>VXBW01007297.1:441143-509861 GCA_013400375.1 Thinocorus orbignyianus | reverse complement strand
TCGCCGCCGGTGGCCGGGGATTCGGGCACCCCCGGGCGCGACCCCCGAGGGGGCTCGGCGCTGGGCAGCATCGCTCAGGACATGGTTGCTGTCCACATGCTTAAGCTTTATGAAAAATACAACCGGGAGGGGAGCCGGCCAGGAGACGGCAACACGGTCCGCAGCTTCAAAGCCAGGCCAGGTAAGAGTTAGGGTTGGGGGCGGTGGGTAACCCCCCAGTCCCCCCCCCTCTCCTCTTTCCCCTTAAAGTGAAGGGGTTTTGGCTGCAGGGGGGTGTCACTGGGGTGTCCTTACTAACTAGGTGGACAGGGTGTCACCCCTTTGGGGACATCTCCTCCCCGTCCCCACCAGCATCTCCCTCCTGGAAGACTCGGACGGGAGCAGCCGGTAAAAGAACCCGCTTGTCCCGGGGCACATCGCACCGGGACCAAAGATCTTTTCGGAGCATGGAACTCGTAGCGAGTGCTCCAGGAGAGGTCCCTTCCCTGGCCGGTTCTCCTCCCAGCTCGCCGGGCTCCGCTAGGAAGAGTGCCGCCTGCGGGACCGCAAAGTCCTGCCACCCCCTAAACCCGAGGGGACACATCTCTGACCTCCCCCTGCCCACCTCCTCCTGGATCCAGAGGGGGAAGAAAGCAAACACCGGGTCAAAACGGCACTGTCATTACCCCGGACCCACTTCCAAATAAGAAAGAGGAGGTCTGAGGAAGTTTGCGTAGCTTAATACTCACCAGCTGTTATCATTTGCCAAGGAAACCTAAAATATCTTTCCTGGAAAATGCTTTCCTCCTTTGGCTAACTCTCGCAGACCGTAACTAAGATCTTAACTCTTAAAGTAAGAATTATTTCACTTTCTAGTATATACATATATATATTTTTTTATATACATTGCCAGAAGTACTTTTTTTCTAATGGATGCATCTGATCAATTCCAAAGTTTCTATTTGAAGAAATTCGAAGAAATTGGGAGAAGAATCCATTTCTTCTACATCTCAAAGTCTCGCATATAGAACAAAATGCACCATATGGTGTTTTAGGGAGCAGTCACTATAATATCACACAATAATCCATATTCACTATTGTATCTCAGCTTAATTTCTAGCCCATGGCAAATGTAATATTAAAAAGTAATCATTTGAGGAGGGGGAGAGCCATAGAAGGGTGAGTGGCTCATGAAAGTGGCTAGAAATCTAGGAGTGAGGATGGAAAGCAATCGGAGATGTTTGGGAGAGAAATAAATTGCTGTTGCCAGCTGCTAACTAACAGGGGGAGGAAGGAACTTCTGCTGAGGGTGGTTATTCACAACCTCCTGCTATCATTCCCATTTTTCTGTGAACTGAGCAGCTCCCACTGGCTGCCACCCAAGTAAGGCCCTGGACCACGAGAGCGATTTGGGAAGAACACAAGAATTGCACTACAGTCTTTTGCTTCATCTTTCAATTAATCTGCTGAACAAGTTACTGGTGTCCAAGTGGTTTAAATGCTGGTTTAGAACACTAAAATAGCAGCATTTTCTACCCACAGGCACTGAACAATTAGAAATCAATACTATGTTACTCACCTATCAGATCATGAAACCCAGGCAGAGATGCTTGGAGGTAAATTTTTTGCTCATGAGATGGAAATAAGGCACCTATGTCCAAAACTCCTATCTCCTCTGTCCCACCCATACACCTTCTCTACTGGTTCCCATCTCTCCCAGTAATGTGGCAAAAAAGCAGAAGCTCCTCTGCAACGTTCCCTCTGTCATGACAATAAATTGTATTTCTTTGTAATTCATCAACCTAGTCATGATCAGTCTGAAATAAACCACAGAATGACTCAAGAAGAGGGAGGGGAGTAGAACCTTATCTGGCAGCCTGGTTTTCTTCACCTCCTCCAAGAAATTCTAGTGTTTCCTTCTGAAAGAAGCAGTTGGCATGTTCTTCTAACAAGACATGCAGAACACCCATTCTTTATAAAATACAGATGGTAACTCTGATCCTATGGAGATAAGCAAAGCTGACTGCACCTGCAAGAATTTCCTTTTTATTATCCCAAGTGATGGATACTATTTCCGGGGTTTTTTTAAATCATGTATCTTTTTACAAAAATCTGTAACCTGTTCCTCCGCTGCAGCTTAATGCTGTTTGTTAGGGGACACTTCAGGCAACTTCATCACGTTTCTCCAGTGGTACCTACTGCTTCAGGAAGAGTGTTTCCCAAGTATCTGATCACCCTCTCTCAGCTCACCTCTACATGTGTTCACAAGGATTCATTATTTAGTATGTTTGGTTTAGTTTGGAGAAGAGGAGGCTGAGGAGAGACCTCCTTGCCCTCTATAAATTCCTGAAAGGAGGTTGGAGAGAGGTGGGTGTTGGTCTCTTCTCCCAAGGGAATAATGACAGAACCAGAGGAAAGGGTCTGAAGTTGTGGCAGGGGAGGTTTAGATTAGATATTAGGAAGAATTACTTTATTGAAAGAGTGGTCAGGCACTGGAAGGGCCTGTCCAGGGAGGTGGTGGAGTCACCATCCCTGGAGGTATTTAAGAAACATGCTGGGCATGCTCTAGTGGCTGAGATTGTAGGGATTTTTGGTGTGTGTGTGGTTGGACTCAATCTCAGAGGTCCTTTCCAACCATGATGACTGTGATTTCTCTGACAGGAGCTGAGAGAGAGTCCATAAACTAATTTATCACGTTCTTTTTTTTTTCTTTAGGCTCTTTCCAGTTTTCAGGGAACTCTGTGCAAACAGCACCAATGGACTAAAGTTAGTTCCACAGGGAAGTCCTAAGTGGTTCATGAACAAATGTGATATATGAAGTTATTGCCTAGCTTCACCTTGGTTTCTAAGACTGAGGGGAATTAGTTGTCATGGCAGCAACCTGCTACCTAAGCCATGAAACTGCCCCACAAATTGACTCTTGCAGCTCAGGCTGACTCCCTGAACACCTTCCATTCCCTGTGCTATATAATGCAAAGGCCTTGGTGAATGCTAGAAAATAGCAGCCATTTAATTAAGACATAATCCACGCGTGCAAGAAAACTAAATCAAGATTACCCAGGGAACTGTAATTCTGGGCTTTAGATACATCCTTGCTTTAACATCATTTCACAGAAATATGTAGAGAACCTCATTTGAAGCTTTCTCACAAACGTGTTATCAGAAAGACCATGTCAATCTGTCATGCTGATCTTCACTTACTGCAATGCAACACCCTCCCATGTGGATTACCTACTAAGGTTAATATTTTCTTTCTTTGGCCACTTGCCTTTTTTTTTTACCTCTTGTGTATATCCTCCACACATCTTGCCTCTCTTCCTAATCTGAAGCTGTCTGCAGTGATCAGAGGTAGATACAATCAGTAAAATATTAACAGCTTTACCATACACAGCTTGACAGTCCAGCTCAACTCCAAGCAGACCTGGAAAATGTAACACTTCTTGCTTGACAGGTTGGTAAAAGCCTGAACAATCTGATGCAATAGGATAAATATGACCATGCTTCACATATTCTTACTCTGTTCCACAAATAATTTTTACTCTCAAAGGCTTTGTTTCACTCTAGAATGCAGGATGAACTTAGATGAATTCAAATTCCCTTTCTCTGAGCTGTCATTACAATTTACCTTCCCATCTGAAACCATGGGACTCTGGTGTTTGAGGCACCTTTATCCCAGAGATGCAAATGCTTCATGGACAGCATGGAAGCACTCTAGTACTAAAAAAAATATCAAAATTTTCAACTATATACAGCTCAGGGCAGGGGGGGGGAGGCAGTAGATAAACTTCTTAAAAAAATATGGAAAAGAAGTGAACAAACATTACATGGTGTTCTAAAGGATGTACCATCATTATTCTCTTCCTTGGTCTGAAAAATAGGCTGGCAGCCTTGGGAAACTTCTGTGCTCCAAAGACTTGAAAAGAATCTGAACTCTGATGTTTTTTCATAGTATGAGCACCTGTGCATAAGCCTAGTGTTGATTAAAAAAAGTTTACTGATAGAAATCCTCTCTTGAACTGACAGAAACAAATAACTTCTCATCACAGAATATGATTTCTCTTTGCCACCTCTGAAACCCTCATGTGGGCATCAGTACAGGCTGTTCCACTTCACTGCATCCAGAAAAAAACCCAGATGGTGCGGATGGAAACTTGAACATTTGTACTTTCAGGCTCTCTATGTAGGCCTGGAATTAATGAACATCCTAATCTGCTGTGGTTTAGTCCAGGCTCTATCCAGCATGAACTGGAAGACAGCAAGCCCCAATTTAGTGAGATACAATGCTAGAGATTCCCATCTTTCAAATGAAACCTTGCTCAAAAGGAAGACCCCTCTGACAGGTGGCAGTGAACAGTGCTGCCTTCCTTGTGTTCCTGAAATTTCTTCTAGAAACCTAAGGGTTGGGGTTGGTTTTTCATTTGTTGTGGTTTATTTTCTTGCTGCTGCCAGAGAATTTCCAGGTATGTCAAGGGCTGCCAGAGAGTTTGGCACTTGGGTTAACTAAAGGTGCAGACTTACACACTATAGTTCTTTGGTGCATTCTAAGCACCTGCCTGAGCTTGGGAGAACAGGAATCAGCTCTTGGTTCTGCCACCACTTTCCTGTATAAAAACAAAACAAAACAAAACCCCAAGAGACTCTGAAGGAAGATCTTTTGATTCTGGGATTCTACTTAAGACATTAAGAGGGGTTTCTGTTGTTTAAACAAACATGGTATAAACAGTTACAAGTGTAAAATTGCCTTTGTTTCCTTGAGAAGAGGGTAGAGATGTTACCTGAGCACAAATTGTTCAACAAGCTAAAAAGAAGCTGCATCAAACAGAGTTTGAATTTCAAGAGTCAGCTCCTACTCAGCAGCAGCTGTCACTGATTCCAAGCTGATCACAACACAGGTCTTAGAAACCAAGTAGTGCTTTAAACGAAGTTCCTACATGATGTCCACTGGAAAGGATGATTGCTCCTAAGAGTAACAGCCCCCAAAATATGTGTTGCACTGTCTGATTTCCACCTCCTTTGTGAAATGTCTCTTGAAGACTACTGACAGATGATGAACTTAATATGCTGTTTCCCACAGATCTTCCTGGAATCTTTGCAGTCTGCTTTAGATTACACCTTCTTAAATATTAATTGTAAACCTGGTTTTCAGCTAGTGGTACCTTACTGAGTAAGATAAAATTTGGAGCTTGGCTGTGGGCAAATGTGATGGCTTCTCTGAGCCTGACTTTGTTATAAACCCCACAGAAGCAAGGATTGCTTTTCTTGCCTGGAATGAAAAACAGACTGAAAATGAAAATCTCCAGGAAGAGATTTACCTCTCATGTAAATAAAAGGTACCCAGTGTGTTGGACATTCCCAATGTTATTGCAATATTGCTATTAGATAGTTGGGATTTTTTCTGCCTCTTATTCACCATAGTTTTAGGCTGAAGTGACAAGCTCCCCGTACCAACTGATTTGGAGTGGGTAACAAAAAGCAGTATTTGTTAACCCCCTTATGTAGGAATAAGGATTTGGCTGTCATTTTTGGTCTCAGGTATTTATCCGTGTTCTCCTTCCTCTCTTGCAGAGTTCTTGGCTCAGAAGCCCTTGTACTGCTTCAACCTGACATCCATGCAGGATTCAGAGATGATCCTTGCTGCCACCTTTCACTTCTACGCTGACAAACGCCCTCGGCAGCGGGAGGTGTTCTGTAAGCGCTCCAAGAACTCCTCCTGCCGCCTCCTCCACCTGCCTCCCATCCTGCGCCTCAACCTCATTTTCCAAAGCATTCACCAGAACTCTGCCCACGGGCTGGTGAAGGGGAACATCACTGTGTCTCTTCAGAGGCGAGGAGCTTGGCACGCCAAGGACATTTCCCACATCATAAAAGAATCCAAACGGGCTGGGGAGCTCATTCTCTGCGCTGAGCTTGATTCTGGGGAGAAACACCAAGGTTTCCCTGAACAGGTCACCAGTCATTTACCTTATATCTTAGTTTATGCCAATGATCTTGCAATCTCTGAACCTAACAGCGTGGCTGTCACCCTGCAGCGTTATGACCCATTCCCTTCCAACGATGGGGACCCAAATCTATCCCCCAACGCTTCTGCTGATACCCGAGTACGGAGGGATACGTACATCTCTAGTTCTATTCAGAACAACGAGTTGCCAGAAGTAGATTACAACAACAACAAATACAATAAACATGACATATGGGAGAACGCCTACAAGTCCTTGAAACCAAAAGCCTCACGGAAAGACCGAAGGAGAAAAGGGCAAGAAAATACAGAAACACTTACAAAGTCTCAGGTGCTAAATTTTGATGAGAAAACAATGAAGAAAGCGAGGCGAAAACAATGGAATGAGCCAAGGATTTGTTCAAGAAGATACATGAAAGTTGACTTTGCTGATATTGGCTGGAATGAATGGATCATATCCCCCAAATCATTTGATGCCTACTACTGTGCAGGGGCATGTGAATTCCCAATGCCCAAGGTAGCGTGCCTTTTTGTTGTCGTCAGCTTGTGAGCAGTAAATCTACTGTTCAGCCTGCCCAACTACTTTGTTGGTTAGATTTTCTTTCAGATGTTTAACTTTTCCACTGTTCTGTTGTCTTGTTGAGCCTAATTAATTTTAGCAACATCATTTCCATCAATTGGGATCATGTCCATCAGAGTGCAAAAAGATTCCAAGTTATCTTTAAATGTCACTGAAGAATAAGAAAAAGGTCTCCGGTTTATCTTACAGTTTCTCCTCTTACATCTTGAAACCACAACATAAAGTCTTACGTAGCTTATTAAAACATAGTTACACACACTAAATCATCAAACTACTCCGTTGTTATACCAAAAGTATAAAGTATTATATGCTAATAATGAAAAATTATTATCAGAATATTTCTCAATTCCACTGGTCACACCTGAGGAGAAAAATGACACTGGGGTATTTTTAGCTTTAAGAAACTGCTTGTCACTTCAAAACTAAGATTAGTTAAGCTGATACTTGTGCCTCAAAATTCTCTGGTGCTTTTTTCATTTACTACATTCTTAAAATTTTGATAATCCTGCTGGAAAAAAAAGAAGTTGATTTACTTTATGTGACTGGAAATGCCAAAAAGGTGCCTGTAAACGCTCTAAAGCTGGCATGCTGAATTCCTCCTCTAGAAGCAGCATGGAGTTTGCTAATGGAGAGGCCAACGTCAACTCCTGCTCCAACAGAATTTCGATTTGGTCCAGTCCCACTCACTTGCTATGTGATAAAAAGTAGAAATTTTGGCAATCTTATTTAACACTACAATTACTGTCACTTTATAGGACTGTCAAGTAACTGGGAGGGGAGGATTTGAAGCACTGCATGACCTGCAGGTTTAGACACTGACATTATTTTGCAATTCTCCCTACAAATGACCTGAATATTTATTCCACTGCTATTTTTGCATGTGGTCACTCAGCAGAGTTTTACAGCGGAGAATTTCTAAGCTCTGAGACAGGAATCTGCCCTACTTTACATACAGGGAGACTGGTGTATGTTTGTGTTGAAATAAGCAGTAGGATTTCAGGAAGAGTAGGTAATCAGGGTAGTTTTAAGTCCAGGAACAGTGGAAATCCAGACATCAGGGTAAGATCTACAAATCTGGCCACATGTTCTTGTGTTTCTGGACGATGCTAAACTGTGTATATTTAAATCGATACATGGTCTGGTAAAAATTAAAGCTTGTACAGCTTCACTTTTTTGTTGTAGTATAAAGAAATCATGCAACAGCATCACTCTTCCACTTACCCAAACCAAAACACAGCCTCGGATGCTGGTCTCTGCCACAGACCCACAGTGTAATACACCGTTCACACAGACCAAAACAGGCAAAAGGAGAAAAAAAAAAAGAGAGAAGACACATGTAACACATTTGGCTTCTTGTGATCAAAACAGCACGACACAAAAGCTGGCAGAACAAAAAGAGAGGGGATCCATTTCTAGCTAGAATAAATAAGTTTATATTGCTGACTTATTTAACTTCTTGCCTAGAAATATTACTTCCTACATAATAAAGATTCCCTTGTAATTCAAATTCACTTTTTTAAGTTCTCATCTTGATACTTGATTTCTAGATAAATTAATGTGGCTGCACTACCATCTTGGTGCCAAAAAACCCAAAACAGATAAAAAAAAATCCCAGAGAAAGTGAAAACTAAATCACAGATACACAGACCTAAGGATAGATGGTTGGGTTTGACTTGGAAGGGGCCTACTTTTTGTTAGCTTTGTATTTTTTAAGAAGGGAAAAAGAGGTAAATTCACAGCTGTAACATTTTAAAATGACTGTTTCCAAATGAACAGAGACAACTAGGACTTGAGCATGAAAGAAGCTCCAGGTCAGAGCATTAGAACTGCTAAATATTACGGAGGGAGAAATAGCTTTTCTTCTTGCACATATACCCTAAGTCAGGAGAGCAAGCATTTGATACTGGCACTCCTAAACCACAAACCAGATTAAGGCTATTCATGAAGACAGTCATGTGGCCATTCATATGGCCAACTGATTTCCAAGGTACTTTTTCAGAAGTGTAGAAAAAGAATTATACTTCTACAAATACTTCAATAAATGCCAGGTATCATCACATTGTATGATTTTAAATTTTTTTTTAAGAATTGGCACCTGGTGGCAAGTTCACCTACCTTACTGCTGAAGTTCTTATTCCCTGCCCCATGAGGAGGAAGACTGGCTTGTACAGTTAATAATGGCTGGCTGCACCGCTGCCTTTGTCAAATTAATACTATGTGTGGTAGAAGTAGGTGGGAACATACTATTTCCCTCATCTACAGTAATTAGAAATCTCTTAATTTCATCCTGGTAAGTGCATAAATTCATGAGTTTCATTTTGAGAACTGAATTCAAACCTGAAAACAAAGCTTTCCCAAAGCTAAGAAATATTTCTTATGATCGCTCTGAGGGGCAAACTCATGATAAAACAGCCTTGAAAAGGAGTCTATGCAAGGCAGAGGGGGCAGGTATTGATGTCTTTTGAACCTGCTGTTAATTGCTTTTCAGCTACATCACCATCCTTCTATTTTCTGAGGCCCAAAATTTTCCTAAAATAAGATTGTCCTAGAGATTAAGTAAGAGCAGAACCTGGCCTGTTTTATGTACAGCTTAGTAGCCAGCATTTAAAACATTAGCACTTGCTCAGTGCCATCACTACTGGGCATTCAACTCTTTATTTCAAGCTTTCCACTTTAGCACATCGGCACAAAGGCTAATGTGAAGCCCTGCCCACGACCACTGAGCACTCCTGCCAGGTTTCCAGAAGGGCTGGAAAATCTGGAGCCTGGCTGGATGTGGGCTGGGTGTGCTCTCTGGCTCTGCTGTGGGTGCAGGGCTCAGGGAGCCAGATTCTGTACAGAGCAATGGTCCATTATACCCTTTATTTTTCCCTATAAGCATTTTTGTGCATATTGTATACACTTGCAGGCATTAGAAACATAATTAGTGCTTTTGTTTTGGCAGACAGCTGCTCCCACTAGAACTTGCTCACAGCTATGTGTTCCTTGCAGATATTACAGACTGCAGAGATGGAGAAGATCCTGGTAGGATCTTCTGCAGGTTCATACTGAGGAATCCTGCAAGTCAGTAACTGGCACTGAGGGCAATGAGGGCTTTCCACTGCACGAGGTCTACCAATCCAGTTCCAGTAGCACATTAGGATCTGGGATTCTTTCAAATGACCATATGAAATAATAGAGGTGCTAGGAACACTTCAGGAGGTTTTTCATAAAGGTTAAAGTAAGAACTTGATACCAGAAGCTGAGTTCTTTGAATTTCTAAACTCTGCAGTTGCCTAACCTACTTCTGTCTCTCTTGCTGTCCAGATTTGCTGATATGGCCAATGAGGGCAGAAGCTTATTTCTACTTCATGTCACAGCTGTGACACTAATTCACTGCTGCTTGTTTGTAGACAGCTTTGAAATCCAAAGATGAAGGGTAGCACAAGAGAGCAAGCTGCTGCTAATTACACCAACATGTGCTAATTACAGAAAGGCACTTTCCAGGATTGGTCACTTTTGGGGACTTTGCTATAGAATGCTGTCTTGAAGCCCCATAGGATCAAGGATGGATTTCAGTTTCTCCTTGTAATGGCTCAAAGGAGGTCACTTTAATCAAGGAACATCTGAAATCCTTAACAGCAATTAAGGTTTGGATCAGATGGGCTGATATGTTACACTTAGAGTAAACACATCAAAACTGAATTATCCTAAGAAATAGCCCCTTGCTTATACCCATGGTCTACATTTCATGTTGCAATGAAAAATAGTGTTTTACATATATTCAATTACTGTTTGAAATATAGAGGGGATATAGGAGACACTAATTCTTCTCGCTTGAAGTATCTGCTTCCATGTGGAGGTGTGCAAAGTCCCCATTTGTTGTCCCACAGATGTCATTTTCCCAGACAGCTGTGAAAGATTTCATGTGCCACGTACCAGATCTGTGCAGAAAACTTAGAAAACTAGCAAAAAGCATGTGACTAACACAATTTCACCACTGTTACTGTAGTCATTTCCTCGGGCAGTGTTCAAGCACAACAACTGACGAGGAGTTGCTGAAGTTTCACGCTTTACTGCATCCAAAATTTAATAGTAGAAATAAGATTGTGGCTCAGCATCCTAATGGGTATACAGATGTAAAGCTGCTGTGAAACCTCACTTCGTGCATCTCCTGTTTTGTTTTCTTCTAGGATAGCTAAAAAATAGGGGGGGGGGGGAAGCCAGGTGAAGAAGGCAGAGCCTACAGGCACAGAGTACCTGTTTGTCATGGGGTTATGATGAGAAAGGCTCTGTCAGCGTTTGACTATTCCAGACCAACTCCCCCCAGTGGACACTACTTCTGGAGCTCTCTGCTCTTTTAAAAGAGAGTAATTGCTCCAGGAAAAAGTAAGTAATTCCAGGTTAGCATACAGGAGGAGAAATCCTGCTGGAACATAGGGAAAGTTATTTTGGAAATAATTGCAGTAGCCAACTTTCCAAGTCAGACAAGAGGTTAAGAAAACAAAAGATAAGATCTTATGGCTGAGAAGTGTGCCCCACTTTAGACCTTTTTTTCCTGGAGTGGGTGCAGTGAGGGACATTCCTTCTTTGGGCTCCTGACTGCTGGCTGTGCCACCAGTGCCCTCCTCTGGTATTTGTGAAGGCAGCATAAGGAACACAAAACATCTGCTGGATACACCCAGCACAGGAGAGCTGGACGTGTGAGGGAGTGCCTATGCTGCATGGCCTGGTCACTAAATCACAGACATTCACTTTCTCAGAAACAAAACCCCCCAACTATTGTCATTTTCCAAATCCACCTGGGAAAGCGACTGCTTATAAATGAAGCAATAACTATTTCCCTCTCTGTTCCAGATTGTTCGACCATCAAACCACGCTACAATCCAGAGCATCGTCAAAGCAGTGGGAATCATTCCTGGCATCCCAGAACCCTGCTGCGTTCCTGATAAAATGAGCTCACTCAGTGTCCTGTTCTTAGATGAGAATAAAAACGTTGTTTTAAAGGTCTATCCCAATATGTCGGTTGAAACCTGCGCCTGCCGATAAATCCATACAAACACATCTTGAAGGAGACACACACATCCTGCCCGGTCCACTGGGAAAGTAGTGAATGAAGATGAACCCACTTTGGTTGATGGATGAACCCAAGCCTACAGTTCCTGGATGGAAAACACACGGAGAGACTAAAACCACACGTGTTCCCACCTGGAAGGATACAGCTCACTGTCATCGTTTGTCCTGCATGTTCTTCTTCCAGGAATTCAATAACCCACCTAGCCAAGACACCTGGTGTTTAGTGAAAAATTGAAGTTTGAAGTTTTCCATAATCAAAGGACTAAAATATGTTTCTACACGCTATTTTTCTGACTATTTTATCTCTTCAGTTAACCAAGAAGACGGGAAGTGAACTTGCAAAGGCAGCCTTATTTTAGAATACACAATCACTTTTGTACACAAATCAAAACTTTTTTGCCTAAAACACTCATACCCTTAATCTGCATATTTATACTGGAAAAAAAAATGCTGTAATAAAGGGCTTAAAATGTATATTTTCTTCAGGATGCAAGTATAGTGCACTGCATAAGCTTTCATATAAACAGTATGTTAATATACCCTTCCCTAATATATAATTGGTACTACAAAAGACATATGTAATATCCCACACTTTTGGTTTGCTGGATAATTTCAGGTTGTTAAACATACTCTGAGTAACACATCCTATATAGTAATATGTTGAAATACTAAAAATAAAATAACCAAGATTTATATTTTTGTAAATTATACTTTATATCCTCTAGATTGTTACATGCTTTTAACAAAAGCTAATAAATTAAAGGTACAGTAGTATCTAAAAATAGCTGAATTGTCTTTTTCTGAATGCACCCTGTTCCATTCTGTTAATTAGATGGAAACATGTAAATACATGTTAAGCTTGTCCAATGCACCTCAATAGATGAAAGACGGAAGGGAATACTGTGATCATCTAGAGTGACCTCCTGCACAGCACAGATCAAAGAACCTTGCCCAGTAGTTTCTGTTTTGAGCATGGGAATATCTTCCAAAAACATGCATAAATTTGGCTTTAAAGACTTCACGTGATAGAATATCTCCACTGGACTACAAGTAGTTGTTCCAAAAGTTAGTGCTCTTTGTTCAAATGCAGTGGCTTAATCCTAGTCTGAATTTGTTGAGCTTTAGCTTCAATTCACTGGATCTTACTGTAACCTATTTTATTAGATCACTTTCATCTATTATCCAGACTACTTTCACTGTGTATTTTCAGTATATTGAGCAGGGTCTAAATATATTTTGGCTAAGATGTAAATAGGTACTTTGATTTCTTATTCTAAGCCTCAAAAAAATTTCTCACAGCTCTTTTCCAACAATGACCATCAAAAAGAGACACAATATTTGGCAGTGGTTCTGTCAGAAGTCTTCACAGAAATAGTCTCTGCGTCCCTCTAACTCCTGTATAATCCTCTGTTGATATATTCATGGTAGCCCTTGTAACCACTGCACTCCTTTAGGAGTAATGGTCCATGGCTGTGCCTGTCAATCCTTTTTCTCAGCGTCCTTGTGTGCCACACACTCCATTTTCACCCACCTCCTGTACAAAAGCACAGGCAGACCAGGAGCAGAGCAAACTTCTGAAGTCTGCAAGGTAGCACAGAGTGCAAGATAAGAAGTGTTCCCTCCTCAAGAGGCAGTCTAACCTTCTGCACTGTCTTATCCATTAAGAGTTGTATTGTTTAGGGGAAGGACACTACACACATTACCTCCTGAAGAAGGACTAACTGGAAGGCTCCGATCCTGCTGAAGTGCTAGGTGACTCCTGCCACCAATATTCCACATTCCTAACCTACATAAAAAGGAGATTCAGTGCCTATGAGTTCCTGCAAGGTTATTCTTATAGACGTTCTTGCTACTTCCTCCTGAACATCTCTCAATAAGATAGTTTTGAGGCACTTTGTAGTGACTGCTAGTTAGGACTGGGACCCAGCCAGGCATTTCTTCTTCTCTCGAAGCACTACAGTGATTCACACTGGAAATACCTTTGTATACTGTTGCTGTTAAATATCCCCCTTAAAAATGCAGTCTTCTATCTTTATAAATCAAGAGAAACTCAATTACATTTGATGAAGTAATGCTAATGCATAAAGAAAAATGAAAAAGTTCTCAGGAATTCATCATTTATTCCTACAGAACAGATAAACACAGAACTCTTCAACCTATTTTAAGTCATTGTCATTTTGGTTCTCTGTGAAAATCTACCCTTTTCTGTAGGCCTAGTCTTAGTCTCATTTAGCACCAGCTCTGAGCAGAATGACATTTTAGCCTAGTGTGCTTGTGTTCTCATCTCCTACATTTTGTTTTCCTTAAGGAACACTTTCTCTACCTTGAATTAGTCCCTAGGTACAAACTTTCCTTCCAAGCTCAGTAATTATTAAGAGATACCATCCTCTGAGCTGTTATATGGCCTACAGGACATACAAGAAAATGCTAGCCCTATACTCATTAGAATACCTATAAAATCCTGAAATGTTCAGTCTGTGTCTAAAGGTTTGTTGGCATAACTATGTTTATTTAGCACAGGCAAAACAAAACTATACCTGTACATGGCAGAGCTCTCAAAGCATGCCCTTACTACACAAGCAATACAATTTTCTTATTAGTAAAGTTAATTTCATTTGGAGTTTAGCTGCACCAGTCCAATTCTCTAATGCGAAGAAGGTCTTAAACCACTATTTGTTTAGCAGTGGCTACTACTTTCTGGGTCTTTGGCATGTGGATGTCTACTCTTCCTCTAGAAAAAGAAAACTTTGAATTTGAAACAGCACAACTGCAGTCAGCTGCTGTTGGAAGACACTGATAACCTTACTCTCTTGGTTCCAGCAGATACTCTGATTTCCATGAACATCCAATAAACCCTTCCCTTGAAGTTTAAGTTTCTTGATAAAGTTACTATTAGCAAACTCTTAAAATAGCAGGTCAAAATAATTCCACTAACTAAACCTAAAATACATATTAATACAGAATGATTAAAACCAGATAAAACTGGAAAACAACTGATAGTAGCCAACTGTTAAAGACATTTTTTTTCTAAACCAAATCCAACTGCATACTTTGAGGCCACAGTTTCATTGCCAGAGGTAACAGCAACAGCTGCTTAGGGTTTGGGGGAATATTTCAGTTCCCTTGCACAAGGCTGCATAATTAAAAGAAACCACTGGACAATACTAATATATTTGTGTATCACTTGAATTAACAACTGTCTCACTGCCAGACCTCAAAGAGCAGCTTTCAAAGGGAATTGCCACTGGATGAAACTGTTCATTGTAAAGCTTCTGGAAAGCTGACACTTGGCCTGACACTATTTGACATCTTTATATATGAACTGGAAGTCTGTATATAACAACCCCCACAGCACTTGCAGAAGACAGTGTTTCGGAGAGATGTAGTTATACAGATCAGTGGATTTAGCCACACTTTATGTAATCAAAATTCATTTTAAGGTAGACAGATGCAGACCTTAGTACCTAGGCACGAGGAATGGAGGCTGCTCCTACTGAGTAAAAGATTGCACCCGTAACTCTTAAAGCCGTAATTCTTAAAACACTTTTGATGGCTATCAGGGACTTACAGCACAGNATGTCCTTTCTATGCTGAGGACTCCACAACTGGACACAGGACTCCAGGTGGGGTCTCACAACATCCGAGGTGATGCTACATAAAGAGAGCTAATGAAAACTTGCAAAAGATACACACTGGAGCCGGGAACCACATAAGGAAAGGAGATTTTATTTCTGCATGTGGCACTGCTGGACACCCACTAGAACACTATGCAGAGCCCTGGTGTTCACCTTTCCAATAAGACATTTAAATTCTGAAAAAAAAACACTAAAATGAAACAAAAACAGTTAGGAAAAAAAAAAAAAGTCTTCTAACGTGACTAAAAAGCACAATCTGTGTATTTTATCAGAAAGTAAACTGAGAAGTAACTTGATTATACTGTATAAGTACTTTGACAGAGAGAAAAAGCCGGCGTTACGGGGATCCTTAAAGCAGGCAGGAAATCACAAGAGCTCCTGCCTAGAAGGTGAAGCCAGGCACAATGACATAATAAACGAAGTACTGTGGGGTTTTTTAAAGTGTGACAATCTCTTAGACTAAGTACTATAAAAATAAAAGAAATATGAAATTCTTTTGACACCATCAGATAAATTCTGGAGACCCATAAAAGGTTATTTTTCAGCCAAACACAAATAGCTGGGCTCTGCCTGCAGGTAGGAAACACAAAGTCCTTGAGGAAAACAGTCTTGCTCTGCAGGAGACCAGGACCCTTGCCGATTTTACACCATAGGAACCAGAATCTTGGATCCCAGTTGTCACTTGAACAGACACACAACACACACAAGTGAGTATTTGAAAAGTCTGGGCCCACATTGAACACTGTGTACGCACTGCTAGAAAACAGGAGAAGAATGACCAGAAAGGACAAAATCTTGTCTGCAATGAGATAGCTGATAATGCTATTCAGAGTTTATGGCACGTGTACAGAATGGATTGAGTTGTGCTTAGAAAATATGATACATTAATAGTACAGATAAAACGTTTATGTACCATTAGCTTAAATCATAACGCATTCATTAAGATAACTTGCAAGTGATATTTTTGTCTATAAATAAACTAGGTTTTTCCCTTCTGTATCATGAGAAATTCTATTATCAGCCTTGTATTTTTTGCCTTGGCTTATTCTCCTTACAGATAACAGTATCTTCATAGATAATCTTCTGTATCTTCATGGAGACCTTTTATTTTCCATAAGGCCTTACAAGGTTCGGTTCTGCCTTCATTTGGAGGTCACTGAAATAATGACTGGTTGTTCTTGGACTGACCATCAGGAATCTAAGAAATATATTACATAAGATACTATAAAAACAAGCCGAAATTCCCATACACCAAAGGAATCAAACTGAAAATGGACAAGGCTGCAAACAACATGGAGCAAACTTGACACAAAACAGAGATTTCACTGTGTACAAACAATAGCTCTTGGCTGATAAACGGAACGGAGTTTTAAGGTTGTTTGTAGTGTCATGAGACCCTGTCTTGCAGAATCACAGGTCTCCACCAAACGATCAGGGATTTTCTGCCAGCAAGTGAATGGACTGTAATAAAGATTTTTGAGTTGTTATTTATTAATAGCTAACAGACGAATTTTGTTCTAGATCTCTGTTTTCTAGTTGTGAGGGAAAAGTGTAATCTTCTACGTCCCTAAGAAAGCTTCTCTCCCTGTTGGCAAGGAAGTGATAGAAGAGTATAATTAAGCAATGATGACCCTAAAGTGAAATGTGGATTCTTTACAATATACAATGTCCTTCCCACCAGCCACATGTGTTTGTCAGATGTTTATAGAATCTTCATTAACTAAGAGCTTTGCTAGATAACAGAAGCTGAAGCATGGCATCAATGACTCTGATAAGGGCAAGTGTACAACCAATCTGCTTGACAACTGACAAGAGGCTGGGGTTTGAAGCAGACTGCAAAAAGAACACAAGAAAGTGATTTGCAAAGGGCATTCCCGTTGTTTGCCTTCCACCTCCTTTCCTCTGTCTGTAATGAAACAAGATTTTTAAGAAGTTAAAACACCCTTCTTCTCTTGACGCTCCACCAGAAACCAAATACAGCAGAAATGCATTATTTTGGAGTATTAGCCGCACTATCTGTTTTCAACATCATTGCCTGTTTGACAAGAGGCAAGCCTTTGGAAGACTGGGAGAAGTTCTCAGCTCTGGGAAAGTCTGATGCACACTTTCATGATCCTGGGGAAGTAGAAGATGAGACTCATTTCGATTTTAAATCCTTCCTGGAGAATATGAAGACGGATTTACTAAGGAGTTTGAATTTATCAAGAGTCCCCTCACAAGTGAAGACCAAAGAAGAACCACCACAGTTCATGCTTGATTTATACAACAGATATACTGCAGACAAGTCCTCCATCCCCGCATCCAATATTGTAAGGAGCTTCAGTACTGAAGGTAGGAGAAGTCCTAAATAGGTGGACTAGAATTTTTAAAGACATCCATGGATAGCAGGTACTCAGATTCTTTTGAAATTCAGAGAGAACTGAGCACCTAACTTCCACAGAGTCTTTAGAAGAGAAAGAGATTAAAATTTTGGATTGTAGTATTGCTCTGTAGTTTCTTTCAATCTTTAAAAAAAAGGCAATTACCTTTAGTTTTCTTCTTTGGCGTATTTACTGCACAATTCTGTCTTCTCAAACACATCGACTGAGATGATGCACCAAGTAACAGGGTTTACCTGAATCCTGTTTCTCAAAGCTAGAGATTTGGGACTGAGTTTTAATGTCAGAACACAAACTTTTGATCTTCTATAATTGAGACATCCGTGCTAGAGAGCTCTTCTTTCAGGTGGGCTCTCCTCATACTTAAAAACCACAGCAGCCAACTGAGAAATGGGCCTCTGGATCCAGGGAAGAGCAGTGCTGTTCTGGTTTAAACAGAAAGATTTATATGAAAAGGGGTAGTCAAGCTTTTCTCAACTAAAAAAAATAAATACAAAGTCCCTGTCTGTATAACATTAAAAAGAGTTTTAAAAGCTCCATCAAAAGAAAAAGTCAGAAAGTTCAAAGTAAATACAATCCTTATGATAAAAACGAGAGGGGGAGAACTGAAGCTTCTGTTTATACAAAAACCAGACACAGGTAACAGCACTACGGAGAACTCCAGATTCCCAAATTAGGGCCCTGAGTCCTGACATGGAAAGAAACCTTAACAGTGTGAGCTAGATAATAGTTTCCATATCTGACTCCTCTCCAACTGCTCTAGTGCGTAAACACCGTGAAGAAGTGTCAACATTAGCTAATTAAAATTGCCCTAAAACCCAATCATGAATGAGTAATTATCTTACATTGACTACCAGACACCAGTCAGTGACGGGTTTTAAACACTACCCATCTGATCTTCCAGGCAGATATCTGCCCCTCTCAAGGCAGACTTTCTGGAACTACACCTACCTTTGCAGAAAAAAAAGAAACCAAACAAAACTCACACAAGCTCAGTGAGTCCAACCTGGAACAGGCTGGCACCGGGGCATGAAAGGATTTTATCCCCAAGTCCCAATTTAGACAGACACTGAAGCTTCAATTCAGGATTTTCAAAAATGTTTCTATTTCCCCAAACTCCCAGTATTTCAAGTTGCTTTCAAAGTTATCTGAAGACAACAAAGCCTCAGCACAGCTAGTTCTTACAGACACTTAAATATATAGAATACTTTTCTGTATTAGGAGGGCAATTCATCCCATTGCATGATGATAAAAGTAGGAAATTCACAGGTTTTTTTAAAGAATTCTTTGTGTAAAAAATCTCTTTAGAAATGGATAAATCTGAACACTTCCCAGATGTTTTATTTATGTACTTAATACTGACCAGCATCATCCACAGCTTGCTCTAGGCAGACTCTTTACGCTCCCCTCCAAATACTTACCTGAGCATACAATCTTGATGAAAATAATACCAATGTCAAGGATCTCCATTTCCACTTTTCACCCCCTACCCTTGAAACTTGGCCAGATGACAGTCTTTTTTTTTTTTTTTAATAATTCTGGGTAACCATGCTTTTATTTTCTCGCCCCCCAAAACCTGAGTCTTTTAAAAGCAACTTACTTGGACAGTCAGAAGCACTGTAACCACGTGTTTTAATTTCCTATTGCAGATGTTGTTTCTTTAACTTCACCAGAAGAAAATCCATTTCAGAAACACATCTTGCTCTTCAACATCTCTATTCCGCGATATGAGGAGATCACCAGAGCTGAACTGAGAATTTATATCTCCTGTCACAGGGAAGTCGGGTCTCTCTCTAGGCTGGAAGGCAACATGGTCATTTATGATGTTCTAGATGGTGACCACTGGGAAAACTCAGAAAGTAGCAAATCTTTCCTTGTCTCCCACAACATCCACAAGTGTGGCTGGGAGATGTTTGAAGTGTCGAGCGCTGTGAAAAGATGGGTCAGGGCAGACAAACTGAAGACTAAAAATAAGCTAGAGGTTGTTATAGAGAGTAAGGCTCTGGGTGGTTTCACTTGTGGGAAGCTGGATATCAGTGTTACCCCTGACACTAAAAATCTGCCCCTGTTAATAGTGTTCTCCAATGACCGCAGCAACGGGACAAAAGAGACCAAAGTGGAGCTCCGGGAGATGATTGTTCATGAGCAAGAAAGTGTGCTAAAGAAATTAGGAAAGAACAACACTTCATCTGAAGAGGAAGAACTGGGAGAGGAAAGGGCCATCACCGGGCCCCACCAGCATTCCTCCAGAAGCAAGAGAAGCATCGGAGCCAACCACTGTCGGAGAACTTCCCTCCATGTGAACTTTGAGGAGATTGGCTGGGATTCCTGGATCATTGCACCCAAAGATTATGAGGCTTTTGAGTGTAAAGGAGGTTGCTTCTTCCCTCTGACAGATAACGTTACCCCAACAAAACATGCTATTGTCCAAACTCTGGTGCATCTCCAAAACCCGAAGAAAGCTTCCAAGGCCTGCTGTGTTCCAACCAAATTGGATTCAATCTCCATTCTTTATAAGGATGATGCTGGTGTGCCCACTTTGATATATAACTATGAAGGGATGAAAGTGGCAGAATGCGGCTGCAGGTAGTACACAAGGCAGAAGTGCTAAAGATAAGAATACACTCTTTTTTTTTTTTTTTTGCTCTCTGTAAATCTGTACATTAGTGATGCACATCAAAATCCTTGCAAAGAAGGTTTGGAGAAGGGTATGGGGCTGGTTGTTGTTGTTGCTGCTTGTTTTAAAGGAAAACTGGCATTTAAAGAATGGCAATTGTTGTAAATAGCCTGCGTTATATAACATGGCAAAGTGAATACTGGATTAAAATATTGTAAAATTGAATGAACTACGCATTATCGGGCAATGGGGATACAATTTGAACACCTTATTTCAACTTTTCTGTTTAATCGATTCTGTTCAGGTCACAAACTAAAGGATTTTCAATGAGGATTTAGGATGCCCTTTAAATGTTCAGTAGGTATTGAAATCTAATTCTTTCAGCCAACTCTGACATTTTCAACTTCCGTAAAACTCAGTAAACAAAACTTAGTCTGCATGGTAAAGTGAGGAATCGAGGTCCTGCAAGCCTTTTCTCATATCAGCAATCTCAGAGGCTTTTCCAGGCAAATTATTTACTCCTGCAAATGAAGACTTGCAGTATTCAAAACAGAAGAAACTTACAGTCTTATTTCATTCCCAAGTTTCCTTCTGTGGGTAGCAGGTGCCTTGGCTTCAGCTTTCTTATCCTCAACGTCCCTATTTTTACCCCTTTATGGCACATACTTGAATGATAAGAAGTGCAGCCTTCCGCTTCTAAGACGCTGTTTCCTAGGAGGAACGGCAGCCCTTATCTCCGCACAAAGATAAGGAGCCACTCTGACCTACTGCATATTCTTAGTATTTCTTTGCAAGAACATGCAGTCAAATGATGT
The DNA here is from genome assembly GCA_013400375.1 of Thinocorus orbignyianus. Classification (NCBI taxonomy): domain Eukaryota; kingdom Metazoa; phylum Chordata; class Aves; order Ciconiiformes; family Thinocoridae; genus Thinocorus; species Thinocorus orbignyianus. The sequence goes on along the minus strand of VXBW01007297.1, from coordinate 488,846 downwards.
CCAGCCTTAGAAGCTGATTCCTAAGAGCAGTGGGGGTTGGCAGAGCTCAGCACTTGTGAAAAGCTCAGGCTACTTACTTAGAGGCCTAAATACGTTCTTTGGAGTCTGACCTTAGGCTCTAATTTTTTAAAAATTTCCTCTTAGGAGAAACTCTATTTTACATACAAAATTCTTTCAATCCTTAGAAGTCTGGGAAAAAACTGAAAACTTTCATCTGTGTCCTAAAAGACTTACACTGCTCTAGGGAAAATACACCATCATACAGTAATTCTCCTGGACTCAGTTCTATTTTCACTGAACAAGGACCCCAGCTTTCTTGCAATTAAAGTAAACTTCCTTTGATTCTCATAAAGCTTTTGCCTGTACTAGAACAAAGTGTCTTCTGTTGGTTTCAGGTGATAGGTATAATTGCAATACAATGCCACCACAGTCCACCTAACTTCTACTCCTCCACCACCTTACATACAGCCACACAAAAATAAAAAATAAAATAAAATAAATCTATCAGGGAACACTTTTGATCCAAACCCACAGTAGACTACACATCTGCTCAAAACGGTGAAGAATATTGATGAGCCACAAATCTAAACAGTAGCTTAATGTATGGAAGCAACAGGATTTAAATGGATACATATGTTTTAAATTAAGGCAGCCTGTGAGCAAGACGAATTCATTTGGCATGAGCGGGTCAGCCTGAAATGTAATACGCAGTTTATTTACTATTGTTAACTTAATACAGAGCAAATAGCAGGTGAGTGTGAGCAGGGTGGCTGTAATTCTATCAAGAACTACTGGTTACATCACAAACCATGAGCACAAAGCACGATTCACCAGAATCCTTGGACTGATTTATAGCCTTTTCCTTTAGAACTGGGCTGCAACTGGATCAGATCCGAGATGCAGACCCATGCAAACTCCATCCATCCATCGCCGCGTGTCATTAACCTCTTAAGCTTCCTGTCCTCTCATTTTACCTCTCCCCACTGTCTCCTGTCATTTTACAGTCATGCTTATGTCTTCCTCCCTCCAGAACACCCTCTACAGTCTCCCTGTTTTGTCCATGTCTCCTAAGCTCATGACATTTTGCACAATTTCTCTTAATCAAAGAAAAGAAACCAACAAACAAGCACTTGGTATGATTAGAAAATGATTACAGAAGTTATTCACCCGTGTGTGTCAAGGTAATCATAGCTGTGTGCCCTTAAGTCATCAAAACACAAGGTCCTAGTTATATTTTTACTTCACTGAATACAGGACTTTGTCCATAATTAAATGAAAAAGTGGGGAAGGGGAAAGACCAGTGCTGACACANAAAAACCAAAAACCAAAAAACAGCCACCACCAAAAAACAAGCCCTAAGCTGCTTTTGGTTCAAAGACTCAGATCCTAGCTATGCTATCAGAATTCCAGAGGACCTCTACGGATCCTGTCCCCAAAACCAGACTACAAGTCTCTTTTGTATTTCAACCAAAAAAATCAATTGCTCTTGCATCCAGCTTTAATGATCACATTCCCAGAGGCTTAACATTTTGGTTGATACCGTAGTAAAAGGAAATATGAATCTTTCCATAGAATGATGACCAGGGTCAAGAAGAAATGCGAACCCAGTAGTGTCTACAGATGCTACCTACAGCACCGCTGAAGTGTGTGTCAAATTGATGTTTGGTTTTACATTGTAAATTTCTCAGCTTGATTTATGTAGTTTTGGATGTTTCATTTTAAACAATTGCTCGAGTTCCTTTGTGTCTCAACTGCTTTGGGAGGCAACGAATCAGCCAGGTGGCCAAGATGTGCTAGAGAGTACACAGGGAGCAAAGAACAGGCAAAGTACCTTGCCCCTTTCTTCAAGCTGGGCTCCATTAGACACTGAGAAACCCCTCTCATCACTGGATTCTGAATGCTGACCAACAGCTTGTAGCTACTGAGGTGCAAGTTGGGGCCTGTGCACTGTCCAGTGGATACACAGTTAAAATTAAAACTTATTTGTTTAACACAAACTGCCTGGAGCATGCCCTCTTCAGGCCCATTAGCTGAATGTGTAACAGGTCTGTAACTTCAGAATCACCAGCTGCCTCCACAGCCAATTTTAAGGGTACTCTATAGCACTTTGGTCTTAATAGCTAAACATGGTGGAAGCTGGTCAGAAGATACAGCTGCGGCTATTTTTACATAGCTTCCCACCTTGTCTGTGTACACAGGAGGCACAACGCCCTCTGATCTCACCCACTCCCCTGTACCACGGCCCAACACACAAGAACAGCAGATGAAACTTACCACTTCCCACCACAGCACCAGCAATCATGGCAAGTCAAAAAAGATCTCTGTTTTCACCGCTCTTTTCCACTGGTGAAGAGGCAATGGCCTCACAGGAACCTGGAGGCACTCAGCTGGTTATCTGCTCAGACACCTTTACACTGGAAAGAAAACGATGATATAGGAATGTTAAGCTAGAACTGCCAATTCCTGCTTTTCAGTTTTTAGACTGCTTCTCAAGGAGGTTTATCATTTCAGACATGACTGGGCTCCCAAACCATGGCTGATTCTTCTCTCCAGCTTCCTTAGGTCCTGGCCACCGCCAGGCAGGTGAGGTAGGTAGGATCATGGTCACACACCATGTAGGTCCACTGTGAGCTCCAGGAGGCACCAGTACCTTGCTGTAGCTCCTCGTACACAGCACCAAACCAAAGTTTGTCACTGCAAAGAAGAGCTGAAGGGTGCAGAGGGGAAACACAGAAAAAGCTGGTAATGCCAACAAGTACTAAACGAACAGTGTCTTGCAAGGCATGACCCCAGCCTCAAACAGTGTAAGGACAACTCTGAACAGCTCACAGGACAGCTCATCTGACTACTAATCACCCCCTTTCTCCACATATTAACTCCCAGACGTACCATTTGTTGTGTGTTTAGCAGAGACAAGACAGCGAAAGGCTGAGAGAGCTGTGCTGGGTGGGAGCCTCCTGCTGCAGGTGCCCTGAAGTGCAAACCTCCTCAGCCCTGGCCCGGGGCTGACGGCAGCCAACAAACCACTTCAGAGCCATCTTTGGCCCCTCTTCAGCCTTCGGTGCTTTCTCTAAATCTCGCTGTTTCCCTCAAGCTGCCTGGGTGCCATGGCCGGGCCGTGAGGAGCCCCCAAACCGCTCCTCCTGCACCGTCTCTGGGCTGAGGCCTGTCCGTGCTGCCCCGGCGCCATCTTCAGGCTGCCGGCTGCCTGGTGCCTGCAGCTCTGCCCGTCACTCCCCAGCCGTCTTTCTCTTCTTAACTGTCCCTCACAGGGTACTTTAAAATCTCTCAGCTTAAAGATGCCTCTCCCGCTGTGCACAACCTTTTTTTTTTTATTTTTTTTTCCCCTCTCTGTGCCTCCGAGCTGCCCCGCTGCCATCTCTGGACTGGCTGCTGCTTCAGCAAGATGTCGTCCTTCTGACCTGCCTCAGAGTGGCTCTTGCTTTTTTTGTCCTCTCCTCTTTGTCCATCAGTAATAATTCAGCTAAAAGGCTCATAGGAGAACAGCTTCAGTGTAGCCCTGGAAAACGTGTTGCCTCTCATGGAGGCATCTGGTTTGGCTGCAGCCTGGCAAAACCACCATTAGCCCTCATCAAAGCCTCGAAGACCAGGCTGGCAACTGAAACTTCTGCTCCAGCAATGAGGGAGAAACCTTGTTCTTTACAAAAAACTTCACAACAACAGGGCCAGGATGTGTCTTGACTGGTCATTAAAGATGTCCAGCCTCAGCCAGCACCTCCCTGGGGATCGGTTTGATGGCAGCCATTGGCAGCACCAGGCCTAAAAACAAAGGCTACCATGGATGGGAGTTCTCACCGACTCAGGTAATAACTTCAGGATATGAGGGATCCCAATGCAGTATTTAATATTAACTATTTATTATTGGCTACCTCTGTTTGGTGCACCATGCTGAACAAACCTATAATTCCATCAGTAGGGTAGGATCTGAGTAGTACAGGCGAGATAACGCAAGCACATAGTAGAGGTGTTCTCCAAGGACTGCGCGTTAATTTCCCCTTCTTGTTAAAAATTTACTCACCAAAATTCAAAACGCTGTTCCTGAATTATTTCAGGCTGGATAGCTGTAATGTATTGTCCTAAATCTGCTGCTTACCCGGAATATGGCAGTTCATGTGTTCAGCAGAGCTGGTCAGTGTGAGTTTATCACAGCTGGGCTCCATGAGCTGTGATGACTCTCCACCTGTTCCTGCCTGAAATTAGGAAAGGTTTCAAAATCAGAATATATATATTTTCTACCTTCCCCCAATCTTTCAATAAAAAATATAAATTGTCTTCTCATTCTTTTTTTTTTTTCTCCCCTTTTCTCTTTCTTGGTCACTGTAATAAGAGAAGGGAAAGGAAGGGAAGATTAATATTAACAGAAGATCAAAATCCAGTACAGGAACAGAACAGAACTCAGTCTTAGACCATGCCTATGGTCTGTTGCAGACAGCCATGAAGTAGCACTGACCCAGACTTGTACATCTATAAAAGGCAGCAGGGGTTTGTCCAGAAATACTTACCAAGCCCTGCAAACATTAAATATTTCATTGGCATAGTCCTGTGCTTGAGCTAATAAAGCCTTCCTCCCAGTATTTAAGAGCCCAGTATCACTTTTTACATCAGTTCTAATTCGTACATATAATTTAAACTATTTCTGGATTAGAAGGCTGCTCTGAAAATAAAGGAGTTTATTCCAAATTTCACCTTTGCAGTTTCTACCAGTGAAAAAACTGCTCTTGCTGCCACCTTCAGATGATCCTCTTGCTACTGCAGTTTTATCTGTGACCAGATGGTCTGTGTGGGCCTGATGGGGGAATGGTGAGATAGCCGCAGAGCAGAACCAAGGAATACTGGAGCAAAATATATAAAGTGAAAAATACATACCAAAACACTTAATTTCATTCTTGTGGAAGCTTTTTAAGCATGTGATGTGAGTGATGCAGACTGTGCTTGCAGACTAGTCTGCAAGGGATAAAAGAAAATACCTCTTCTCAGAGTATGTGGGAAGTTCCTACCCACAGGAAGTCAGAAAATGAAATACTTGCGGACAGATTTTAAAGGATCATAAAGTTTTATGGGTTATAAAAGCTAGGCCTGAGCTATTGAGTTCAGTCAAAACTAAAATCAAAATAGGAATTTGGCTTGGGTTATATTGGAAATTACATGGTAGAGTTACATTTTGGATCTGGGTACTCAAGAGTTCAATCAACACACTTGCATTCAACAATGTTTGATAAAAATTTAACCTATCGTTATCAAGAAATGGGCAAGTAAATAGTCATTCTCCAAAGCTTGAAGAACACACTGTATAAGGAAGGATGCTCACCTTCTAATACTGTCTGTGAAGAATTATAGGTAGTAGTGAGTGACACGCATCATACTGAATTCAGGGCAAGAGAAATAGATCACTGAACAGATCCAATGTGGAAAAATACTTTTTTCCGCTGTTGTAGCTTTTTAAGTCACACTTGTTGGGAAAAGCATTTATTTTACATTTACATTATGAAGCAAATTTTGTTTCTGTGTGCCAGTTTTCTTTCTGAATTGCATGAGGACAAATATGCATCTGAACTGGAGGAATAAACTGAACTATGGAATGTTGCCTTATCTTGGTTTTTACTTGGTAAAACTAATGATAATCCTGTATATATTCCTTAAAATCCTACCTTCATAAAAACCTCATCTATGGTTTTCAGCCCTTCTGATATGAAACGCACAATAAATGTTAGAAAAACTGATAAATATTCTTTTTTTTGTTTTTGTATTCTTGTAATCTTTTACAACAGTCACAGGCAGAAAAGGGCTATTTCATGGGGTTTTTAACCTCTAGAGAAGGCCTAACTGGAGAAAAATATTGTGAGTCTGTGGAAATACTTCCTTATGCTAGTAAAAAAAATATATATTGAGTTTAGCAGTGGATATAGAGAACTCATTTAGATCTGGAAGGTAATTATCTGGCACATACCCTGATTAAAAATGCTCTGTTACTGTCTGTCACTGTCTCTTTTCTGAGTATGACCTTCATGGCAATTCATCTACGTCTGTTACATCCAGACTAAGATGAGGTGACTGTTAACACCTTGAATATAACATCTGTAACACCCGATAACACCCTTTGCACAGCAAGTTGAAACTGAGGTAACTTGAGTAATGCTTTGTCATTTCAAATTTATTAATTTCTATTCTAAAAGCAGAAAGTGGTGGTTTTTTGACAGCCTGCCTTAAAAGAAAAAAGAAAAAAAAAAAAAAAGATTGTTTTTATGATTTGCTGTGATTTAAACTTGTAAACTCTCTAGTTTATATGGTAAATAATTTAACATTATTTCCACTATTATCCTGTACTTGTTAAGTAGTTTCATATAAATAAAAGTGTCCATTATGTACTATGTACTGAAAGATTAAACACGAAAGTCCTAGGTACACTCCATAAACATGCAATGTCATTCTTTTTGCTGGGATAGAAAGCTGCATGCTTAAAGCTACTGTACAGACAGACAGAAAGAGAGATCCATCCTGACATATTCTTAGGGACATGGATTATTGTACTTTTTTCCCCAATTCCTGTCACAATGGATCCATTTTGTAACCCTGCTCCTTGGCTGCTGGGCATGCCCTCCTCCAGCACCCAGCAGGAATTAAAGAAAGAAATAAGAAACAAGAAAAAGGGACCCATGGAACAACCCAGCCCCCTTCCCCAGCAGGCAAAATAGCTAACCCTTCCATATTTTTACATCTTCCCTTCATTGTTTTAGATCATATGTGTGTTTTCTTTGTCATTATGCTTTGTTTTCACCACAACACAATTAGTCTATATTTTCCCTTTCAAGTTAATTGAAAGATGTTGGAACACACAAAAATTGCTGAGAGTATAATAACATTGAAATTAAGCACGCCAAAGTGGGAAATGTCAGAATTAAGGTTATCTGTTCATCATCCCCCTCTTGGTTGTATGAATTAATTACACAATAATGTAATTTATTTCAGACGGCCGCTGCCTGAGTCAGAGGACATGGTGCTTAAGAATTAAGTTGGGAATTTATGAAGTACAGTATCTTGTCTCTTGACTTGCTTGTCCTAATGTACACTACAGCTTGTGTGTGATTGTTCCAGTGGCAACAGCATTTAGAGACACTATCAGAAGTTGGAAGTAAAGGAAGAGTATGTGGTAGACATTAATGTACCAAAAAGATACCCCTTGCCCCAAAAAGTTTCTAAGCTTGACAAACAGAAGAACCACGGGTTAAAAAACCAATAAAATTCGATGTGCCCAGCAGCCTGTCTACTCTGCTGGTGGCACAGCCTGATTGCCAGAGATAGCTGTGATGATAGCATCAAGTTTTACAGCTTTTGCCATAGAGTGGTCCTTTCTCTAATGGACTCTTAGAACAATTTAGTTGTCCCCTTTGATGGCTTTACCTTTGTACATTTCATTTACATACAGACGGACACATGTCAGCCGTGAGATGAAATTGTACCTGTGTGTGCAGACGAGGCTGTTCCTATATGGGCTTGTTAATGGAAGAAACTTCACAAAACTCCTTTATTACTACAACTGAATGACCCAGAAGGAGGACTTCAATAAACTGCTTTGTCACTCATGGCACCCACATGTGGCACCAACAGAGCACTCCCAGCCAGGGTAGACCATCTTTAGGCTCTTCCCTCTATATGTGTTCATCTATGGTAACAAGTCACCTTTTGAAACCAATACAAGAACATGCTTTTCATGGATTCCTGATTCTGTTTCACAGCTACCTCCAGCATGAAGGACGGCTGGGGTAGCAACTCATTTTGGACTTAAAGCCAAGAATTTGTTCTTGTGTGTGTCTTTGGCGTGTCATCCCGGGGCTCCCAATGTTGACAGCTCACATGGGTACAGCCTGCAGCTGCATCCTGCACATTCTGATCCTCTTGCAAACTCTTTATACAATAGGGTCTCGAATACATTGTGAGGAGAAGAAAACAACCCCCACACACACATTCTATTTTGGTATGTTGAGCCTAAAGTCTATTGGCTGGGAGCTGTCATCAGACATGACCATATGTTACTCAATGGTATTACAAGTAAATCCTAATTGAGTGCAAATTATGAAGATTAAAGTCACCTCAGATTTAGCTGTATTATGTTGAGGCAAATGTATTTCAAAGTCCTGTTTGAAATGCTACAGTTCTCAGCACAGAAATTAGCAGGCTGTCATTACCTTGGATTTTATGAGCTGTTCTAAATGCCTGGAGTTCCTTGTTTGGAGTCCTTAGTCATAGAATGTAAGAACAGTCCTTTGCAGCTCGGACTGAAAAAACACCAAAGGCAATGTATTGTCAACAACTTTTGAAAAAATATTAAATATTGATACAACTAAGTCACTGCAGAGTCTCCTGGTATAAGCTTTTCATAAATAATTGTAAAAGACTGGATGACTGCTTTTCTAATTGGGGCTTAAATCACAGTTCTGCATTTAAGCAACCCACTGTCAGGATAAGGCAGGAACAGTTTGTAACAAGCAATACCGTACCTTTTGGAAACAATTAACTGCCAGAAAGATCTTCCTTGATGGTTGAAGTTTATTACTGTTTCATAAGAAGGCTGTAAAGTAGCAAGGAGATGAACTTCATCTATTGGTGCACTTTGGATGATGCACTCCTTTTTAATGAGATTAAAGGTTTAATGCAGATAAAAGATTTTTAGCTGTTCAGTGCACCTGCATCCAACACAGGGATTTCAGAGTGATTCACAAACAGGGAGTCATCGCAGAGCTACATTCATCTTAATCGATAGGAGCTTCTGACTTCTTTCCTTCTTCTATTCCGTATAAACCCAAAATGATCAGGACACATTATTTTCTTTTTTCAGCACTGATCATGTGCAGAATTCCTGCCGAGGAGATCTTTCAGCCAACTCTAGTGCTGGACATGGCTAAAGTCCTTCTGGATAACTACTGCTATCCTGAAAACCTCGTGGGAATGCAAGAAGCCATTGAACAAGCAATCAAGAGTGGAGAGATCCTGGACATCTCAGATCCAAAAATGCTGGCCAGTGTCTTGACAGCTGGAGTGCAGGGTGCTTTGAATGACCCAAGGCTGGTGATTTCCTATGAGCCATCACCACATGTGGCTCCCAAACAAGAGGCTGTGGCTTCCCCAACTCGTGAACAACTCCTGAGTCTTATTGAGCATGTGGTCATGTATGACAAGCTGGAGGGCAATGTTGGCTACCTGAGAATTGATTATATCATAGGAGAGGAAGCAGTGCAGAAAGTGGGAGCTTTTCTGGTGGACAAGGTTTGGAAAACACTGATAGAGACATCTGCCCTGGTGATAGATCTTCGTCACAGCACTGGGGGACAGATTTCTGGCCTCCCCTTCATCATCTCATACTTGCATGAAGCCGACAAGATGCTGCATGTTGAGACTGTATACAATCGACCCTCCAATACCACCACAGAGATATGGACACTGCCAAAGGTGCTGGGAGAGAGGTACGGCAAAGACAAGGATGTCATTGTCTTGATCAGCCGCCACACCACAGGAGTGGCTGAAGATGTGGCTTACATCCTCAAGCACATGAACAGAGCCATCACCGTCGGAGAGAAGACAGCCGGGGGCTCACTGGATATCCAGAAGCTGCGTATTGGCCCCTCCAATTTCTATATGATGGTTCCCGTGTCACGATCTGTGAGCCCCTTGAGTGGGGGTGGACAGAGCTGGGAGGTGAGTGGGGTAATGCCATGTGTGGCTACTGAGGCAGAGCAAGCCTTGCAGAAATCCCTGGACATCCTGGCAGTACGGAGAGCAGTGCCGGGCACCCTGAGCCACCTCACAAACATATTAAAGGACTACTACAGCTTAGTGGAGCGGGTGCCAGCACTGCTGCGGCGCCTCGTCACCTCCGACTTCTCTTCTGTGCAGTCAGCAGAGGACCTGGCCTCCAAGCTCAACACTGAGATGCAGACCTTATCTGAAGACCCCCGCCTGTTGGTCCGAGTCACGATGCCAGGTGAAGCTGCTGCCCCTCCTGCTGAGAAGCCAATTGCAGTGGCAGCCAACTTACCTGACAACGAGCAACTGCTGCATGCCTTGGTGGATACTGTCTTCAAGGTGTCGGTGCTGCCAGGCAATGTTGGCTACATGCGCTTTGACGAGTTTGCAGATGCCTCTGTGCTTGCTAAGTTGGGACCTTACATCGTCCGCAAAGTGTGGGAGCCTCTCCAAAATACAGAGAACTTGATCATGGATCTGCGTTACAACCCTGGTGGCCCTTCATCCTCTGCTGTGCCTGTGCTACTCTCCTACTTCCAAGATCCTGCTGCTGGCCCCGTCCACCTCTTCACAACCTACGACAGGCGCACCAACCACACACAGGAGCACAACAGCCAGGTTGAGCTGCTGGGCCAGCCCTATGGGGCTCAGCGTGGCATCTACCTGCTCACCAGCCACCACACTGCTACAGCTGCTGAGGAGTTTGCTTACCTCATGCAGTCCCTGGGCCGTGCCACCCTGATTGGCGAGATCACAGCAGGAAGCCTCTCGCACACCCGTACCTTCCCTCTCCTGCAGCCTGAGCAGGGAATCACCCGTGGCCTCACCATCACAGTCCCAGTCATCACCTTCATAGACAACCACGGAGAGAGCTGGATGGGTGGAGGAGTTGTGCCTGATGCCATAGTCCTGGCTGAGGATGCACTGGAGAAGGCTCAAGAGGTGCTAGCTTTTCACAAGAACATGGGAGTACTTTTGGAAGGTACTGGGCAACTCCTAGAAGCTCACTATGCCATCCCAGAAGTGGCTAGTAAGGCCAGTGCTATGCTCAGCAGCAAACGGGCCCAAGGAGGTTATCGATCAGCTGTAGACTTTGAGACATTGGCTTCCCAGCTTACCAGTGACTTGCAGGAGGCCTCAGGGGACCATCGGCTTCATGTCTTCCACAGCCATGTGGAGCCAACACCAGAAGAACAGCTTCCCAGCATGATTCCCAGCCCTGAGGAGCTGAGCTACATCATTGAGGCACTCTTCAAAATTGAGGTATTGCCAGGCAACCTGGGCTACCTTCGCTTTGATATGATGGCTGAGGCAGAAACAGTGAAGGCCATTGGACCCCAGCTGATCCAGATGGTATGGAACAAGCTGGTGGACACGGATGCCATGATCATTGACATGAGGTACAACACAGGTGGCTACTCCACTGCCATCCCTATACTTTGTTCCTATTTCTTTGAACCTGAGCCTCGGCAGCACCTCTACACCGTCTTCGATCGCAGTACCTCCCGCAGCACGGAGGTGTGGACTCTTCCCCAAGTCGCCGGCAAGAGATATGGCTCCCTCAAGGACATCTACATCCTAACAAGCCATATGAGTGGCTCTGCAGCTGAAGCTTTCACTCGCTCCATGAAGGACCTACACAGGGCCACGGTTATTGGCGAGCCCACAGTAGGTGGTTCCCTCTCTGTGGGCATTTACCGGGTTGGAAATAGTTCCCTCTATGCCTCCATCCCCAGCCAGGTGGTCCTCAGCCCCGTCACTGGGAAAGTATGGAGTGTGTCTGGTGTGGAGCCACACATCACCATCCAGGCCAGCGAAGCCATGGCTGTGGCTCAGCAGATTGCCAGCCTGCGTGCCCAGGTGCCACAGATGCTGCAAACTATAAGCAAGCTTGTGACAAATAATTACGCCTTTGTGGACATTGGGACTGTTATAGCATCCAACCTCACACAGAACATCAACAAAGGTGTTTATAAAAGGATTAATACAGAAGACGAACTGGCCAAGAAGGTGACTGCCACCTTGCAAGCTCTTTCTGATGATGAGCACCTGAAATTACTCTACATTCCCGAACACGCCAAGGACAGCATCCCAGGGATCATGCCAAAACAGGTACAGTTGACTTGTACCCAGCTAGAATGGGAGCACTGGGGCAGAAACCTTATCTCATTTCTAGCCCATATGATAAACTCACCAGGATTTACCTGTACCCAGAGGAGAAGCCAATGCCTTAGTGGGTTTTGGAGGCTGAGGTCTCTCTGACACTAGAGCAAGTCAGGGTAGTGGCTTGTGGTAGGAGATGATAGTTCTGGATGCGTGCAATTTGGGAACAACCTTCAGGCTTTGAATCTCTTTCAGTTTCCATCTCACATGAGTAAATATACAGGGCTTCATGGTGACAGGGAAGACACCTCTTTGTCTCTGTGATCCCCTCTCATTCAGTGTTGTGGCCTTTCGAGTATAATAAATGAAATCAGAATTCCACTGGTTACAAAACAAATTTGTAACTTAAGAAAAATCTGTTTGGGCCAGAGTAAATGCATTCACCCACAAAACACAATAGATTTTTTTAGATAAAATTGCTGTACCTGACTTGTGTTACACCAGAATAACGAGCAGCTCCTTTGCTAGTGGGTAGAAAATTGTTCCGATTGTATCTCATGCTCAGCATCAGACGGTTTCCCAGTGACCTAGAAATACTTTGGAAGAAGTGTCTGGGTGGAAGTTAGGTGACCCCAGGGAGAAACTGATTTTTAATAATCTACTTTTGCCCTTGCTGTGTGGTTTGCATAACAGTCTGTGCTTTGTTCTGGGCCCCGGTATTTATACACTGCTCTGCCTTGGCAATCTTTCTTCTTCATTGTTGTGTTGGAGGGAGCTCCCAGGAGCACTTGTTAAAATTCCATCTTCAAATTAAAGGGAGGGTTAGGATAATCTGATCCCTTTCTTGGATGGAGTTAGCTCCTTTCTGGCTACTGCTCTAGCACAGCTATCAGAGACGTCTTTTCTCCAGGGACTCATAAAATTACTGTTTGAAGAGAATGTATTTGCCTTTGCAATGAACCAGAGTATACCAAGTGTCAGGTAACTATTAAATGTTTCCTGGGGGAGGAAATCTGTGGGCCTTCACCCTCTGAAGTTTTTGGCATGCATGATTTAAAGTGGTTATGACCTTTGTGGTATTATCTCCCACGTTAAGGTTAAGGACAAAGTCTAAGCATTGCCGAGGAGGACATTTTTTTCAAGTTTGTTAACCAAGAAATACTGTCCCCATTCTTGCCTCTGAGCTTAAATGGAAATAATTAATTAAAGGATTTTGCTATTCCATCACTCTTTTTCCCATCTGCATTTGTTGGGTATAGAAAACTTCACTCCAAAGATGTTTTTGAGAGAGCTCCCTGCTGAATTATTAGCAATATATAGTAGTGATACATGGATGTTGCTGGCTATTTTTACTTGTTCAAGTCTTACTTTATGCAGAGCTTGAATGTTCAGAACAGGATGTACAGGACAAACACCTTACTTGTCACATGATGTGAAATTCTGATCCTGGTAGAGCTAGTGAGGAGAGGTTATTATATTAACTAATATCTCCGTTTGCCTCAGTTCTTTGTCAAGCAGTGGTTGGGGTTACATCCATAAGAAGGAAATCACATCAATGCGGATGAAAATCAGGACAAATGTGAGCTTTCTCCAAGGGGTGATCATGTATAAATAACAGAGAAAAAGCATAGGCCTTTTATGAGGCCAAAATAGTTTCCAAAGGCATGTGTGTTCCCTCATAGTGCTTAAGAGAACTGGGAGGCAGAGAAATGAGAGTGGCATTAAGACATTTTAAAGCAAAAGAGGGTGAGTAAACAAAGATACATTGAAGTAAAGGATTTTCCTTGTGATAGAGGTGAAAGAAAATTTACCTATCCCACAGAACACTGGGTGGCAAGAGTACCATCATTTCCTACCTTGCTTTTGCAGGGCCAAGAGGGATGTTTTCTGTGGAAAATTTCAGGAATATCCCACACCAGTACCCCAGGGAGCAAATACCTTGAGATTACAGTGAAGCTTACGTGATGGCACTGATTGCACTTGTAAATTATTTTTCTATACAGTCCTATACGTGGACAGAGTGGCTCTTTTAATCTGTATGACATTTATTCCTCAAAAACCTAGGAACTAGTTTTTCTCTTGTGCTGCCTACTTTCCAAGCCACCCTTTTCTTTGACAGTGGGTTTTTCTTGATAATGACCTTGACAGCGAAGCAGATCCAACACAATTAAATGAAAGTGATGATGAATAACTGCAGGAAGGATGGGATGGGACATAGGAGACAGACAAGTGAAATGCATGTAGACCTTTGCATCTGCTCCACTAGAATCGCTGCTGAAGCATAATACGGGGTGGTGAACGTGTCTCCTCTATGACAGCAGCAAGGTCAATGCCAGCTGGAATTGTCTGCTGCAGAAATGCCATTTTTCCAAAGTCAGCCTTCCCAGAGGCAAATATTGAATATATCGTTTGTGATTCAGAAAATAGCATTTTGCTTATAAGGTAGAGCTCTGTAAACCTGATGATGTGCAGTTCAGTAATTCCTGCTTCTTATTTTCCTGTTTGCCTCTCTCTCCCTCCAGTCACACCTTTCCTTCCGTACCAAAACATTTGTGGTCATGAATATCTGAGTATTGTAGGCTACCGGATTTTGGCAAATGTTTTATGTCAATTTTAAGTGACAAGAGTCCCTCTGAGTAACTCTTTTGGCCCCTTGATAACACCCACATACTTTTAATGCAGTCTTCACACTGAACACTGTGTTAATGTTTTAGAAAAAGAGCTAAAAATAATGATCAGAGTAAAAGACAAAAAGGAATCCTTTATAATGAGAAATTGTTCCTGCAGCTGAAGTCCTCATTTTCCCAGATAAATAATATGTAACTTGTTGACATAGTGCTTAGTGACATGGTTTAGTGATGGTTCTTATTAGGTTGATGGTTGGATTAGACTAAAGGTCCCTTCCAACCTGGGCAATTCTATGATTCTGTGATCTATAGCGGTGTATTGTACTTGCTGAAGGAGGCAATAGTTACAGACATCTCCCCAGAAAGGAGTATAATTGGCTAATGTCCCTTCATTTATGAGTGAAATCAGAATGCTCAGCCTCCAAGTGTCAAGATACATAATCAAATTGCTACATCTATTGCCAATGGGTGGGAAAAACAATATCATGGGCCCACACGATGCTGATTTATATTGACATAACCACAGTTATTATTTATATTGACATAACCACGTAAACCTGTATAGTGGAACTATACAGGTTTAGGCAAGCCCCCAAAATGCCTTGTGTTTAACTCTCTTTGACTCTTCACCTTTTGCAGTTCATGCTTGCTTTTTGCATTCGGTGCAGAAAAGAATATGACACGTCATTAATTACTTTTGTTCTTTTTCTAATACCTTTCATCTCTTTTAATCCTTTCCAGAACACAGTCACAGAGAGTTTCAGCTTTTGCTTCTGGTAAACACACACACCCCAAGTCCTAGCTGTCTGGTGCAATGGAGGACAGGATTAGAATTCAAAGCTGTAGTTCTGGAAAAACAGGAGAAATAGTCTGTGAAAATCAGGATGAGGTTAAATAAAAAAGACCAGGCTGGATGGGGCTTTGAGCAACCTGGTGGGAGGTGTCCCTGCCCATGGCAGGGGTTTGGAACTGGATGATCGTTAAGGTCCCTTCCAACTCGAACCATTCTATGATTGTAAGAACACATGCAGGGTTCTTGCACAGTTTCTAGGGTGATAGTAACTGACTGCACAACTCTGGGAGAAAACCAGCTTGTTTAGGGGGAGTTCTGTACAAAAGTACATGGGTTCTTCAGAGTTCACAAGCTGAACGCATCAGTAGAGTCAAGTTATTGCAGTAAAAAATAATAACCATCAAACTGGAATAGACAAGGAGGAATATAATCAACAAGACGTGTGAAGTCTCCGAGATTCAGCTCTAAAAAGATTCAGCTCTAAAGAAAATTCAGCTCAAGTGCAGCTATGTGCAGTCTTGGGCAATGCTTTTCTGGAAGGATGTGTGTCAAGTGGTGAGACAGCAGAAAAAGAGGAAAAGGAGCAAAGAGGAGGCTGAATAAGAGTCATTTTGAAAAAGTTTAAAAGATTTGAGTTGTTTATTCCAGAGAGAGGAAAACTGAGAGGACACATGAAAACAGTCTTCGGATACGTAAGATATGTAAGAGGCTGTTTCAAATATGAAAAGAATAAGCTGTTTTCTTGTCGCTGGTAAATAGACCAAGAAGTAATGCACTTAAACTGTAGAAAGTAGTGAACTTAGACTGTTTACACTAGATGTTAACAACATCTTTGTAGTAGTAAGGCTAGTGACGTACTAGACTGGATTGCCTGGAAATCACCCAGTTTTATGGGTGTTCTGTTTTAAGAGCAAGTGAGAGTGAGGTGTCAGGGATATAGCTGATCCTGCTCACTCCTTGTCCTACTGGGATGGACGGTTCTGTTCCAGCCTGGGAGAGTACACAAGAAACCCAAATGTTACTGTAAAAAGGAAAGGAGCAAACCTGCCACTCGGCCCCCAAGGTCTCATGGTTCTTAAACCAATTTCAGGATTTGCACTGGCACAAGGGTGTTGGCTGATAATATTTTAACAGCTGGAAACCACAGCATGAGCAACCTTATTGGAGCTCAGAGTTACGTTACAATGGTCAGCACAAAATTAGCAATAGAAATACAGTTTCCATCTAAGTAGGCAAAACAGCTTAGGGGAGAGGTGAAAGGGGAGAAAAGAAGGAATAGAGGCACAGTTTTAAAAGTAGGTTGCCCGTGGTTGGGGTATGGGTCAGCAGTAGACCCAGGGATGAAATTCCAGGCAGCGTTCTAGGTCCTATTTTGTGTCACATCACATGTTCCAGTTATGCCTCTTACTTGTGGAAGGAGACTGGAGACCCTATATAGTTAACGAAACCCAATTCTTCTTTGGCTGAAGTGGAGTTACCTTGGAGGTCCTTTAGTCTAGCCACATTGCTTATAGTGTTCTTACTAAGGCACCTGAGGGTTTATATTTAACATCAAGTCATTTGTATGTAAACACTGCCTGACCGAGCAGCAGGATCTTACTTTCAGCTGCATCCTGTCCCAGCTTGTCCTTGGCCTGCAAGCAGAGCCCTGCCTTCCAAAGGGGAGCATGGTGCTGCTCTCTGAAGTCAGACACACCTCCTTGGGTACCAGCTACAAATAGCCCATGTGCCAGCATCATAAACCTGCAGTTTTCCAGGACAGTAACTTTGCTGTCAGTCACACCTTCTCCCCTCTTTTGCTTAGAAATTAGGAAGCTTTCCCCAGCCCCTCAAAATCTCATTCTGAGTGCTGTTCATCTGGCTTCTGTTCTTAAAGCCTTTAGAATAGATATATTTTCATACCTTTCCCTGCAGCCATGAAGATGAAAAAGATTTTCTTTTGAGATCCCTGCATGTTCATTTTTACCCTATAAGACCTGAGGATTTAAGAGCAGCCTGCCCACCTTGAAATCTGTAATGAATTTCCAAGAGTTGGCAAAACTGCTGCCAAGTACCGAAGTCCCCAATGAGCAAAGATGTGATGCAGCACAGTAGAAGTAGAAAAAAAAAATAAATTACCAGCCATAGACAGAGAAGTTATTCTTAATGAACATACTTAGAGCTATGCATCCAGCAATTCTTGTTGGAGACAGTCTTGTTGGAGAGCTAAGAAATCTGTGTGTTCAGTAAATATCCTTAGTACGTGGCTGAGAGTAACACATCAATTTTATTTGTAGATGTTACCAGTGAGTGATGATTTTTTTTTCTCCCGGGGGGACCAGTACTTCTGAACAAGAGATAAGCTCTGTCAGAACAAGGCAATGCATGCTGGATGTATTCTTCAACGCTGTGATTTGTTAATCAAAGTACAGTGGGCAGATCAAGTGGCATTGCTGTCACGGGGAAGTGGATTGGAAATGACAAACTCAGCAGTGCTGGACTGATATGTTTACAGTCCAGATACAATGCTTATTTTCACAAGGAACGGTGAGAAAGAAGGGTACAGAAAAGGACTCGGCAGAGTTTCCTTTGAAAACCAGATCAACAACTACTGGCCAACAGGGCTTTTAAATGAATGGGTGAAATTTTGGTGTGCAGAAGGTATTGAATGATGAAGAAGCCTGAGGCAGCCAAAAGCGGGATATGGTGGGTAATTTTCCCCCAGGTAAAGGTAAAGTGCTTGAGCTGTCAAATACAGCTGCATTCATACCTTCTTTGGGGGCAGACCTGCTTTTGGCAGGAGTTGAACCCCAGGCCAGTGTACTACATGTGGGGCAGGAGATTGCTGACTCCTCTACCATTGCAGAAAGCCTAAATGCCTCCCAAATTCTGTGGCGAATTGCAGATTGGAAGAGCAACTTTTAGCACATGGCTCACTGCTGACTCCTTATTCTTCTGGGTGGGAAAGGCTGGATTGTCTGGGGCTGAGCTACGGCAGAGGGCAACTGATTAAAAAGCAAGTGAAAATCATTTTCACAGCAACCCCGAGGAGAAAAGGCCGAATTGCTGAAGGTCATATAAGTCATATATATGGCAAAGCTTTATCTCCTTAAGCTGAAGGAAAGTCTTCCATTTCCAGACACACACATGCAAAACCTAAATTTGGCAATAGAAGCAGCCTACGTCTCCAATACATTAGAATAACTTTATTAGTTGGCTACACATTGCTATTAGAAAGAATATCTGCTGTTTAATAACATAAGCTAAACAAAATGAAATTAATCACAGCCTAACACGTGAGGCTGCAGGCACGTGGCCACCAGAGAAGAGGTTTAACACCTCCTGAGTATCCCAGCACATGCCCAACAAATCAGGCTCCTCACTGTCACAAGGACTGGCTCGTTAAGAGGGGCTGGGGCCACCCGCACCTGTAACCAGCTGCTGTTTGTCAGCTGAGGCCAATCAAGAGATTATCAAAGTCCCCAGCGCCTTAATTAGAAAGAACTACTAAAGAAAGCAAGTGGGCTTGGGTGGCAGGTCTGGGATATTGGCATGTGGTGCTGGTTGGGGGATGGTGCTTGTGGTCTCTTCAGCCTCTTTTGTTCAAAGATATTCATGTGTTTTTGAAAAATAAACCAACCCCTGATAAATAGGTGCCTGATCCAGGTTCTGGACACGTTATTGATGCACCCTACACTGGGTAAACAGTCCAGCAGCCAATGCTAACCTGTATTTAATATGCAAAAATCTTTATCTCATTCATTATGTTCTTTGAACTTGGTCACATTCATCAGATACGTCCCACCTGGACTAAACCTGACCCACATAATTCTTTTTGAATCTTGTGCCAAGATACCAATGCCATAGCAAATGATTTGCTTTTGTTTTCCCAAACTCTTTCAGATTCCTTCCCCAGAAGTATTTGAAGATCTGATTAAATTTTCATTCCACACAAATGTATTTGAAAACAACATTGGCTATCTGAGATTCGACATGTTTGGAGACAGTGAACTTCTAACCCAGGTGTCCGACCTACTGGTGGAGCATGTTTGGAAGAAAATTGTTCACACGGATGCATTAATCATAGACATGAGGTAAACCTTTGAATGGCAAATAACCAAAGCTCTCTCTAAACAGCATTTTACTTCTCACAGTGAATTAGCTTTACGCGGTTTACTGTCCTGTTTACAGGCTAACATCGCTGGGATTAAATGAGAAAAGGAAAAGAGCCAAGGACAACAATAACAGTCTGGAAGTATATCTCAGGATAAATTGTACCATCACTTGAGATGTTTAGAACTAAATCAGCAAATTTAGGGAATATGTTGCAGAACGCAATACTGGATGTCCCATCTGTTTTCTTTCTCTCATTTCTTTCTAATCTAACTCTGCGTGTGCCTTGTATTAATTATCTATATATAGATAATTCAATCTTTTCCTGCAGACAGTGATCAAGGGATTGAACAGACAAAAAAACCAGACTGTGTTACAACATCTAGTTTGCCATATCTGCAGTGCTAAGTTACCCTGGGCCACCAGCTCTGTCCAGTGACCCTTGTGCACAGAGCACTAAGTTGTCTTAAAAGTAATGTTGCCTCAAAGCTGCTGTAGAGGTCCCAGACTGTGCTGCACAAAGCCACAGCATTGTATTCCTGCTCTCAGCTTAGAGTTTTGCAGGACACTTCAGTGTGTCAGCAGTGCCTCCATATCTTAAAAGCCAGAAGACAGCATCCATTTGTTGCCATCAAAGCAGATGAATATCACAAATATGCATTTTCCATACAATATTTGGGTAAGTCATTGCCTTGTTTGGTTCCAGAGCTAACATTGGTGAGCCCAGAATATTAAAGATATCAGCTAAAGAAAAGGCGGCCTTTTTAAGAACTTATTTTTAATACTAGAGCCACTTACGTCCATTGCCATCACAGGACCCTTAATGTTTGGTAATCTTCTTAATATTCTCCCAGGATTTGCAGCATGTGCAGGAAAAGATGAGCATGGAGATGAGAGCAGAGAAAGAGATCTCACTGTGTGAGCACAGAGGAGGGAGGGCAGCAACCAAAACCCACACCCATGACCAAACTCCGGTTCAACACAGGCACCACCACCTTCCAATAGACTTGAGATAGGACTCGGGCTTTCCTCTTTCTTACCCCAGTTTTCTCCCAAGCTAAAACTCATATCAGAGCCAGGGGCAATAAAACATCAAAGATGAAATAATGTCTGAGCTACCAAATGGTCTTATTACAGTTCTTCTCTTGGGTTGCTTTGGTGTTCTTATATTTAATGTATTTCCAGCCCTTTGAGTGCACACAAAAGACCCAGTCTCTGAAGGCGTATAAAAGAGAAACCCAAACATTTTACTTCTTGAAATTCTCCCTAAACCAATCTTATGATTTTAAGGCAAGGCTGATAATTTCAATTTTGCATGGGATTAACCACAATGAATAATGTTTCTCATTTTACAAGTTTCCCTCCCTAAAACGGCTGGGCTGCTCAGGAACTTCATAGTTTGATCATTCCAATTTCACATGGGATTAGCCATAATGCATAATGTCTCTTACCTTAATAGTTGCCCTTCCTGGAACAGCTGTGCCATTCATGACCTTGGTATTTTCAACCTCCACAGCATTGAGAAGAGACCCTGGTAACTGAATAGTTTCCCTAGTGTCACACAAACAGTCTGTAATGAAGGAAGTCCTTTATATATCAGCGCTTTAAAAACAGTCTTCAGAGACCGCTAGGAAATAAAACTACAACCTAAGTTTTCAAACGTGGCTGTCCTAAATGAAGCAACTAATGCAATTTTTAGGCACAAAAAGAATTGGCCTGATTTTATACGGTGCTAAACACCAAGTATTCTCATTGTGTGCAGCAGGAAATAAGAACGCGATAGTTCTACAAACATGTGTTGCTTCAGTTGGGATCTACATTTCTGTATTAGGGTTTAGGTATTTACTCATGCTGCCTCTGTCAGTAACAGCATGGGTTATTCAGAGGAGAAGATAATGAGAATCTGATGTTTCTCTGCAGATTAAGAGTCTTTGCTTACTTTCTGGATTTTTTTCTGGGTTGGATCAATGGTTGGACCATTCAGTTTTCTGTTTACTCTTGAAGTCAGTTGTGGGCTGTATCAGTCCAAGACTCTTAGGATTTTGTTTCTCTGACAAATGTCCAAATGATGATAGGGGAGAATTAATGCAAATGTATCAAAATGGAGCCATAAGGCCCTTCAGTACTGGTGTTAAGGAACAATACTTGGAAGGAAGGAAGAATTTCAATTGTTTCCTTAATGTTTTTAATTTTTGAAAAGGTACAACATTGGAGGCCCTACCACTTCCATAGCAATCCTCTGCTCATACTTCTTTGATGAAGGACACCAAGTTCTCCTGGACAAAGTTTACGACAGACCCAGTGACTCAGTAAAGGAAATTTGGACCCAGCCACAGCTCAAAGGTAAAATGACTGTTTCTTTTTAGAGTAGCTTTTCATTTCTGATGTCCCTCCTTGTGTATTTTAAAGTGAGCCATGAAACACCATAACTCATTTGGTGAAAGCACCTGCTACAATTAGCTCAAGCTGTGCAGAGAATGTGAAAACAAAAATGTGTGTTTTATCCACAACCCTCACTGCTGTCTGTAAATAACAATTTATCACTCCTAGGAATGACATATCGGACACAGAGGTTTGTAAACTGGTCCCCAAAATGTTTAGCTGAATACTGTGTGAACCATTTGTGATTTGTTGCTTTTAAAAGTTGCCAAAATTAAAAGTATATCCTGTGCTGCCTAGACCTCTAGTAATACATCTTCCAACACTTACATAGTTTCAGATGTAGCTTCTCACTTCCTACCTGTGTAATCCACTGGTTCAGTAGATGAAAATACCCACAATAGCCCAGAGAATGCAAGAGAGAAAGGAAAGCACTAAATTTTGCACATTTGAGTGAGTTTGGAGCACTTGGCAGTGTCACACACACCCCCTGCCCCACTGTTGGAGGAAGTTGAAAAGATGCTGCAACGTGCAGTAACAGAGTTATTCAGTGCTCATAAAGGGCAGTTAAAGTGCTGAGAAGCCTTAAACGTTGGTTTTAATTATTTTCCCCTTGAAAGCTAAGACAGAACTGAAAAGGGTGTCACAATGGGGTCTGCAATTACTGGCTCGGTGCACGCTGAAATGGTTAAACTTTGTCAGAGGCTGCAGGGTCCATCTGTCTTCCCAGGCAGTCGGAGGTGGGCTGTGCAAAGGGATATGGTTACTATGGACACATTCCAGTTCCCATCAAAGAGAACAGGCAGACTCATATTAACTTCAAAGGAGCTGGATCTGGGCCTGTATTATATATATCTGCTGTGAAAAGGGTCTTCTAATGGACGTTACGTCTATAGCGAAATGAGAAGAGCAAAGACGGTGTGAAAATTAATTACCATGCCCCTCTCTTACAGTTTAGTATGAGAGTTATGTGTCATACTGTTACTCACCTAAAGAATGATGTTTTTAGAGCAGTTTAGAGTAGTTTTCAAGTTATCAGGTCCCAGTTATGACACACTGGTCACTTTTTCAAAGGAGCTAAGCTCTCAGAAAGTATTTAGCGCGTTCAGATATATTGAAAATAAGGTGCAAAACACCCTCCTACTCCTGTCAGCTGGTTTCTCTAAGAAAATGATATAACTTGGCTCAGGTCCTAATAATAAAGGAGTATTTGTTGAAGGGCTTGCAACAAAGGCCATGCAACAGCTTCCATTTATAGACTATAAAAAGCCTGTGGGAAACCGCTATAATTATAATTCCATCAAATGCCGCCTGCGTGGTTTGTAGGCCAAGCTCTGCCACAGCCGCGTTCCTAGAGCAGGGATGGGAGTGAAACCAAAGATGCTGCTGGCTGAGCTTTGAGTATTCCTGTCCCGCTCCTCTGATGGGATCTAGAGCTCCTGTAAACGTTGGAGCCATGAAAGGGGCAGCAGCTGTAACCATGAGCCAGCCTCCCAGCTGGAGCCTCTAACCAGAAACTGATGGCACAAGAGCACCACATCGGGTGACAGGGTGAAAAGTGCTTTAACATTGTAGGTACAAAGTCAATTCCCAAACTTCTTTGGCTGTTAATAGCAGGTAGGGAATGAAGTGTGTTGTATCTTGGCTTCTCTTTCTCTATTATGCAAGTATATCTCTGAAAATGGATGCATTTTTTCATGGGTTTTTTTTTTCCTTTCTGGCAGGGGAAAGGTATGGTTCTCAGAAGGGGCTGATAATCCTCACCAGCGCTGTGACAGCCGGGGCTGCCGAGGAGTTTGTGCACATAATGAAGAGACTGGGCAGAGCTCTCATCATTGGGGAGCAGACCAGTGGGGGCTGCCATTCCCTACAGACACATCAAGTAGATGATACCAACTTCTACATCATCATCCCCACCTCCAGATCGGTCATCTCTGCGGGGAACGCTTCTTGGGAAGGGAAAGGGGTGCCTCCTCACATGGAAACGCCGGCTGAGACAGCGCTCATCAAAGCCAAGGAGATGCTCAGTGCTCACCTGCACAGCTCTAGATAGCCCAGTGGGGGAATGTCCCCCTGGAAAAAAGGTAGGCTGTGATTTTCAAAGGAGCCCACAGGACTTACACTACTCTCAGGAGCTGAACTAATAATGGGTTTGGGAATCCAGAGCGGGATTTAGGTAACTAATGCAAAACTGAAAATTTAAAAATCTCACAGCGTGTGTATATGTGCTACAAGAGCTCCTCCTTTTGTTGTCTGTCTAGCTCAATAAACCACAAGCTGTTTACAGCACAAGAGCCCAGTTCTACCAGGAGAAGGTGAAAGGCCTTTCTGCTGCCCAGAATAATTCACAAGCAGGAGCAATAGTGCTGTTCTGGGCAGCAGAAATGGATTTGAGCTCCTATCAGCTGAGAGGGGGCTTCACAACAGATTCTCATTTTTTTCTGTGAGTTTTCTAGTAACCAAGTCCTTAGGGAAAGCAAGCTACTTCCCCAAAAGGAGTGGGAACTTCATTTTGATCTCTATGGTCAGTTGTTGGTTCCCTGTACACAGCTCAAAGTGACTCCCTTTTCAACCTGCTGACTTTTTTTAACCCATTCTGTGGAACCCACCTCTTTCTGTGCATGGCTGAGGTACTTGGAGAATTCACTGGGGTTTCTGGATTCCTCTCCTGTGGTCAAATGTAAATGTTAGTTGTTGTAGTGTCTGTTTTTTAAGATTTAGCTCCAAATTACAGAGATTTTCATTGATCCCGTAGAAAATCCCACCTGTCAGTATTGAAGCCACGTGAACCACCTCAAAGCATTGATGCAAAGATAGAAGAGGCACCTCTGCTCCTTTGGAAATTGTATATATTCCCACTTATACATATTAAAGCAGAATTAAAAGTAGTTGGGAGAGTCTGTTTTCCAGAATGCAAGAGCTAAATTAAGCCTCTTCGTATGCCAAAAATAACCATTCCTGGTGTGTCAGGGTTGACACAACCCCTGGTATTTTTTAGGTGCCTGTGGCTTCTCCCCTGGTATCTGGCAGAGGGATGGGAAACGAGCAGGAGAAAGGCTGTGCATCCACTCTTTCACCCAGAGCTCAAATCACCAGAGTCAGGGAAAAGAATCAGATGTTTTTACTTAAGGCTGAAAACAGATTGCTGTCTGCCCTGCCCTAAAGACAAGGAGAAAGCAGAGAAGCATCCTTCACACCCTATGAACAAGCTACTAATTAATTCCAGGGCAACAAACAGAGTTATTGATATGGGCTTAATCGATGCACAGCATTCCTTGTCTTTTTTGCAATTCTTACCTAACCATCTGTCTTTGTAATGATTTAGAAATACAGATAACTCAAATCTGGATCTCAGCATTCCTAATCTCTACCAAACGCCAGCTGTGAGGCAATTAGGTTAGGAAAATGCTCCCCCCAGATTTAGTCAGTTAGAGCTGATAGTAGTTCCATATTCCTCTTTGCTTGCTCAATTGTCAGTTACCACTGTGGGTTTTTTATAAATCGTGTTTCAACATCAGACTGCAGAGAATCTCTTCCAGTATTTATTTACAAGAGAATAATTCTACCAACCAAATAGACTTTCCATCTTTTTTACTGCTTGTTTCTCTTCTCAACTAGGCTCAGTGCGATCACTAACCTGGACTCTTTTGGGTCATCTTCCTGTTCTAATTTTTATGCACCAGCTAGTTGCTGAACTTCTCAGTGTTGTGGAAAATATTTAAATGCATTAAAACTCTCACAGAATTTTGTGTAAAGTGATATATGTGTGAAGAATATTAAAGCTACTTAATATGAAAGAGTCTGGAGTAGTTGATGAATGAGTAAACAAGACTAATGTATTTCTTCTAATGTCTTTTAAGCCTCTTTAATGTCTAAATGATCCAGATATACTGCTTTGTTTTCCTAAACACAATCAGTTGCGCTGTCATGAACGAACAATAGTAGTTGTTAAACATTTAAAAACTTCAGCCATCCATTCAGTGACCAAAAGCTACACCCTACGGGCACAAATAGGAAATAATTTCTTCCTGTAGTAATAGGGTAAGTACTTACGAATAATAAATATGTCTAGAAATTAGAATCCAGTTGGGAAAACAATGAAGATGCATTTGCTAGTGAGTCCTTTTGAAATCAGTAGTCTTGTTAGTTCACTAAAGTGCTTGGTTTCACTGGAAAATTAATGTGCAACCTTGACAAACTGTATTAATTGACAAAATATTTCCTGTTTCACAGGTTCTCTATTGGCTAATTGGCACTGAAACTGTCAATCACACTTAAAGAAGTATTTTTTTCCTGTCCTCACAAACTGCTCTATCATATTTGTTCCCATCTCATTGAGCCTAGAACCTGGATACGGCATAAATTGTGTTAGATTGTACTTTTTGCTAGAGTATGATCACAGGAAACATCTCATTTGAAGACACTGAAAGGACCAGCTTTCTTACAGCAGAGCAGAGAGGTAACAAGCAGAGTAGATGAACTATGTCCTATTCTATCTCCCCTTATTCCAGTGACATTGGAAGGGAGCAAACTCAGAACTGACAAAAAGGAAATACCTGTAAAGGCAGGGCCTGCAGGACTCCCTGGGGCAAGTGGCACTGAACCTGGTATGACTGTAGTGTTTAGAGGCACCAAACACTTCTACAACAGCTGGAATTTTGACAGGTAACAGAACTTTCCCTGAAACCTAAATATAGACTTTCAGAATTAAAACTGATCTCTGTTTGTGTGGTCGAGAAGACTGGGATTTTTTCCCTCACAGGTGCTTTCTGCGTGGATCTTCCACCTTCTTCTGCAGTGTCAAGAAAGACACAGATCCTGACCTGTACGTAGGGCCCCCAGATTTCAAAAGCACAAACAGTTATTGTACAGAAAATGACACTGCATTGGAAGGTTTGAACATCCCAAAATTCTGAATGAAAAATCCATGGTTTGTGGTTTAAAAAGTTAGAAGTTTTCTTTGGGAGGCACAAGCGATTTCATAAACTCCTTTCCACAGGACAACACGCTGAAGCTGCCACCCTTGTCTCCTCTTCAACAGTTTGTTGCATCATTTCCTCACCTAGAATGACCTCTTGAAGGTTTCATTCTAATCACTTTTAAAGGCAGCAAGAAAGGAGCCGGTATAGCAGGCCTGCTGGCACTATCTTTCTCCTTTTAGCATTCACAGAACTCTGACCACGAAATGCCAGCCAGGTTATTAATATTTTATTTTTTTTTCTTTTCCCCCTGCACAATGATGCATTCTTGCTCTGAAGAATGCTTCTAATGCAGCCTTTCCTAATCTCACCACAACAGCTGTCGTAGCGCTGGGATTTGCTGGCCTTGGTCTGTAGAACCAAGGGCAGCTCACGGACTGCATCAATTAGTGAAAAATTAATCCCCAAAAGCAAGGAAATACATATTCTGCAAAAACCTGTCTGGGTGCAGCTTCGACAGAAGAACCCATCATCATTAGAAGTTGTTCAGGGGTCAATGAGTGAAAAATACCCTAATCTGGCATCACCTCTCGGCAAACTCACAGCCCTCTGCATGAGCACCACCAGGACAGATGTCACAAGAAACAGGAATGTGACCAAATGACACAGGCACTAACCAAGAAAGAGACAGAATCATAGAGTGGTTAGAGTTGGAAGGGACCTTAAAGATCATCAAGTTCCAACCCCTCTTGGTCAGATGGCCTCATATTATCTCCTCCTCCTGTTTTAAAAAACAAAATCCTATTATTTTTCTTTTCTTTGGAGCATTTCTTCTTGTAGAAAAGACACAGATCCCTGCTGTAAAATCACAGGATTGCACTGGGACCGAATGCAGTCCTTCATGAATTCCTGAAGTCCCTTCATTTCTTCACAAACCCCCTGCTCTGGTGGGGGTGTGCCTTTCCTCCAGCAGGATTTCCTTTCATCTGCACCAATTTAAATGCTCAGACTTCTAGACATAAGTTAAAAAAAAAAAAGAAAGCTTCCAGCATGACTCAATTATAGGAAGTTTGTTTTTCTTTGTCTCGTTAGGCTTCCTTCTGCCTGGGCGATATTTGGTTCACTCAGCTTTAATATGAATATTTTTGCTTCAGGAAATAAAATTCTGCAAAAGTTTTGGATGAGCCCCCTGGTTTACATAACCCAGCTTAGATGAGACAATTGCTTAAACTCAAGACCCATAAAAGGCATTCTCTCTCCTGCTTTGGCAGGTGAGTGGGACTGGATGGTCTCTAGAGGCCCCTTCCAACTCTGACAATTCCATGATTCCGAGTATATGGGAAGCATTTTTTTCACTCAGTTTTTATGCCAGTGCCCACTCAGGAAGGAGCCAGGGTAGCACTGCACACATTTGCCTGTGCTGTGATTGCCATGATTGCAAGAGGAAAATCAGCAGCCTTTACATGCTGGGACCAAACCGCGCTGCCCCAGCAGCTGGAAGTGGTGGGGACAGCACCAGAAATGAAGCTGATTAAAATCCTCCCTTCTTCATTTTTTTGGCATTTTGAATCAGCTCTGCCACTTTTCTTAACTGGTTCTCTTGCCTTTCTGTGCACAGAAGGCATTTATACATTCATTTATACATTGCTTGGCATCACAGTACGTAAATTGCTGTGGCTGAGATATGCCCACAAAGTAACAGGGTGAGAATTCTTATTTCCCCCTTTCCATGCCACAAAAATACCCCCCAAATTTCATCACATAAAGGAAAACTGTCTTTCCCAGCAGCCTTGCTGCTTGCTTAAGCCTCACACCATAAGCAGAGTGAAGAACTTGGATTTCTGGCAAGAACCTTAAGGATGTAGATCTCAAACACCGTTGAAAGAAGGTTTTGAGATTCAGCAGCTGATTTTTATCAGTGGCTGATTTTCCCCACTTTCTCAAGATCACCAACACCAGCACAGTTGTGTCAGTGTCACTGCTTGGCACTGCTTAATCCCAATCTAAATGATAGGCCAGGTGTGGCACGCTGGAAAAACAGGCCCCTGGGGCAGGGAAATGTTGAAGCAGAGCATTACACGGCTGGTTTTGTCCTTCTGAAGCAGGTTTCTAACCATAAAACTGTTAAGAAAACACAGCATCTTGCAGTAAGTACAGAAGAGAACTCTTTGCAGCGACGGTACCAAAAAATCTTTAGTCTTTTTTTATACTGGGCCAGGCTGATCTTGAAGTAGCTGATGTAAATGGGGAGTAGGGACGTGGAATTATACTGGATTTGCACTGGAATAAATGAGATCACGCTCTGGCCTCAACTACTGATGGGAACTATAACCCCAACTGCACACGAGGGCGGTTACACCGTGGAGTCCTGCATTACGCTTTATGGACACTGACTTCATGGTAAACTGGCCAGCACCCAGATAAAACCAGATGGAGTGAAATTTGGCCCATAAAGCCTTGCCATAAATATATTCCTTACCCAGTAAATGTTACTGGGCACAAAACAGGGATGGAAGGATTAGGAGGAAACCACATCATCTCCTACTCAATGCAAGGTTGTTCGCTGCGCTCCGTGTTTCAAAGCTTTTGTTCATTTGGGTTTTTAATGACTCCAGGGAAAGAGCTTCCACTGCTGACCTTGGAAAGCTGTGTTAGAATCCAACCAGACCTCCAGCCTCAATTCATGTCTCCTGAAATCAAAGGCATAAAGTAACAGTTTAATCTCTTCATGTTTGGAAAATAAAGCTGGGGTGCGCAGCCAGCGGTTGGCCTGTAACAAGCCCAATGTTTATGTTAATAGGAAACAGCCATGTATTAATGTTCAACAGCAAAATATTAGGAAGAATAATGTCTCCTGACTTACAGAAATCTCTCAAGAGATGACAGCGAGTGTAATATGTGGATCCCAACTGACAGCCTAAGGCTCTCAGGCTGTCTTTTATCACTCAGATGTGTTTACTTGCATTACCCGCCCAGGTATCATCATGGGAATTCAAAGAAAACCTCTGTCCAGTGTGCGGAAAACAAACTGTACTGGACTAAATCATCAGTGTGGTGGAAGATAATAAGGAGTATATTGCAATGTCCTTTAGTCTTGGCTGGGAAATGAGTGGTTTCTGATAATTCTTTATCTGAAAGGGAATAATAGCAAATGAGGTTCAGAGACAGGCCACAAAAACATCAGGCAACCTGAAAAAATACTATGCTAGGGAAAGAAGAATGCCTGCTTGAAGAACACGTCATGAGCTGTCAAGAGCAAGCCCCTAAATGGATTAAAAAAGTAATTGAAAGGCTAATTAGATGAGCTGGAGGAACAATAGAGAGGATTGTTGCTTCTCCCACACACACACCCAGAGCAGCATAAACTCATCCGCTTCTGAGACTAAGCAGAGCTCAAACCAAAGTAGGCAAGAGAAAAAAGGTCTCATATGGAGAGGCTATAGAGAGAATTTGGCACTTTCTTTTACAAATAAGCTGGAATTGGCCCATGTAGAACCCACAAGACAAGCTGCTGTAATGCAATGGAATTCCTGTGCCATTTTGTGGAGGACATTCCTCTTCTTGCTGTTAGCAGAACAGAGCCTGTCCTCCACAACTGAAGTGAAGATTCTACCAGTAGCCAACAGTAGCTCAAATACCCCAGTACTTTCTTCTGTATATCCAAAACCTGAAAACAACAGCCCAAACTGTTGGCAGTGGGTTGGACTAGATGATCTCTAGAGGTCCCTTCCAACTCTGACAATCCTGTGATTCACGAAACTCTACCCCCATCAGATCTGCACACCTCCTAAAGTCACCCAAATCTTGCAAGATCGGGGCAGAACTTCTGCTCCCTGTGTCTACACAATAAAGTTGACAATGGGCAGCACTTTGATACAGATCTGGGCTGATGTGACTTTGTTAAAGATGTTTCAAAAGTGGCAGAGCCTAGAAGAGAACGTGGATACACTGATTTACATTTCACATCCTCTTTGGCAGCCTATCAGCCAGTTGTTGGTGATCACAAATTTCAAGATAGAGTCTTAACTTCAAGTCCCTTTCAAAACCAAGGAGACAGTAAGATACAAGTTCTTTACTCAGACTCAACGGATTCAGCCAACATAAAGGAGTAAGAGTCCACCAAAGCTGCTAGAAACAGCAACTTCTTTTCTTTTAGCGTGTAATCTCTGATTTGTTTAGTGCTTAAAGATCCTTCCTTACATTGTTACGTCTGTATTTGTGCTGTACTGCACAGACACCAGCAAATCAAACACAAAGTAAACTCCGTTTGTGAAACAGTAATTTGGTTCCCAGCTCCTTGCAAATTCACACCGCCTGTGCATTCACTTCACTATTTTATTTCCCCAAAAATAGATTGACAAGGGCTAGGCTGAGTTTTCAAAACTTACAACCCACTCAGATTCTTGTAAACATTTTATAATTTTTTTTTCTTTTCACAAAGCATCTATTATAAATTATTGTAAACAGTGATTTCCTGTAAGAAATTTTTGTAAACTCAAAGAGAAACGGATACAAGCGAATCGTGTTCCCCGCCTTTACCCAACCTGCCCAGTCCCTTGCTGAGGTCTCCCCGTGCAGCTCTAATTATGAGAAGTCATGTGCCGGGATAAATGGTGGCGTTCTCGGAAGTACTCGTGGCAGATGGGACAGGTCAGCTTCTCCTCTCGCCTCCTCTTGCACTGAGACTCCGCCGAGGAGTACTCCTTTTTGTGGTGGGACCGCATGTGGAAGACTAAATCCGAGGTCATGCGGAAGGACAGGTTGCACTTGGCACACCAGTTCTGGGCAGCCACTCCAAAGGAGGTGAAGGTAGGGGGCAGAAGAGTCAAGGAAGAGGAAGAGGAGGAGGAAGAGGAGGAGGAGGAGGAAGTAGTGGTGGTTGTGTTTTGTAACTGTCCTCCTGCTTGTTTGGGCCATGCTTCTGAGGTATATGGGAAGACGTTGCTCCGAGTGATGCTGGTCTGCAGCATCTGAGCGTTACACAAATCACTCACAAAGAACTTGGAGCTGAGGAGAGCGCTGCAGCACATGATGTCTGTGGTGGCAATGAAGCCCGACAGCTCCCCCAGGCTCTTTGCTGACTCACTCATGGGATGAGAAGAATTTATTGCAGCTCTTTCTGCTAGATACTTACTGGGCTTGCTGAAAGCGCTCTTCTGCTCTCCTCGGGCCCTGGTGGGCCACACAAAGGAGAAAGCACTACCAGAGGAGTTCAGCAACGCTTCCTTTGATATCTGCTCTTTACCAAGCAGGGCCGTGCCATCCTCCTGTCCTGGCTCCTTCGGTCTCTCGTTCCTAAGCTTCTCCTTCATCCTCCTGACCTCGGTGAAAGCGCTCTGCTTCTGCTCCAAAGCATCCTTCCGAGCTGATGGCCTCCCTGAGCTGAGCTTCCAGAAAGAACCAGCCAAGATGTGCTCCCCGCCAGCCTCTTCCTTGCCCCCACAGTTATGTTCCTCACTCAGATTATTGGTTTTCTCCAACAAGACTGTTTTCCTGCTTCTGTTGTTCTCAGCCTCTTCGGATTTTGCTCTCTTTTCTCCTGGGAGACCACGGGCGTCATCTTTACAAGCTGCCATTTTGACCTCTAGATCCCTTGCCAGGCTGTGGAAATTCGTGGTCTGCTCAGATAAGTTGCTCTTCTCAGTCTTAGGGTCCTGGAAGTTCCTCCATAGCAGGGCACTCTTCTCTGGGACACACAGGAAGCGGACGTGGGAAAGATAGGAATGCTCGCACTTAAAGACTCGGCTACATTCTTGGCACCTCAGCTCTGCAGAAACACACAACAGAGGAATGAGTTTTGCAAAGGTGCCACCGTGGGCAGACCCTGACCCTCTCATTGGCACAAACAAAAAGCCCCTAAGTGTTTCTTGTGTCAAGATCACACAGGCTAAAGCTAATGCCAGTGCAGAATCAGGTCCCTTGGAAGATGCTTCACCCATATTTGCCTCCAGGTGATACTTGCAGAAATTGTGTCACTTAGACTCTCCAGCCAAGTTTGTAGTACGCAAATGTACAAGCCCCTAATTTAAAGGCTCAGCGCAGCTTAGATTGCTTCCCAAACTACAGAAACTGAACTTTTTATAAGAAAATAAGGCTGCTGACTTGGGTGGAACATTATTCCTGCTGCTTTAAAGTCCTGACTCTAGACACAGACTTGTGTAGATAACAATACGGCCTGGTAAATTCCTAGGGCTGAGTGTGTGTCTCCACAGAAGCTAACAGAATATGCTGAAATCAGTTAAAACAATTTAGTTAATTTCTGCTCTGATTGTGTCTAGATTAATTTAATATTAATTTCCAGGCATGTACATTATCATATAAATTTACCAACTCACACTTTTACCAACCTTTCCTAACCGAGCCCTATCAGCCGTGTTTAAATCAACCAAAGGGAATGTAGAAAGGGATATTTTTTCTTTCCAGTCTAACTAAGTCAAAGTCTGGAGCAAATGACAGCTGGAGTCATCCTTGGCAGGGACCTCACAGTCATTGGCTTGGTCTCTCCATAACCTGGATCCTTTTTTTTTTTCAGCAA
Organism: Thinocorus orbignyianus; assembly: GCA_013400375.1. Classification (NCBI taxonomy): domain Eukaryota; kingdom Metazoa; phylum Chordata; class Aves; order Ciconiiformes; family Thinocoridae; genus Thinocorus; species Thinocorus orbignyianus. The sequence continues at coordinate 455,639 of VXBW01007297.1, read as the reverse complement.
TTGCTAATGAATTTCTAGCAATATCTCAGACTGAAAATCACACCCTTTTCTTTGCTCCCACTGTGTCCCACACTAAACAGGCAGACTGTGCAGGGTTGTTATGTATTCTTTCCAGCTCTGCTCATTTCCAAGATTAAAGCCAAACACCAGCCTATCCCTGATTCCTCAATGAGCTAAGGAAGGCATATTTCCAATGGATATTTTAGGCTTTTAGGATTCCAAGGCAGTCAGATGCACAGACATCCATTACGCAGCTCAAAAATGCCGGCGTTAATCCCCAGTGCACCATCCTCTGCTGGAAAGTAGCAATGAAAAAGGCACTGAGAACTGTAAATTTGGTCTCACTCTGTGCCTCCAGCTCAATCCCCAAAGTACAAGGTCTTTTCTTTTAGCTGACCAGCTCAGGATGTAGACAGGTTTTATTTCCTGTATTCCAACTTCTCCACATACTAAAGAAATTGCGGACTCACTTCAGTCCTCAGCGACGCCCTGACTCAAGAATTTAGTACTCACCATTCTGGAGACTCTGAGCTTTGATCTCATCAAAACCCAAGAGGCTGGAAAGCTCCTCGTCATACCAAACCAGCAGCTCCTCATTTTTGTTGATTTTCCTAGTAGAGCGATAGTACAACTGACTGTTTTCTAAGTAAGCTTCCAAGTTCTGCTCCTTGCTGTTGGCAGCCGCTTGTACCAGCCTCATCCACGGCAGTCCTGTGGGGCTGTGCACAGACGTAACATCTACCTGTGGGACAGGAGACAAAAAAGGGAAATTTCATGTCTTGGGACCCAAAAGTTCAAGACTGAAGCCCGTTCTCTGCCTCACACAGAGGTGCTGTGGCCCCAGGGGGTACGAGATGTGAGGACCGCTGGACCAGCACAGTGTGAGCCAGGAAATACTCAATCTGGGCAACTGCATGTGGAGTTTTTCATGGACATAAGAGGATATGGATGGGGAGGCATAAGAATAATCTCAATTTTTTGATTCAACATCCCAAAGAGACAACATCTGTATATATAACTGTATGGCCAGATTACATGAAAATTAGATTTTAACGAAGATAACAAAGAAGCACTTATATCATCTCTTTCCTTCTTCAGAAATAAAATTATCTATTCCTATCCCAGCCCTTTGATAAATCAATTAAATCAATTTCAAAGTATCTAAGTAGGAAAAAGCTCATCAGGTGAATATTTTTCAATAAATTATTTCTGAGAGTAGTGAAGGTTTGGTTTACCTTCAGTATCTGTGCCTTCAGAGATAGCAAACATTAAGTTTAAAACTGCTGCTGCTTAGGTTGTGAGGTCAGGCACTCAGAAGTTACAAAAATAATATTAAGTCTAGGGCTCAGATGAAATTTCCCTTCTGTGTGTGTATTACAGCCTAGTCCTCAGCCACATACACTCCTTTCTCCACAGGACTCCTAAGTCATTTAGTCACAGGTTGACCGCGGTCTGGGAATAATATAAGCATAAACCACTTGGCTTTGTCTTCCTCATTCCGTGTGTGTGGCTCCCGTCTTAGTCACTTTATTGCATTTGCTCTGAGCAGGCAGTGATTTATTTCTTTCTGGGTTTCTCTTTGGTGTTTACCACAGCAGATCTATGTCCTCGGCAGCATCTGAAAGAGGGGGAAGATTCTAATCGCTCGGAGGCCGAAACGTCGGGCGGGCGATCAAGGGCAGTGTTTACACGCATAAAAAGCCTCAACTAATTTTTGAAGCACTAAGTCATTGTTCAGAAAGGAAGAAGTTTGGAAATGAAAAATGCCTAATGACAAGTACGATCTAAATCTCACCCCCAGCAATGTATACCTCTTTGTTTTCCACTAATTGCCGGGCGGACATTCACTGGTGTTGGGTATCAGAAACACTCTTTTGGCTATTGCTCTGGTTTTAACTCTCTCTGACTATTACCTACCATGAAAAGCGCAGTCACATCAGTAGCCTGAATGCAAGAATGCAACATTAAGGATAAGAGTTAATTTAAAATAAGGGAGAAAAATAAATTAGCATGCCCTGTAACTGCTTCTCTCTAAACGCCATGGTAATTAGCAGTGATTGAGAAATACAAAAGTCTGACAGCAACACAAGCACACCCACCCACACGCGGTGGTGGCAGCAAACAGCTATGACAGAGCCTGTCATTTATTGGTTTCTGTGTCTCAGAAACACCAAGCATCCACCCGGAGCTCTAAGCAAAGTCAAAGGGAACGCGGCTCCTCCGGGAACCGGGACTCCAGGGAAAGAGCTGAGGGAGCCTGAAGAAGGTGGGGAGGAGGAAAGGACAGGGCTGTGATGAACAGCAACCTCAGCTGCAAGGAATCCACCTTTCCAAATCATTCCTGTCTATATTCTCTTCATACCGTAGCCAACAAATCAACACAGATTTCTTTTTAGCTCCTGAGTGCTCTGATAAAAGCGTAGTGCTGTGATTGAGTTGTTAATTAATTGCCTACACACCGAGTTAGGAGCTTAACAATAGTTCCTGGTTGCTGGAAGGTTTACTTGTAATTAGGAGTAGCTAACAGGATACGGGACCACCAATTGCATCTGAACCAGCTACTTGCACAGAATTTGATGTATTTACTGCCCTAGGACCGAGATCGGAGCCAACCCAGGCATCCAATTTCACGGCTGCAGAACAATCCCTTAGCTCAAATGTAGCACAACACTAAAGCCATCCCTCCGGAGCGCTCTTCCACTGTAGAAAGCCTTTGAGGCTCTTTCTTGAGTCGACTGTCATTTCACCCAGGGGAAATGCAGCAATATTCCACAAATAAAGCCTCATTTCAAGAGAGGTCTTTCTCCAAAGAACTTGTAGTTCTCCTGGAGTGCTAATAACGCAGCCCAAGCAAGGAAACTGCTGCCAGAGACTCAAATAGTCGGAAAATCCCTGAAGCCTCCTCTTCTCTTTCCTAGTTTGTTTAAAGCAAAGTGTCAAATGGGTATCTCCCAACAGCTGCATCTTCCATATTACACAAACTCCCTGGATTTTCTCTCCTCCATAGCACGGAAATCTTAGGAGAACCTAAGATCTCTCCTAGATCCATCCATGCTGTAGCATGTGGGAAATCTGCTTACCTCACATCATAAGACACTACCTCCCCACCTCCATCCTGACCAACAGTGACCAAAATGCATTCCAAGAACCCAGAAAGCCCAGGTAAATCTGCCCCTGGGCAAAATTACCTTCTCAGGGGTGGTGTAACCCTTTTTGAGATGCCTCACCTTAAATGCTGCTTTCTCCTACCTTAAATACATAGTGGATGTTCCGTCGGTCAGAACACTTGAGAGCAATAAAAGCTACAGTGTCCAGCAGGGTGTTCTGGAGCATGCATGGTCCAAAAACCACTTCTTTTGGAATGTCTTGGGTGGTATGAACAGTTGCCAATACATCCGGAAAATGGTGATGCAAAAGTTTGTTGTCACTCGTCCAAAGGAATTTAGGCAAAGATGTAAGTTCCATCATAAACCTGCAAAATAAACAAGAATTTGCATTTGGAACAGAGATGGGAATGGAAAAGGGCATCAGCACTTGCGACAGAAGATGAGCAAATCAGTATCAAAATAATCAGAGAGTGGAACTTGGAATGTCCTTGTTCAGCATATTCTCAGATATTCTTCTTGTTTAATATTAGTTGTTTGTAGAAGTGTGAAGAAAAGTAGAGAAGGAGAATAACCAAAAAAAAAGAACCACCAAAAAACAACAAACCAGCAAATGCATTTTGTAAAAGCTGTGCTTTTTGATTTGGGAATTCAACATGAGTCTCATTTCTGGTTAAGACAGTACCAAACCAAGAAAAACCTGGGCCCCGAATCCATCTAACCTCAATGCACAAAATCTGTGGACACTGACAAGAAGATTGTTTTCATCCCATCTCAAAATAGACGTGAGGTCTTACTTATCAGCTGCTGTTGGGAAAAACGAATCAGATTATGACTCTTTGCACAGTGATACTCTTAGCACGATGTTAGCAGAAATTGCTGGCTTTAGAGGGTGAATTTTCCTGCCCCTAAAGTCAAATATTAGCTTTTTCAGAGCAGATTTCTGCAATATGAGCCCCAATCTGAGAACTCTGCATGCAGTGAGGAGGCAGGTTGGAGTTATTTGTCATTCTCAGCTTCTCTAGGTTTTTAATAAAGATATTGCCATCACCAGCTCCCAGCTGGAGGTCATGGAAAAACCCTCGTTTACGCCATCAAGAGCTGGATCAGGTCCATTAGGCAGAGAAAATTAAAGAGAACAGCAACAAGCCCTGAAGAGGCCTTAGTCTAATAAATACTGAGATAGAAGGGCTGAAGATCCAGTCTAATCTTTCTCACTCTCTGCCAACAGAATTGATTTGTTACTCCCTGACTCATGGCTTAAACTGAAGTGATATAAAGTGCTCAGGAGGCCTGCATTGATTTAACTACATCAATTTATAAATCAGTATAGTTAATTCAGTATAATTTCTTCCTGGCAGGCAAGGTCTAAGGCCCTACCCTGAAAATATTAAAAAACATGGTTATATACACGGTTAAGTAGTAAACACACGAAGGATGGAAGCCTAAACCAGACAACTAAGGCAAAAATGTGGATGTAAAAGGCAAAAAAATGGGTTATATGCCAGAGATTAGTCACTAAGAGAAGGATAGACTGGGTTTCTGCTTTCTGTTAATGGTGTGCTTCACTGCCTGGTTTTCCAATAGTCTCCTAAAGTTACTATTGGTGCCAGAACAGAATGATGGGATCTATGAGTGCATTTGAACAATATATACATACTTGTGTTTCCATGTAAACTATAAATGGAAATAGTCAAGGCCTATTTACTTTAAATAATACCAAAAAATACAAGTTCCAAAGCAATCAGGTTGGCCAGAGAAGCTGTGGCTGCTCCATCCCTGGAGGGGTTCAAGGCCAGGCTGGATGGGGCTTGGAGCAACCTGGTGTGGTGGGAGGTGTCCCTGGATGATCTTGACGGTCCCTTCCAACTCAAACCATTCTGTGATTCTAACTAGAACCATTTCTCCCAAGAGTGAAAATCTGTGGGTACCAAGTGTGAGAAGGATGTGTAACAGCTCCATCTAGTGATATCTGCCATAACCTCTGTCCCAAAGAAAGATTCCCAAAGGAGCAGGACGTGCCCTTACCCCACTCTGGGTTTGTTACCTGCAAGACACGTTCTGCAACCATCAGCTCTCTGTGCTGCCTACTCCCCTGCCCCAAATCCTGAGCACAGAAAGACTTCCACATGCCCAAAGAGAAGGACAGGGAATAATTTGGTCTCTGGGCATAGAGGTCTCTACCCGTATGCACTGTCCCAAGGGCTTGCAGGCTAATCCTTCTAGGGTGGGGAAGGGAAGCCATGGCTCCTCCAGAAGCACTTCCCCATGGCAAAGGTATCTGTCCATGGGACAATTAAATCATTATTTATTCTCCAGCAAATAAATCACTATGTGCACATCTTCAGTTCCATTTAATTTGCCTAGAAATTAGGAAATGCAGGTTACTAAGGAATGCCAGATGTTTTCTAACAGATCTTTCCTCTCTCCAGACTCAAGTGTCCCTCAAACTCAATATGCCATCACGGTTTGCTTGTTGCTAAGTGACTTCTGAATTAGTCAAACACACGTGATGGACAAAAAAGAAAAGTCTCCCAAATATACAGGCATAAAAGCCAAAGTCTCAAAGTGTGGCCTCGGCAGCTGTGGTCACACTCAGCTCCTGCACAGAAGGGTCAACTTCATGGGAAGTTCTGAACAGGATGTTCTGTGTGTACACAGCAAATGTTAGGGTCAGCCTTGGGCCAGGAGCTTCGGGCATGGGCAGATCAATCTCTTCAAATAATTTGTCGAATGCACCATCTAGTGAAACATCTCAGTATAACACACTGTCCCATGACAGGGACAACAGGACATCCCCTGTGTCCCTGGTGGATTTATCAGAATCACAGAATGGTCAGAGTTGGAAGGAACCTTAAAGATCATCAAATTCCAACCCCCCTGCCCTGGGCAGGGACACCTCTCCCTAGAGCAGGTTGCTCCAAGCCCCATCCAGCCTGGCCTTAAACACTTCCAGGGATGGGGCATCAACAACTTCCCTGGGCAACCTGTTCCAGTGCCTCACCACCCTCACACCAAAGAACTTCTTCCTAAGATCTCATCTAAATCTCCCCTCTTCCAATGTAAAACCATTACCCCTCGTCCTGTCACTAGACTTCCTGACAAAGAGTCCCTCCCCTCTTCATCACCTCAGCTTCTGGATACCCTGTCAGGCATCAGTCGCTTCCCTCCTGAGTGGATCATTCTCTTTGCCAGTCTCTGCTCGAACAGGGAGTTTGGAGCTTCCAAAGGTTCTGGTTTTTACAGGTTTTGGTAAGAGTTATGCCAGGGAGGGAGTGTAATTTAAATTTATAGCATTCTGGTTTTTGAAACAGGGAAGGTTGTCTGAAGGTGAGCTGCTGGTACTCCTGCTGGAGAGTGGAGATACTCTGCAATGATATTTCACACACTGGTTAGAACTGAAAGGGACCTTAAACATCATCAAGTTCCAACCCCACTGCCCTGGGCAGGGACACCTCCCACCACACCAGGTTGCTCCAAGCCCCATCCAGCCTGGCCTTGAACCCCTCCAGGCATGGGGCAGCCACAGCTTCTCTGGGCAACCTGTTCCAGGGTCTCACCACCCTCACAGCAAAGAATTTCTTCCTGAGATCTCATCTAAAACTCCCCTCTCTCAGTTCCTCTACAACTCCCTGAAAGGAGGGTGTAGCCAGGGGATGTCTCTCTCCTCCCACATCACAGGTGATGGGACAAGAGGAAATGGCCTCAAGCTGCACCAGGGAATGTTCAGATTGGATATTGGGAAAAATGTTTACATGGAAAAGGTTATTAAGCTTTGGAATGGGCCGCCCAGGGCAGTGGTGGAGTCACCATCCCTGGAGGTGTTTAAAAGCTGAGTAGACGTGGTGCTTAGAGATACGGGTTAGTGATGGTTTTTATCAGAGTTAGGTTGATGGTTGTGCTAGATGATCTGAAATGTCCCTTCCAACCTGGGTAATTCTATGATTCTAACTTCCCAACATCTGACTAATTCACTCCTTTTCTACTCTATAGCAAAGTTTACAGAGCTCTGTCCTAAGCCTGCTTGTGAAGGTCATATCTTCAGCTCCACACCATGCAGGCAATGACATGCTTGCCTCAAACTGCCAGCGCTGGGAGTGCCGTTGCCTCCCAGAGACACAATCCTGCTGCTCTGGCTCAAGTTCTGCATAAGCAGTTCCTCTCCCTGTGGGCTCACCCCCACCACACATCTCTGAAAGGGTGAAATAAATTAATATTTATAGTGCTTTAGTAGCACATCAGGGTCAGATCACCTGTTAGACAATGGGTGCTCTCCATATTCTATCTGTCATCACTGCGAACTCTTCATATGGATGAATTTAGGGACTTGCTGCTTAATGGAGTCTCCATCCCCCAGAGAGTATCTGATACACATATACCATGGCCCTGAGTGATGGATTTTGCATCTTGATTTCTGAGAAGTGTGACAGATCTGTCAAACACCACGTACCTATGGGCAGGCAACTCCCTGTGGACTGGGCAACTGCGGGTGCTCCATCCAAAAGCAGATGAAAGAGATGGTGCTCACAGCAACTGCCCCCAGCCAGGTCGCTTCCAGGAGCAGCACACAAACTGCTAATCATCTTCTGCTTTCCTGAATGCTCCTCCAAGCTGGGACCCGCCAGGTCCTCTCTCCCCATTTAGAATCATAGAATGGTTTGGGTTGGAAAGGACCTTCAAGATCATCCAGTTCCACCCCCCTGCCCTGGGCAGGGACACCTCCCACCAGAGCAGGTTGCTCCAAGCCCCATCCAGCCTGGCCTTGAACCCCTCCAGGGATGGGGCAGCCACAGCTTCTCTGGGCAACCTGTTCCAGTGCCTCACCACCCTCACAGCAAAGAATTTCTTCCTAATATCTCATCTAAATCTTACCTTTTCACTTTAAAACCATTCCCCCTCGTCCACTGGCTCCACTCCCTGACGAAGAGTCCCTCCCCATCTCTCCTGTAGCAGCTTTAGGGACTGGAAGGGGCTCTAAGGTCCCCCTGGATCCTTCTCTTCTCCAGGCTGAACCCCCCCAACTCTCTCAGCCTGTCGAGGCTAGCACTTGCTCATCATCCCAGAAATTAACTGGGGTTACAGCTTCTGCCTTCCTGAAAAAACCTTTACGTATTTTCCTCATGAGGTGAGGGAGCTACATTTCTAGAGAGGGGGAGCGAGAGGAGGGCAGAGGAACAATTTTGAGCTGGTTTTCAGATCCCTGATTTTCTGCTGTGCGGCCTTCAGATGTCACTGCAAGCTCTGCTAAGAAATGTCTGGAACTGCCCAAATGTAAAAAGACAATCCGACCAAAGACTCCCTTTGCCTCCTATTTTCATAGTGTTTGGCCCGATTCTCCTCAGCACAGCGATGATGCTGAACTGGGGCATCACTTGGAGTTTCTTGGTGGTCCTAAAAGCCCTGGCAGCATTCCTTAAATTATGATCAAGTCTGCAAACAGGAAGGAAAAGAATCCCCGTTCCAAGAAGGAAAACTTTTCAGGCAGAACTGAATTAGCAAGTTCTGCTCTTAACAATCATAAATGGAAGGGGATAATAAAAATTGTTTCTCTTTGATTGTTTTAAAGAAAAAAACCAATAGCTTATTCCATTTCTCCTTCAGGTTTCATTTTAACTCTGGGCTAATTTGCATACAGTGATATCACTGGAAAAAACCCAAACAACAGCACAGAAGTTACTGATAAAACCCAACCAAAGTCTTTGATCCTGGAAAGCATCACCTCTCACACTCCCCAGCCTTCTTCACACCAACCCCAGGCTTTCTCCAGAGCAGGGACTAACACTAACAAGATAGCTCTGCGTTTGCCAAGCCAACAAAACTGATAGAAAAAAAACTAAATTAAAAAAAAAAAAAAAAGAAAAAGAGGATTATTAAGTACTGGAACCATCATTTCCTTCACCTTTTAACTTACTCCTCTCTACTCCCAAGTGTGACAGCGTTTCCCCTGAAGCCCCGTAACCTGTGACTTGGTGCCAAGGCACTCCCGTGGCTGCTGCCAAAACCGCCTTCGCTTTCCACAGGAATCCACGCCGGGGCACGCCGTGTCACGCACAATAAACCACAGAGACTAAAGGAACTGAGCTGATGCAGACAGAGAGCTGCTGTCTGCGGCGCTTATTCTTCTCCGCTGCTATAAGGACCTGAGGATTCTTAACACATGAAGGGAATTCCAAGGGAGGCTGGAGATGGAAAAGGGGAGAAAATCCCCCTTCTTGGGTTTTGGACATTTGGTCTCCTTCTGCACAAGCTTTTCTTCTCTTTTTATTCAAGTCGTGAACTGCGAAGGAGAAGAATCACAACTAAAACTGAAGGAAACTGGCAGCAAATCAAAGAAAGGGATGGAGATCTGTCTTAAAAGATAAAATAAGTGCTTCCAGAGCCCACAAAATAAATCCTGAAAGAAACTGCAACCCATTTCCTAAATCTATTAAATTACAAGCTGAGAAGATCCTTTTACAGCATGGAAAGCCTACACTCTCTGCAAGGCAGAGCTTCTGCACCTCAGCTTGGGCACAGGCCTGGGAGGTGTTTCTTTTTTGGGCATGAAGTGGTTCCTTCACACCTCAACTGCTGAAAATCCCACGTAAATGAAGAAGAATTTACACGTGGAGAGGCCAGGCAGCTATTCCCAGCCTCTTTGGGATGAATAAAGCCAGCTGTGGGTTTGCTACCCGCCCCGACAGACACTACATCCCAAGCAGAGCTTACAAAAGTCTTGGATTACCATGGAAAGGAAGGAGTTGCTGTTGGTTTAAAGAAAGCAAACTAGCCATGTGTCACTTATTTCTAAGTCTCAAGCTTAGCAACGCGTCCATCTTCGAGAAACAGCCCAGAGACAAAGTTCCTTGAATTTCTGAGCTCTGAGTATGGGCTTTTATCCTCCCATTTTCACTGGGATTTGGATCCCAGCACTGACCCAAAGATGGCCCTTCCCTTCCAGTGAGTCTCTTCCCATCTCCAGAAGAAGAAAGAAAATGCACCGAGGAGGAATTTGCTGGCCATGGAGCTGAACCAAATTTAAAGAGAATGGAATAAAATCAAGACTCACATAGCCTGATCCATGAAAACAGTTATCCCTTGGAATTCCGGGCACCCCCAGCTTTCCTTCATCAGACCTTCCTGTACAGCAGCAGCACAACATCCTAAAAACAGTCAGTAGAAACAGGGATACTCGCTGCCTGGCATCCCCCGAAAAAAGATTTCAAGGCAGCTCAGGGCAAAGAGCCCAGTGTCTACTCTGAACTCCCAGAAACTGGGCCCTTCTGGAGTGTGAGCTCCTTCAGGAGGTTTTATTGTGATTCAGACACCTCCAAGCTTATGGGGTGCTCACAAATTTGTTGTATCATCGTATCTTCAGCGAGCAGTTCTCCAATTCTTACTCTTTCAAGGCTCTTCAGTCTCCAGACTGCCTTTCATCACCTGAAATCCCCAGCACACGCAATGTAAGCTGACAGCTCTTGATGAACCATCATTATATCTTGGCTGGGTACCCAGCCTAGTGAATCATGAAGCTGCCAAATCTTTTTATTATGAACAATCTCTCAAACTTCAGGGGGAATAATGAAGAAGACAGAACTAAAACCCCTGCTTGGAAACGAGTAAATACCTCAAGCTCCACATTTGCCTTGAGCAAGTCTTGTGAAATACAGGAGCCGTTTGGAAGCACAGGTTAAAAGAAACCCTTCCAAATTTCTTCTTATTTCCTCTGAGATTAGGGAAGGCTGAAGAGGGCTTTTTCCCAATGCGTGGTGGCTGACCCACAGACATGCAGAGCTACCTCTCCAAAGCAGAGGTGGGTTGAATCACTTCTCCAAGACCACCAGAAGGATTGAATTTCCACTCTTTACCTCAAACCCAGGAACAAAATCACAGAATCACAGAATGATGTAGAGTTGGAAGGGACCTCTGGAGATCATCCAGTCCAAGCCCCTGCCAGAGCAGGGTCACCCAGGGCAGGTCTCGCAGGAATGTGTCCAGGTGGGGTTTGAATGTCTCCAGAGGACACTCCACCACCTCTCTGGGCAGCCTCTTCCAGAGCTCTGCCACCCTCAGAGGGAAGGAGTTCCTCCTCATGTTTAGACAGAACTTCCCATGTTCAAGTTTGTGCCCATTCCTTCTTGTCCTGTCACTGGGGACCACTGAAAAAAGACTGGCCCCATCCTCCCGGCACCCACCTGAGACTGATCTACCATGATGAAAAAACCCTGAGATTTGAACAAGTCCCAGTAGAGTCACATACCCTAGAGCCCCACTGACTTCCAAGTGGCAGCTCAGCACCAAACTTCCCTCGGTTCTTAGGAAATGTCCACATTGAACCCCTATTTCTACTGTCCCCAACTTCCACAGCAGAAAAGGAGGTAGGCAGGAGAGGAAATCCTGATTAATACTGATTTGCTGGGATATGTGGTGCCACAGTAGCTCCAGGTGAAGCATTCTTTGACTTAGGAGGCCTTGGAGTGAACTGAAGGGTTTAAATCTGGTAGAACATGAGTGACGGAGTCACTGAGGTCTCTGTTCCTCACCTCTTGGTGCTTGAATACAAGAAATGCCGTGCAGGCACTGGGAGGGCTCTTGGTATTTCAAGCTGGACACTGAGCACCAGGAACAGTATATTGCCCTAATTAGAAAGGATGAAATATCTTTATTTTCTGCTGTCCCAGTGGCTCAGACAGACTGGGTCTAGGAGTTTGGCTCCACCGTGCACACAATCTCAAGTCTTCTTTCCAGCTGGGTTGGCCCCAGAGGCAGAGTGAGCGCTTTTCTCTGGCACCACGTCTGATCTGATGGACCCTGGTGGGTGGTACTGGCTTGGACTAGTCACTCATAAAGCAGACAGTCCACCCGTGGGTAAAGAGGAGCTGACAACAGCTTTACTCTTGGGGTTTCAAGGCCTAAGAGCTAAAAAACAGGGTTTCTGTAGGGCACGGGGAGCATGTTTTGACTCTCCAGCCAGGTTTGAGGATTATCAGACCATAAACATTAAGAATTCACATCGTTACAGCTGCACAGTACATACCCTACACTATATGGATATATTTCTGTTCAGAACTCATGGGATTTCATGTTCCAGACCTGGATTGTGCTCGTGGTCACCTCCCAGATTCGGTCTGGTTTCTGCTCCCACTGCTCTGGCACTGTTCACCGTTCAGCCATAGACAAAAAGCCCCAAAAATATCACAGGAGTTCTGAATTCTGAATGTAAAAATGCCTCTGCTTTTCTCACGGGTGGGAAAAACCATACAACAAACGTGCATTTTAAAGCAACAAAGTCATTCCATGGGAGGGGGGTCAGAGAAGGAACCATCCTTCTGCCAACACAGTGCAAGGCAATTACTCACACCTGGATGTGTGTATCCACTTTTGACAAAATCCTTGGTTTATTCATGTAATCAGGAGCCCCCAACTCAGCAAGTTGTGCTGACACATCTGTTTTCACACCAGTTCCTGCATTTGTTCCCTCGCCCGGGGATCCACGCACACAGAACCACCGCTCCCTGTGTGTGAACAACCAACCAACACAACCCAAACACCACCCAAAATTTACAACTTGTGAAAACAGTCACAAACCACCTTTCCTCTCTCTTCACACAGCTCCCATTCCTGTCTCCCTTTCACAAACTAGAAGAAATTACACTGACTGATGTTCAAGATATATATGTTGTATATATAAGGTAAGTCCTTGTTTAACAGTCCTGCTGTTTATGTTTGGTAACTCTTGATTTAAAAAATGCTCTTTCTGATATAAAACTAATACATTGGTGGTTTTAGATATATATATATTGGTGTGTATAGGTATATCTATATATACACACATACATGCATGCTGCATTCACAACTGTACGTACAGTTATACATACACCTAAATAATCTTGTAAATTCTGCAGGCTCATTATCTCTATTTAAAGAGAAATATTTCAAAACCAAGAGCAGTCACTTTCACACGGTCAATACTGGAGATTTCTTCAACAGTGCTGAGTAAAGTTAACTAAAAATAATCTTAATTACATGAATGCTAAACGTACTGCATAATGACAGCAAGAAATCGAGCTGAAGGACGCTAGGTAACGGGAAATTGTGGAGAACAGCATTAACAACTGATTTTTCACTACAAGTGAATGTTGTAAATTAAAATAATTCACCTAAACCAACTTATTTCCCACCAAAGTACTTTGATCTCTGACCTGGTGTTTAATAATAGCATTTGTAAGTAAGATATGAGTGTGCTGCAAGAAAATGTACTGATTCACAGCATTACAGACACAGAAATACCCACAGCCAACACACTGGGTAATTTCATCTGAAAAACCTTTGTACAATTAATTTCTTCTGCAAAACCTTCCACACAATCTACAATTCTTTGCACGGGATTTATTTTTGTACTTTCTCATCTGCTTATATTACGTCCAGCTAACAGAAGCTAAGGTACTATTTTGACTTTACATGAATATTTCTCTAGCTATAAAGCTATTTTTTTTTTCCTATGAGCTGACATCTCTGCAGAGCTCTATAAGGCAGCTCGACTTTCCTTAGAAATACTGGAAGATGCTTAAATACCGAATAAATTTGCTTTCTCAAAGAGCAGCTGATGCTCTCTAATGTGTAATTTACACATTAAAAGAAATAAATCTTAATCTTCCAGTCTTCCTAGTGCTGAAATGAATCCCCCTCTCCAGTACTAATTATATTTAGTAAATGGAAACAAGAGCTGTCAAGCACTACATTTCGAATTCTTAAAAGTGAAAAATAAGGGATAGTTCCTAAAAAAAATATGTATTATTTAATCCCGAATTTCATGCATGAATTCAGTTGCTTTTTATTTAAGAACAACTAGACTAATACTATAAAACTACTTAAAAATCGTGCCTTCCATCAAGTTTTTATTGACATTTCTTCCCACTAGTACCTATCTGAGTGCGGAATAAAGGCATTAAAAGGCTTCCCCCATTTGCAGTCGGCTGGAAACCTTCCCGTGGAAAGATTTGCAAACCTAAAGATCAATGTGACATTTAAAACGTGACAACAACAGCCGCTTCTAACTTACTTAACCAGCAGGAAATTTCTCCTAAGGAACTTGGACATCCTTATATTTGGGTTGGACTCCATGATCTGAAAGGTCCCTCCCAAACCCAGGGTTAGGTACAACTAGAAAATAACGATTTGCGCTATTCCGAACAAAAGTTTGTTAATTCCTTAAAAGCAATTAGACCCTAATTAAGTACCTAGGGACGGCCACGATGCTCTGGTCACCTGTGGAAGCCGGAGGGACGAGGAGAACCGCAACCCATTAAAAGGGCAACCGATGCTGGAGAGGTCTCGGCGAGAGAAGAGGCGCCGGGAGGGTGGGCGAGGAGCGACTACCCTCGGGGTTGCCGAGGGGAGGGCACCCTTCTCT
>VXBW01007297.1:425802-435814 GCA_013400375.1 Thinocorus orbignyianus | reverse complement strand
TTTTTTTTCTCCCTCTGCCCACGCTGCTGCTGAAGTTCTGCAAAGAGAGAGAGAGAGAGAGAAGGGAGGAGGAGGAAGATTTAAGGACGGGAAAAAGATGGCGAGTTGCAGGAGCAGCGTGGAGAAAGCAGCTTTTTTGTGCTGCTTCTTGCTGGCCCTGGGGAGCTTCATCTCCTGCGCCCGGCCGGAGGAGGAGGAGGAGGGAGAGCACGAAGAGCAGCGCTCCTGTCACGGTGCCTTTGACCTCTACTTCGTCCTGGATAAGTAAGTGACAGTCGCCTTTAAAAACGTTTATTCACCCTTCAGTGCCTCCCTGCAGCAGCAGGGATGTTGTTTCCTCCCCTTTTCCCCCCCTCCCTCAATCTCCCCTGCTGCCAAAAGTGATGTCTGGGGCAGGGTCCTTATTTTTGCCCCCTAAAAAACTCACACGTTCCCCAAGCGGAGCATTTAGGGGAGCCCCGGGCGTTATCCTGGGTTAGTGCCACATGAAAACCTGGGAAATGGGGTTGCCTTGGGGTTTGTAGTGGGTGGTATGTTGGATTTTGGGGGGGGGAATGTTGGTCAGTGCCCCCAGAGCTCTGGGATTTTGGTGTCAAGACCTCGGGGCTGAGCGCTGGGATGTCACCTGTGGGATTTAGCAGCGCCAGACCTACCAGTAAAAACCAGTAAAGACCAGATGGCTTCTTTGCAGGCTCGCAGTGAGGTTTTGTGAAACTTGTTTCTGCTCTACTTCTTCGGGGTTGTCTAAACCTGTGTTTGAGTTCTGCCTATTGAAACGGGTTGGCAAATACTTGCCTTTAATGTGTGTCAGCCCAGTTTGGGCATGGCCGGAGGGTACGGTTAAGCTCACGTTTGCAGGCAGGTTAGAGCAAGCCCTGGCAGAGCAAGTGGTGAAACGCTGCACCCACAGGTGTCTTTCAACAGGCATAAATTTCTGTCTCTCTCAGCACAGCTCCGGGGGTGAAATCAGGGGGTAATTTGTTCCTTTCCCACGTGGCTGTGAAGTTTCTGTCACCTGGTACATCCCGAATGTGCCATGGCTTTATGAAAGGCTGAAGCCTTTTCTTTGTGACTCCTACCCACCAGCCAGGTGTGAAACCTGTGCTAGTTCCCAGTTGGAAGAGCTGCTTAGTCCATCGGCCTCCTGTGTGAGGCTAAAAGCCATCATCCCTCAGGAATATATTCCCATATTCAAGGAAGAAAAAGAAAAAAAAAAGTATCCTTAAGTAGTGATTCTGTTTTTAGAGCAAAAAGGATCCCAAGACCAAAGGCATTTGGCTCTTCTAAAAGATGCACTAACACCGGGACACACACCTTGTGGTCATTGTTTTGGGTTTTGGTGGTGTTTTTTGGTGTTTTTTCCACAAGGAACTTGTTCCTGCAGTAATCCTCATGTCTAGGAGGAGCACTGTGGGGGGCTAGTGAGAGTTCTTGCATCTCTTCTCACCAGGCTTTCAAGAAGTGGCTGGTGCTGTTGTTATGCTCCCTTCCCCCCTTGAATTCCGTGTGACAATAAATGTTGGTGATGGTGGCGTGGGTTCTGGGAAGTGCTGTCTGGCTTCTGCAAGGCCATTTCCTTCTTTGCAGAGACACTGGGTATTTCCAGCAGTCACCACGCTGCCCTCCTACACCATCTTCTCATCTGTAGATCAGGAACAGCTTTGCTGGGATAATCAGTCAGCGCTCGTGTTGTGTTGGGGGAGATCAAGGCAGGGAGGAGAGTGGTTTGCTCAGAGCTGCTCATGCATCAAGCAGTAGGAAGCTGGTTGTGTGAGTTCCTCTTCGGTATTGTGGGCATGAAAAAATCATCTCTTTTCTTTTAGCTGGCTACAGGTCTTGTATCTCAACTCTGGTGCTGCCCGCGGGGTGTAGTGGTCCCTGCTGGAGGCCGGACCTGATGGTGGTTGAAGTAGAAGTCATGGAGTTTGGTTCCATTGGGAAGATTCTCTTCTGCTTCGGTCGCAAGTTGAGTGTGCATAACCTCCAAAGTTATACCAAAGAGTTCCTCTTTGGTATAAAAAGCTGGCATAAGGGCTACGTAGCCCCCTCAGTGGTTTTAGAATCCATCCCTGCTCCTACCAAATCTGTGGCATGGTGGTGGCAACGCTGCTTTTGGCCTCAATGAAGTTGGATTTCAGTCCATGTGGCTTATATTAAGAGTTCCAGATCTTAGGAGTCGTAAGTCCCACACTGGCCGAGGGTGTGTATAGTCCCAGCTGTGTTGTGTGACACCTGGGATAGCCCAGAGGAGCTTTATGGGAGGATTAGCTGCGAGGGTAAACTCTAGATCTTCAGAGAGTTCAGCAGAAAGGAGCTAGATAATCCATTGGTGTTGAGAAGGGTCAAGGTATTCCTGGTGAGGAGAAGGCAGGAAGCCAGTCAGAAGCAACTGGTTAAAACTGAAGATACAGTGGACACATTTTTAAATTTTTTTTTCTTAGAAATGTATCCATGCTCTTAAATATCTGGGAAGAATTCTGGCTCTGATTTCTCAACAGAGAGTCTCCAGAAAAACCCAGCTCTATATACCACAGAGTGTCCCTGCGTGGCCTGGGGATTGCCTCCCTTTGCTGGTGCCTTGCCAGTCTGGAGTTAGATGTGTCCAGGCTTAATTAGTTGCCTAACGACGGGACTGGAGCAGCGTGGGCTCTGTGCAAACTCCCAGCTTTAATCCTGTGACCTTGTAGCACGCTCTGGGTGACAGTCCCTGTCTCTAAAGTCAGCTGGGGTGAACCAAAACGACTGTAAATCTGCTTTTCTGTAGGAAGATGTAACCTCCCATCAGTAGGAGGCAGATCGGAGGAGGACAACAAACCTTTCTCCGTATTCCTCTGAGCACCGTGTGTTACTGCAGTGACTTTATTGTGGCATGATTGTTTTTATTCCCCTTTTCAATTCTGCTGGGCAAAAGTCCGTGGGGATTCAATCCTGCAGGCAGCAACCATCAGATGGAAAAAGATCATCTGCTGGTGAAGTTATTGTTATAATATACACGCTGCCAATTAGAAGAAGAAAATAGCTGGTTTCTTACAGTTTTTCTCTGTCTGATGTTGATTGCAGCCCTTTACGTTAACTCCACGGGCTGAGCAGGATCAGGGCAGTGGAACTAAGCCTTGGGATACCCGGGAAGCTGAAAGGGAAAGGCAGCGTGTGTGGGAGGGAGACCTGCCACCGTCCTTGTCTCTGGGGATGCTTAAATGAGCAAATCCCTTGAAGGCAGGAGATCTGGACCAGTGCTGGCTGCAGAGGTGGCTACCCTGAGTCTGTATGTAGTACCTTCAGGAGTTGATGCAGGCTTGAGCTTACTTGGAGGTGTAGTGGGAGACTTAGAAGTATCACATACTGAAGCAGCCAAAATTTTTCTGTTTCCAGCTAAGTCACTCCCTCTGCCTGGGGGAAGGCAGTGCACGGTGGTCTCTCCGATATGATCGATGAAGTCCTGTGTGATATCAAAGATCTCACGTTTACTTTTCAACAAGTGAGCTCTCAAGCCGGGCTTGAGTAGTTCTCACCTGCTTTGGTTGCTCCGTCTGCTTTGGTTGCCCAGGTGCATGAAGGACTTATTCCAGTCCTATCCCAAACTGCCGAGGCTGAGTCTTCTTAGGGATTTGATGGATCCTCTTAGGGATTTGGTGGATCCGCTTAGGGATTTGATTGCTCAACTGTCAGGCCTTGTGGTGACATCCTTGTGCTGGAGTGTGTAAATAGCTTCCTTTCATCCCTGCCTCGGCTGCTAACATCCAGCTGCTGTTTGTAATCATCCTGAAACGTACTCACAGAGCGGAAAGGATGACTGACCTCTAGTGTTTTCTAATTATAACAGTGCCCGATAGCATCGTTAATGATTGTTTATTAGTGGAAGAAATATAAACCCTTTCAAAGCAAGCACTTAGAACTGCCATAAATACCTGCTGCTGGCGATGCTTGACATGACAGATCCGAGCTTTGGAACTATCTGGATTTTATATTTACCCAATATGAAGAAATGCCTTTGATTATCTTTTGACTGTAAGACAGGATGGGAAAGAGGGAGCCGGGGGCGGGGGGAGGGGGAGAATGTGAGATAGTCCAAAGTATTTTCTTCTTTTTCCTGCTGGGATGTTTGCTAAGAAATTGTTTGGATTTTGAGGAAAAGTGGGCTGCACAGCCTTGGGAAAATGTTTTCTTGTTCCACAGCACAGACCGTGGCAGCACAAAAGTGTTAAGCAAAGCCCTGGTTGATTTTTCTTTTAGAGCAGTGATTAAAACTCATTTTTTGGGGGGGGGCTGGAGGGGGTGGGGAGGAAACTGTCCTAAGTACCTTTTCTCTGCTCTTCATGGTATTCCCGTCTCTTGGCCCCACAAAAACACTGCCTTTCACATTGGTTCTGCTTCATCTCCTGCAGTCCCGAGAGCATCCTTGTCAGCAGTAACTTTGGTAAAGACATCAGTGCGATGTGGCCAGCCTCTGGCTTGTAATCCCTTTTCCAGCTGCCTTTCTTTTTAAAAGCCTTGCTCCAGAGGTGAATGTCACTTGCAGGAAGCTGGTAGGGAAGACCACAACCTCATTAGATGAGAAATTAGCTACCTCATCCCATTGCCTTCCTGGTTTTGGGTCTGTCCCCCTAACTTCCCATGAAAAGCTTGTTTTGTGGGATGTGTTGGGTGGGAAAGAGGTTGATACTTCCTGGATACTTTGATAATTTGGCTCCAGGGAAGCCAAAAAGCCACCAGAACAAAAGGCATTTCAGGAGCTGCTTTTCTGATCCCTACATACCTTGGTTTTGGATCTAAAGCAAACAAAGAAGGAGAGTTTGCTAAACATATTTTGCGCCATCCCCCCCGCCCCGTTTCCTCCTTGATGATTTCCTTGCCAATGATTGGAATGAATTTAGCACTTGTGAGTTGTGAGTATTTTTGGCCGTAGGCTCTCGCTGTAGCCCGCTGCCTCTTTTCCTGCGCCCACGTAGTCCCAGCCCAGGAGCGTTCAGGATGGAGCTGGACCAGTGGGAGCTCAACATGGAGAGAGGAGCTGCTTCTTTGGGCTCGGTGCTGTTCTTTGCACTGAAGAGGGGGAGGATGTGGCTGATGACATTGTTGTGGTTGGAAATCACACTGCTGGCAAAGATAGGTGCCTGAACACATGTTCTGTCACCTAACTTAATCGCATTTGGGAAAAGAAATCTTGTGTTAACTGGCAAACCAATGCTGAACTCCCCTTTCTGTAAGGAAGAGAGCCAGTTGTAGGACCTGGTGCAGGTCTGAGATTGAGAGGAATTGCTGTGTGAATGAAAGCATCAGCTTTGTTCCTTAGATGGCATTGGTTTTTTTGCATATATATTTAAAAATGGTTGTGTCTATCCGTCTTCCTCCTTTGCTGTCTGACTTTTTCTTTTCTTCCCCCCCTCTTTATAACGTAACCACATCATCTACATGACACCCCTCATACTCCCCAGCTGCCTGTAAGCAATATCCCTTAATTGTTTTCAAAACAGAAGCTGTTGGTATTTTGCCTTTGCATCTTTCTTTGTTGTGGTTATATCTCAGCGGGTGCCGGGGTTTTCTAACAACCAGGTATAATTGCTTGGAATGTTCCAAAGCAAATTTTTATTCAGCTTCAGACATACCTGTGTTATTGGAACCAGATTTTATTTGTTTGTGTTTTGTCTGATATTATTCTGCCAGATTTGCCTTTTGGCAGGAAAAAAAACAACACTCAGGAAAACCAGTTCTCCTCCCTTTTGCCCCAAGAAAAAAAATTTCTTTATAAAACTCAAGGCAAAGCTAATGGGTAGTGGTTATTTGACATAAAATGTGTACAGTTAAGGGGAAGAAAAAGCCATGGCAGCTTGTCATTTGCAGTCTATTTATGCATGTAACTAAATCTGATTTATTTGGGGCTTGAGCCAAGGAAGTAAACCGTAAGATTCCCAGCGACCCAGGATTTTTGTTTGTGTGCGCTCAGTGATTGAGAATTTCATTACTTTTGTCTGAGCTTGCAGGCCATGGGCTGGTGTGAACTGTGGGTTTGTAGGAGGTGTGGTATCACTGAACCTTTTCATCTCGAAGGCAGAGAAGATGAATGGCCTCCTGTGAGTTATTCACAGCTCCAGAGTTGTATCTCCCTGCTGCTGGCTAGCATTTTCACCTTGTTAAGTGCAACTGGGACTGATTGCCCTGCTTTGCCCTCTGTGTTGTGTTGAGGAGGACTGAGATGCTGAGAGAGGGTCCTCCAGCCCTGGCACTGCTCAGAGCAGCTCTGGAGCTCTTCAGGGAGATCTGAAGTGGTTGGATGCAGCCTGAGTTTGGCTTCTGAATTTCAGTTTGTGCTCATTTTATTGGCAAAAGCTGTAGCAAGAGCTATAGTGCCAGGTGGGCAGGGCTTGTGGAATAGATGGATTATTGTAGGAGAAAAGGGAAATGTTTTGAGGCAAGTCTGTAATGTCACTGCAGACTTCAGTCAGTAGTGTTATATGAGAAAAGCTATTTATAAAATTCATGGGTTTGGTCATGAAACCTTTTGGATTCAAGTACTTTGGGTCCTGCATTCAGGGTACTGCCCTGGGACTAAAATCTGTTTTCCAGTCGCTTCTCTGCATCTTCTCCTCCACGTTCCAGCCCTTGTCTTGTCCATTAGCGTTACAAGTACTCGAAGCAAGGACTGTCTCCGAATGGCTGTCTCCACCAGTGTTTCTAATTGCCTCTGGAGCAGAAAATATAAACTAGTCCTTCCTTGCCTGGATGAATCACCCAGTCAAGGTCCCTTCCATGCTTGCGAGAAGCATTGTTTGGGAGAGGAGGATCCCTGTCACTTCGCATGCTCTGGCTGGCTCCAAAGGGGTGGGTGAACACGCGCGTGCGTGTCTGAAACCACAACAAGCTAGATGCCCCAGGGTGTGCTTTTATTGCAGAGCACTTATTAGCCATGTGCAAGAATTCTGTTGTCTACAGTGTGGTTGTGGCCGCAAAAAGCCCTGCAAATAAAGACAGCAAAGTGCCATACTTTCTGAGCAGTGGACAATACGCAGGGCCACCACCAGCTGGAGGGGACAGAGACTTACCGACACCTGAAAACTCAATGGGTGTTGTACTCCCCTGACACCGAACTCAAACTGAACCTGGCATCAATAATAAACGGATCTGGGTTTTGCTATAGGATCTCTGAAACTGCTGCTTTCAGCTAATCTGTAATAGAGGCAAATGCACAAGGGAGGGGGAGAACGGGACGAGGGGCAGCTCTCTGTCTTTGAGGGATTTCACTTTCTTGCTTTCAGCAGGAAGAAGAGGCTTTGGTCATAAAAATATTTGCTGTTTGGGTAGCACTGGGGTTTTTAGCTCTCACTGCCAAGCTGCCGGTCTGATGGGTATGGCCCTCAGTTGATGGGTGCAGGCTCCAGATGGTGAGCTCGGCTGTGACTGGGAATCACGTATGGCCTGGGAATGGCACCCCTGGAGATGACCATCCTGATTTTTATCTGCTGAAGGAACTGTCCTGTGCATGGTACCTCGTATACCAGGGTTATGCCTCTTGACTTCTCCAGGCTCCAGCTTCCACCTCCTCTGGGAGTCTGTTAGGAAAGAAGAGGAGACTTCCAGCCCATCTCAGGCTGCCTTGTCTTCAGGAGAAGCAGAGAAACACCTCAGCTGGAGGTAGGCATGGCTCTGCTGTGCTTGCTGGCTTTATACAGACATGGAGCTCTGCAGAAGGGAGCAGGATCAGGCCCTGCTATCACATCGCATCCTTCCACCCCCAGAAATACTTGCCGACCTCCTCTTTTTTTTTTTTTCTTTTTTTTCTTTTTTTCTTTTCCCTTCCCATCAAGCGGTAGCAATGTGAAATCTTGGGAAAACAGCAGCAGCAGCAGCTGCTCCTCCTCCTCCGAGCCGAGTCCCGATGAGGCTGGGAGCGCATTCTTTCCTATGTTGTGGTTTTGCTGACTCTCCTCTTGTGTCTCGTGTGTAATGGGAGCAGAGCTCGCTGGCAACAAATGGCTCCCGCGGGTTGGTTTTATTTATTTTTTATTTTTTTCAGGCCTAAATTCCCTCCCTAAATTCTGTGGGGATGAACTTGGGGGAAATTCTACCCTTTCGCCCCAGCAGAAACAGGCCCTGAAATACTTTCTGTGGCGCTGGGGCTGCCCACCCCAGCTG
Source organism: Thinocorus orbignyianus (assembly GCA_013400375.1). NCBI lineage: Eukaryota > Metazoa > Chordata > Aves > Ciconiiformes > Thinocoridae > Thinocorus > Thinocorus orbignyianus. The sequence goes on along the minus strand of VXBW01007297.1, from coordinate 427,684 downwards.
TTCACTGCTTTGTGTTTGCCTTCGCCATGAGAATTCTCTGGGCTCTGAGGGCTGAAACCCCGACATCTCTATTTCTTTATTCACGGAGGCCTTTGGGCCTCCATATTCTCAGAGAACGTGGAGTTTGCTGGGGCTCCTTCAGCGAGGAGAGGGCAGGGAGGCAGGCCGGGGCCTGGCTGGGCCTCAGCCATTTTGGTTGGTGTGAGGAGCTGAACCAGGCAGCTGGTGATGGAAAGTGCCACCAAGATGGGTCCAACTGTAATACAGTCTTTCTCTGCAGACAGCCGTGGTGCTGGCTTGGTGGATCCACTGGGATAAACCTCCCCCTTGGCTGCATGGCTTCCCCATGCTGTCCCCCAGTTACTGGTGAGGGTGGATGTGTGTGCCCTCCATGCCTGGTGGTGCTTCTGCACGGTGCCTATCTCTTCCCGTGCTTCTTTAGTCTTTCCTCATCATCCTCACAGTTCTTCTGAAATCCTACAGGAGTGTATCATTTGATGGCCACACAGGCCAGGCAAGGAATCTGCTTGTGGTTATGTACTGATGGCGCTTTGAGACTAAATGGCATCTTTGGCCAAGGCTCCTCTTAGCACAGGTACACTGATCAACAAGAGTTTATTAAATTACTGTAAGGTTCTAAGGGAAACAACAAAACCACCAGAACTGCTTTAAAAATCATCCTGCGTGGATGTCCCAGAATAACCGGTGAAGTAGAGCATCAGTGTAAGACCCTGTGCTTTCTCTAGGCTTGGTAACCGTGGAGTTAAAAATTAGTATGGCTTTCAAGCGTTGGCCATGGTCAGAAAGGAGCTTACGGTATGCTTGGAGCATCCCGTTTGCCGTGGGAAACCAAGGCAAACACCTCCACGTCTGATCCAACCACAAAATGCAGCAATTTAGTGTATACCACCAGCAAAAGCGATTCTGCAGTGAGAAAAGACAAGATCCCAAAAGCAGTGAAATGCATCGGTGTTGTCAGTAGTCCTGGGCAGTTTCTGTTTATCAGTGTTAAGAGTAATATCTGACAACGTTTGGCAAGTTGGTGTGTAGTTAAGCAAACATTTTATTGTTGTAAATTTTTCATTTGCCATGAAAACTGCTGTTGCTGGTGACATGGGGTCAGACCTCTGGGGCAGCAGATGATACTATATCAAGACAAACCCCAGGTGCCTCCATACATATACATGAAACAGCAAATAAAAAGACTTTACAAACAGGGATACTTAGAGGTGAGTTTTGCGGGGAGGGGTGGGAAATCAGGTTCTTTTCTACATCAGAGCACCCCCACTGGTGTTCTTGAAGGGTTTGACGTGACTGGTATTGGTGGCATTTGGGCATCGTTTGCAGAGGGAGGTTATATTGACCATTTCACTGGTACTTAGTTGAGATTTTTTAAACAGTAGAATTTTCTTACTGGCATTTCTGTCTGGCTTTTGACGCTTCCCAGCTGATAAATGACGTGTGGGTGCAGAATTCCTCTGAGGGGAGAAGGAGACCCACCACCATGCTGAAGAAGAACCTCTGGGCAGCGGGGTTGTAGCTCAGTGATGTAGATCCAGGCACTCTGGGAGCATGGTACATGTCCTGTGGGGACTCTCCCATGAGAGGGACATCCCTAGCTTTCCAGAAGTGGACATCTATAGGTTTATTACACCCATTTCCAGTTACTCCTAGTCTTACTGGTTGTTCCGAAAAGGGGTGTTTCGTTACAGTCAAGAGTACGCGGGAACGCAGAGTATTAAGGCTATCTGTGCTTTTTCACTTTAAAAGTCCTGCTGGTTTTCCACCATTAGTAGCTTATGATTTTCTCAGATTTTTGATGTCTTGGCTGTTTTGGCAAGCTGCTCTTTGCCTGAGTGGTAAACTTAAAAAAAGAAAAAAA
>VXBW01007297.1:372191-425788 GCA_013400375.1 Thinocorus orbignyianus | reverse complement strand
AAAAAAGGAGGGGTGGGGGGGGAGGAGGAGAAATAATCCCAGTAGTCCTAAAAAGGTGCTGGAAATGATCGTTTGTTGCTCTTATAAAGAAAATCCGTTGCTACTTTCCTTTTTGTGTTGCATCAGTGCCTCTGCAGCTGGCAGTAGAAATATGATACCTCTTCCAAAATAGGTCATTCTTTTCCAAGTAAGAAACCGTGGCTGTTCTATGTAGGGAAGTGACTCCATTGGAAATTGCATGAATTGAATTTAAGTGGGGTGGCAAGCTCAGAATGAAACCGAAAGTGCCAGCTCCAGGAGGGAAAGAATTAAGAAATAAAACACGAAATTTGAGAGTTGTAAATGCATCTTGCATGGATGGATTAAAGGAAAACTTCTTAGAGTTCATCATGTTTAGAGATTTAGCCTGGGACTTTCCGGAAAAATCCTGCTGATCTGTACCTGATGTGCAGGGGCATAGTGTTGCTTGGAAGTAGAACTGAGAATTGTAATATGGAATCATTTTCTTACTTTATTTTTAAATACATTTACACAGAAAAATGTCTAAGCAGTTAGAGGAGACCAACGGCTTTACCGTAGTTGACCTGCAGGAAATTTTTTAGTTCTGTGCCTAATCCCCTGTGATCCTTCTGTATGTGTGGTTGTTTTATTTATCGTTCTGCCCCAGACACCTGATCCATGAGTTTGCCTGGCAAGGAAAGCGAATGAGCCATTCTTTCATAAACACCACAGCCTTGCAGAGGGCTTTGAAAATCATTGACTTCTCGTGCTTTATTGCCTTTTGAATGGCTTGAAAGTGTATGGGGTAGATATACACGTAGAAATCACCTATTGTTTACTGTAGAGTTGCTGTGTTCAAGGCTCTGATTGAGGTCCTAGTCCCACCAGACTGTGAAGGTCACCAAGAATGTAAGACTAAGCAGAAAAAACCCCAGTTTTGTATATTGGGAATGGCAACACAAATATGTAAGTCTGTACATGCAACTAAGTTGCCCAAGTTTTCAAAAGAAGTCTGTAATGGAACCAGGGACTGGCCAGCAGGTTGAGGGAGGTCATCCTCCCCCTCTTCTCTGTCCTGGTGAGGCCACATCTGGAGTCCTGTGTCCAGTTCTGGGCTCCCCAGTTCAAGAAGAACAGGAAACTGCTGGAGAGGGTACAGCAGAGGACCACAAAGATAATGAAGGGACTAGAACATGTCTCTTACGAAGAAAGGCTGAGGGACTTGGGATTTTCTAGTGTGGAGAAGAGAAGACTGAGGGGGGATCTGATCAACACCTATAAATACTTCAAGGGTAGGTGTCAGGAGGATGGGGCCAGTGGTGCCCAGTGACAGGAGAAGAGTAAACAGGCACAAACTTGAACATAGGAAGCTCCATCTCAACATGAGGTGGAACCTCTTTACTTTGAGGGTGGCAGAACCCTGGCAGAGGCTGCCCAGAGAGGTGGTGGAGTCTCCATCTCTGGAGACATTCAAACCCACCAGGACACGTTCCTGTGGGACCTGTTCTGACAGGGGGCTGGACTAAATGATCTCCAGAGGTCCCTTCCAACCCCATAGCATTCTGTGATTCTGTGACTGGCTGTCCAGAATGTTAGCTGAGTGAATTAGCTGTGAGCCTTTCCCTTCTGAATTACTTCTAAAGCTTTGTCTGTTGAAAGAAACAGTGATTCATGCAAACGTTCTCCCACGCCTTCTGGGAGAATAAAGGATCAGTCAAGACTTTCTTTGTGGCTGCAAAGGCAGAGCTGTGCTCTAGGAAAGCAGATAACCAGCTAGCAGATGATTTTGTGAAGTCACATAAAATTAGTTAAACTAGAAGAAAATATTTATATGCTATGAAAGGAACAAAAGCAGATGGAAGAGTTACTAAACTTGTTTCAAAGTTCTACAGTAAACCATTTCAGACCTATTTCTGCTTCTCGTTGAGTCAGTGGGTTTTGTTGTCATGGTTCTGGTTACAGCTTCCAACACAACTGCTGTAGAAACCTCAACAGGATTAGCTGCCTCATCTCCATAGACCTCTGGGTGTCTGTGTCCCTGACCACCTTTGGAGTAACCCAGGCTTGAAAATCAGAGTGAAACAAGGAATTTTGCTGTGAAATAAGATTAATGTAATCCCTTATGTTTTGTACCCAGGTCTGGAAGTGTCAGAAATCATTGGACTGAGATTTACTCCTTTGTGGAAAGCCTAGCTGAGAAATTCATAAGGTAAAGTTTTCTTAAGATCTTATTTTAATTTTATGTATATAAAATTTATTTTTTCATTCACTGCTTCTTAGCAAATGAAAATCCATTGGAGTAATGTGTGTGTGACATGGAATTGACTTGTTCTTCTGTTTCAGCCCAATGTTGCGGATGTCTTTCATCGTTTTTTCTTCACGAGGCACTACAATCATGAAACTAACAGAAAACAGGCAAGTATTCCCCACGGCTTTCATCCAGAAAGACCCTCTGTCCTGCCTTTCAAGTAGCGAGTGGTCCCCAAACCCAGAATTTAGAGAATTTAGAGATCTGTCTCAGTCCTTAGGATGTATTGAGGGCAGTTTTTGCATGAGACATCTCTGACCCTGAGCTGATGAGCAAAAGACTGTAAGAAATTCCCAAAGTGACCCAAAAAGCCCTGAACTTTATACCAGCTGCTGGTTGTCCCCAGTGCTGGAGCACTGTCTCGCCGGGCTATCACACCCCTCTCCTGGTCTCCCTCCAGGCAGCACCCGTGCCAGAGGTGGTTTGCAAAGCCAACCGTAGGTTTCTTAAGAAAAAAAGAGCCTGAGGCTGGAGCAAAATTCTTGTTGCCACCTTCACAACCAAATCTTTTATTTATTTATTAAAAAAAACCACAAAAAAACAACCAAACAAAAAAACCCAAAACTACTACCAGCAGCAACAACAAAAAACTGAGCCAAAACCAAAAAACTCAAACCACCTCAAAAAGAACAAAACAAAACAAACAAAAAAACGGAATAATTTTGGATTTAACTTGCCTCAGACAGAAATCCCTGTCACGGAGGTGTTCTGAAGTATTTTCTTTCATTTCAGCTTAAGGCTCTTGCTTTTGCTGCTGCTTCTGTCTGTGTAAGAGGGCCTCAGGAGTATGGTGCACCCTATAAATAAGGGGTTCTCTGGAGCAGTGTTGAAAGAACAACACCTCCCCTCTATTTTCTACTCCGGGGCCTCATCCAAAACCTAGACACCCTCCCAGGGTCTTACATTTCTGCTCGCTCCACTGAGTTTTGGCTCCGGTCTTGTATCTTGGTGACAGAACTCAAACTTGCTTCTTCCAAGTGGATTTGCTCTTTGCAAGGTGGAAAGTAGACAGGAACCCTGGGACAATGTGTTGAACGTGGTTTTGGAATGTTTTCTCTTCTAAACTCCTGCTCTCTCCATAATTCACCCTTTTCAGTTAATTTTATACCTTTGAATGGGTAAAAATGTGCCTTTTGCCCAAACAATGTGCCCAATCACAGCTTCTGGTTCTACCCTCATCTCATGTAGACTCCTGTTTCCTCTATAGTTGGGATTGTGCTGCCTAAAATGCCCAGCTGTGAAACGTAGAGATGCCCTCACTATATACTTATTTTTTTAAAAATGGACATCCCACAGCACCTGGGGCTGATGTTTGGACTTACCTATGTCTTATCTCTTTAATATTTGCACCTAATTGATGTCCCATTAATATAATGAAAACTTTACTAAGGATCAGGGTCTTGTAGTGATCAGTGATCAATTAAGTTATTGATTTCCCTGAGTGATCCTCTTGCTTAATAGGTATTTGTGGAGTAAGAAGCTACACAAGAGTGGTCATGGTATCAAAATTACCTCCCTCTTGCCAGGGAGCAGGCTGTGTCCCAGGAAGGTTGGTTAGTCCCTGGTTCAGGATAGGAAAATTCTCATCATTCTCATCCTGTTCTCTTATCTTTTGGACTCTGTCTTTCTAGTGGAAAAGTCCTAATCCCAACTGTCCTGATGACTGATTAAATACAGAGTTGTTATTTGTCCCATTTTTCGTGACAGGGTCATAAACTTTTAAATCCTCATTCCATCTGCAGTTTGTCAGAGTTTCATATCTGGCATTTGCTTTAATTCAGTCTTACCCTGTCTGACTGTGTACCAGAGCTAGGGAGCAGGGACAGAATTGCACTCTTTAAAAGGCATTAACCCCAACGTTGTGTCATGTGTCCGGCTTTGTGCTCCCAAAGGTGTTTGGCAGAAAATCTGGGCATTTTGGGAAATCTTGTTTGTATCAGTATTTTAGCTGATGTGTCTGCTCTCTCTGTAGTGTATTGACAGGGTGTGTAACCCAGCTGTGGTACAGGAATATCTCAACAAAAGAAAAAGAACTTTTAATAAAATTTTCTCCTTAGTTTTTTTCTTTTTTTTTCATCCAAAGGGAGGCCATAAGACGAGGGCTCGACATTCTTCAATATGAAGTGCCTGGAGGAGACACGTTCATGCATGAGGGATTTAAAAGGGTACACGTCACAGGACCTCCTTTTCTTTGATTTATACCTATAAACTTTGCTTTGCTCGCTGCTGGTGTCCTTAAGAGCTAACGATGTTCTGCTCTTCATTGCAGGCAAATGAGCAGATTTACCACGAAACCTATGGAGGTAGGTGCTGTATATCCCTCATCTTATACATCTGTGTTGAAAAGACAGGGATGATAGTTCTTTGTGTGACCTGCAATAAACCCGCTGAAAGAAGTGTTGGAGAAGGAATTGGTGTTACACAATCACCACATTCCATTTTGACTACAGCCCTACTTTTAAATGCATGATTCATGGTTTATTAAGACCAGAGGAGACCGGTATGATCACGGATCTGACCCAGTGCAGAATAAAGACCAGCCAGAAGTGCCTGTCCTGCACCCAGGGGACAGGAAAACTCAGATTTTCTTGGGCTGTCTTCTTCTGTCCTGATGCCCTCAGCCCTGTCTGCCTTGTGTGCCCAAATCCTTGTTCTCATTAGTGTGGATGCAATCAGCTGAGAATGATTTGGGATCAGATTCTGAGTTCCTAAATATGTAAATTTTCACTCAATTTTGAGAGGGAAATGTATTTGTGAGTTTTGCCCGTGCCAAAAGAAGGCCTGACTACTCAAACTGAACCCTTCTTGCCTCGTTTGTACCCAGGTGGGAGGTTGTTCTCCTTTGTGGGCTGGTGGTCTCTTTGGAAGATGGAGAAATGGGTCAGTGCCTTTTCAGGGAAACAGGCTGTGAGTGTAGTGTCTTCAGCAGCAACTTTGTGTGGCTTCTCAGGCGCTTCTACCAATGAAATCAAGAGTCCCGAGAAGTCCAGCAGAAAACTGGTTTTCCTCTTCTTAACGTTTGACTAAGAGCTAATGAACTATTCTGTATGTTGGTGAGGAGTCGATGAAATCTGCATTTGTAAGTTAAAATATCAGGGGAGAAACAAGTATTCAAAAGAAAACAAAATAAGATCTCCAGTTTTTCAGCCTTTTTCCCCCATGCTGGGCAGGGAAAAAAAGAAAAAAAAAAAAAGAAGAAAAAGAGGAATACAGGAATCTGAGCTATTTTTCCCCCCAAGTTGCAGGTCATTTTTTTAAGATTTATGTCCGTGTCTGACATGACATGGGAAGGACTGTATGGCATAAGAAACCTGTCAGAACTAATCAGTCTTTAATTTCAGACAGTATGGGGAAAGACACTTGAAATTGTAAGAGATTATTTTGAAAAAACAACAAATACTTGCCTGAAAGTACCGTGTATGTGTATTAGTTGCTTTACTGAAGAAGCAGAGTGGTTGATTGAACCATGGTTTGCATATTCATTTGGTTTTATTATGTTAAGACGTTGCCTTTCTCTAGGCAGAATTGTTTTGAGTATCACCATATGTACATAGTTACCCCAAATCTATGCAATGTTTTCGCTTTAGCTTAGGTGGGATATGAAATGTCTCACCACAAGACATGAATTTTCTTCAGTGGGCCTGATCTTAAGGTTTTCAGGCGCTCAGAATTCCTAGGAGCTTTAGTGACAGCTCTTGTTTTTCAGAAAGAGTAGGATTCGACCCCTCTATAGAAACATTCTACCATTTTCAGTGGGGTTGCACCTTGAAAGTATGGCAGGAAAGCTCCTCATGCAAAGGTGTCTCCTACCACAGCTTCCAGGCAAGGTTTGCTTAGAGTCATGTTTGTCAAGAGAAGAGAGGAAACCTCTCCTCCTCGTCACTTCCATGTTGTCACTTCTCCACGCGAAGGGTCTGGGTGTGATCTCGGTGGGTCCTGTGTTATACTCCAGAGAGAGAAGTCTGTGCGTGGACCTTGTTAGAGCAGAAACCCCTCCTTCAGTGATGCTTCTGATGGGAAGATGCACAGATTTTGACTCACTGCATGCTATTATTCCTCTGACCTTCAGTATAACTCCAATAAAGCCCATTCAAGCCAAGCTGAGGGTCATTCCTTATGGTTTTGCCTTTATTTGTCAGTAAAAAAGGAATGCCTCACTTCAGACTTCTTTGTTGGTTGGGTTTTTTTTTGCGTTGCTGAATCTTGTGTCACACCTGTGCAATCTGTTACCTCTCCTCCACGTAGGAGTTCGGACCGCCAGCGTGATTATTGCTCTGACGGACGGAGAATTGCAAGATGTTCAGTTTTATTATGCAGAACAAGAAGTAAGTCACCTTCACGTTTATCCAAACCAGCTGATGTCAGACCTGTAGGTGTTTATTGCTGGCTCCACTGATTATGTGGCTTTGCAATTAATGGCAATGTTTTTGTTGGTTTTTTTTTTTTGTAGGCCAACAGAGCCAGAAGCTTGGGAGCTATTGTTTATTGTGTCGGAGTGAAAGATTTCAATGAAACTCAGGTAATTTTGCTTGTTTTCCTCTTGTTTTGTTTTTCTGTTATATTAGTGCACAAGTACCAGCATCAGACGAAGGCATTTATTTAATTACTTGAGGCATAAATCACTTGGTGTCAGTATGATGTCTTTTAGCAAGTATGAAAGGCCCAGTTTTGTTCACTGTAATTTTGTTTTCCTCGTGATTTATGATTGTCTTTCTTTGCAGCTGTCAACAATCGCTGACAGCATCGATCATGTTTTTCCAGTTACGGGAGGCTTTTATGCCCTGAGAGGAACCATTGATTCAGTAAGTTGGGTATTCTGAAACCCAGAAAAGGGCACCCTTTCCCGTGTTAATAAAGCGTGGATAAAAACGATTGCTAAAAATGCCATTATCTGAACCTTTTTAGATTCTCAAGAAATCTTGCATTGAGATCCTGGCGGCTGAACCGTCGAGTGTCTGTGCAGGAGGTGAGTCTCCAGGAGAACAATGTGATAAGGCAAAAGAGTGACAATGATGAAATGTCAGTAGCTCCCTAATGTGGGATTGGAGCTGAAGCCCGTGGATGTGTTAGAGCATCCCCTCGGGCCACGGCTAAAGCCCTGCCTGTTCCTTCTCACTTGAGGAGGGGGAAAAAGATCGTGCAGATAAACACATAGCTGGGGTGGCTGAATGACAGCTTGGAGAGCTGACTGAGGTAGCACCCAGGGAACTGGGGATGCTGCTTTTTGAAATATCCAAGAGAAGGAGGGAGACGTATGTGATGAAAAAACCAGGCTGCCAGAAGCGCTTTAGGGTCTAGAGGTGATGTCTCACAAATTTCTGGAACGACTGCATTCCTGGGATCTGCTAGGGCTCGTGAGCGGCTTGAACAAGTTTTTTTTTGCAAAACATTCACAGAAATTTCAGGTTTATCGAACCAGGTACAATTAACTACGTAGGCCAAGGCACCTGATGTGCTTTCTTAATGTTCTAATTATTCCCAGTGAAGGAACCATTAGTGTACATGGTAAACGTGAAGGATCCCCAGAGGAGCTGTTGATAATTTCATGCCTTTCACGTCTGCTGTATTTAACTTGGATTTGTTCTGCTTTACATTAGCAATTCGCTTGCTGTGGTTTTGCCTACTTGAGAGGCTATTGCAGCAGAGTAAGAGTGACACCAGAAGTTTGCTGGAAGGTACAGTTTACAGCATGGTTGTTTAGATCTGATGTTTACTGTCTTGTGTTCATTTCCTTATACGCTGTAAAAATGAGCACACGAAAACAAAATAGCAATGGTGCGTGAAAGCTGACCTTGAAAATGGATAAAAATAGGAAACTCTGGAAAAGTCTAATAAATATCACGCAGAAGAGAAATTGTTCATCCTTCACTTCCACGTGTTGATCACAGTATGATCCTGCCCTGAGTATTTCAATTTAAAATGAAATATCCTTGCATCTTTTGAACTATTCCTCAATATATCATTGTGGACTAGGCGTTTGTGATAAAATCTTGCTTTTAAAAATCTCTTTGTGGAGTTGATTAAAAAACGATTTTAAAGCTTTGAGATTTCAAAGCTTTTTTTTTTCTTTCTTTTTATTTCGTAGTGATAAATTTGTTCTTTTTATGCTTTCTTGTTGTGTATCAGGCAGTTTTGTGTGCACCAGCTTATTGTGAGCTTGCATTGAGCTACATGAGAATGTCAGTGTTTGGAACGATGTTAAGAATACTGGGAAGTTGAATAGAATCAGAATGGTTTGAGTTGGAAGCCAGTCTTTAAAGTCCTCCTTCCCTGGGCAGGGACACCTCCCACCAGACCAGGTTGCTCCAAGCCGCATCCAGCCTGGCCGTTTGAAACCATTTTTCAAATGAGACCAATATAAATCAGGCAGGACCAGTTTCTGTGTATTGCTGCTGATTCAGCAAAATACCAGCACATGTTTCACTTAAATCCTGAGGTTTCTTCTGTCCCCATTGACAAAACCACCCAGCAGAGGCTGGTGTGTGGTGCTGAATCACCAGGGCATGAAGACTTGGATCTCGTGTGCTTGAAGCTTTGCTTCCAGCAACAGGGAGCTTGGCAGTAAGAGGAAGGCAAAGCTGCAGCTCTGGGTGGTGTGTACTGTCCTGGCAGGTTAAATGGTCTGTAGCACCAAGAATCAGGCCTGAAATAGCTTTTTTTTTAATAGACTAGTCCTGTGAACCTTATTGGAAATGAGCTCCAGCAAGAGATTTTACAGTGTGTGGCTTTATTATTTATCCTTGTTATCCCACCTGCTTCAACACAGCCAAAAGTTCATCTTTATAGCTCTGTGCAGCACTGGCTCCTGGGGGGAATCTCCTGGGACTGAACAACTCTCTTCATGGTGATATGAATCCAGATCCTGAATCTGGCTCCCTGGACAGTCTGATATGGTTCCACTCTTTATGTAATGCGTTCTGGTTTTTTAATATACTTGATTTAACATAAAAAAATACTGAAGTCTATGAAGTAATCCAGAAATTTTAATGCATTTTAAAATAAGGTGGTTACTACTGTAGTTTAATGTATAGGTAAGATATATAGCCATTGAATCCCATATAAGAAGTATATATATGTGTATAACTGGCTGAAAATTTGACAGTAAGATTTTCTAGAAATGCACCATTCCTTAGCTTTTTTTCTAAGCTAAGAATTTAAGTAAAATTGTGATCTTAGAAAAAAAAAAAACAAACAAAACAACAAAAAACCAACATGTAATTCAAATTTGCATTTCCAAATTTTGATGGGGAAAAGCGGTAGGCCTTTTGAAAGAGTGCAGTGTGTTATCTCATCCTCCAGCAAAGCAGCTTGCTTGTCTACAGCCTTGAAATGTGGCTGTGTCCATGCTTTTTGTATAAAACTCACCTGAGTGAGGGGGTGGTAACCAGTTTGGCTTTTATCCAGCTCTATTCCTAATTTTTTGGAGTCTGGTGTGAGATCATGAGGGCTTTGTGTTGCTGAGTGGAAACCAGTTGTGATTCAGGGCTCCGAGCAGAGTAACCCACTCCCCTTGTAGCTGTTCCTGCACCTCATCCTTCCTGCCGTGCTGGTGGTTACTGGTGACCCGGGCTTCATTTTTGACTTGCCAGGAGTTTCGTAAAATGCTGATGAAACGATTTCCACGTGGTGACAATTCCAGTTGGGGCTCCCCTGGCTCTCTGTGACGAAGCTTTCTGGCATTTCCATTTACAAATTGATCTCGTCGTGGTGTGACAGCCATTTGATGCTTAATGCTTTCTGACCCTGCAAGTAAATTCATCGTCCTCAATGTGGAGCAATACAGTTGGGTCCTTCCTTGCTCCCTCTGATTTAAAGCGAGGCAGACATGCAGCCTGTAAACAGGCCATCGGTGCGGGATTGGAGGTGCCTCCTATCCCCTTTGACAGCATCATTGCTTTGATTACGCTCACGGTACGTGGACGTGATTGAAAGGTTTTGTTGGCTGTGGCATCCTACTGGCCACATCAACTCCCAGGTGTGGATGCAAGCCGTCAGCTTCTCATCAGAGCCACAGAAGCGAAGCCGACAGCGCAGCCAGCGCACACCAGCTTCGACCCACCATCTCGCTGCCAGCGCCGCCCGGTTGTTTCAGTGCTGACCTTTTTCCCTTCGCTGTCTTGTCAAAAGCTACAAGCTCCCATCTGACAGTAACTCAGGAAGAAAAGGACGCAGCCAGAGCCAGGGCGCAAAATTAAATGGAATTAGCCATTTCAACAGACCATCATCCCCAACGTGGTAATGCTCCGGAGCATCCGAAGGGGCTGGCTTCTTAACGGCAGCAACCAAATCCCAGTACCAGCTGTTTATGTTTCCCTGCAAGTCTGGTGTGGAAACTGCAGTGTCAGCTTGTGTTGGTGGACAGGTTACAACCCAGGCAGTCACTCAGGACTGACTGTGCAGGATGGCAGTGATGGTGAAAAGAAGGGCGGGAGAGGTAAACTGTCCTGACAAGAGTAAACTTCTACATGCAGCCTTTACCTTTGATGTTTTGCAATGAAGGTCTCTTACTTGCTGCATCTTTTTAAAGCCACTCAAATAGCTATAATTGTGCCTTTGTGGTTGCTGCCTTTTGAGACCATTAATTCAGGAGAGAGGGGGAATAAATAAGTGCGGTTTTATTTCAGCAAGCTGCTTTTATTATATAAAATTAGGAGGAAATAAAAGAAAGTATCATCTCAGCTGTGGAGTGGGCAAGTCTTGGTACTGCATGGTCTCAGACGGGTGGGCAGAAGCCCAGTTGCCCTCAGAGCTGGCCACGAGTCTCTACTCTGCTGGCAAAGAGAAGGGATGCTCGTCAAGAATAACTCTCAGTGTATCAGCTGAGTTAGTTGTGGAATGGCTCAAGGCATGAATCAGACTTAGAGTAACTCCAAATTCTTACTGGAGTAAGAAGCAGCTGAATGGACTCCAGTCCGGTTTTGTTTGTTTAAAGAAGTGCTTTCCACCCCCAGTGGGAATCGGGAGGTATAACCCTTCCCTTAAAAAAGAGGCCAAATTCTGATGCTGGCTTTGCGCATTTGGCTCTTGACGTGCTCAGTAAGGTCTCAAATTTTATTGTCTTTCCTCTGCAAAAGTGCCAAAGCACGTGTTTCACTTTAATGTGCGCTCCAACGGATATTTTCTTTTTTCCCTCCCAAAATATTTTCTCTAATTCCCATATTCCGTGCAGCCCATGTCAGGTCAGAGTATTGCTCTAAGGAAAGGTTACCAGGAGGAAAACCAGAGCGTGGGTTTGCAGTGTTTGATCATAACTTTTGCACGCCCTTGTCCAATGAACCAGGAGTTGGGTTAGACCTCAGTGTAGTGAGAGTGTGTTTTTGGCAAGAACAAAGTGTTTGTACAGAGAAGTTTAAGCGTTCCACATCCTCATGCTAAGCTTGCCTTGCGGTAACTTGATAGCAAAGAGCAGGCAAACTAAGTTCAATATGTATTTCGGCCACCTTTGGGTCTCCTGCAGTGTTATCCAGAAACAACTCCTTCCTCCAAAGCACACAAATAACGTGGCAATACATCGTATGAAATGTTATCAAAAGCCAGATCTCATATCACTAAAAATAAGGTATGGTTCCCCTCAGTCCTATCAACATAGGATGATATCCCCTGCATAAGATGAGGGGTAATGGTTTTAAACTGAAAGAGGGGAAGATTTAGATTAGATCTTAGGAAGAAATCCTTTCCTGTGAGGGTGGTGAGACACTGGACCAGGCTGCCCAGAGAAGCTGTGGCTGCCCCATCCCTGGAAGGGTTCAAGGCCAGGCTGGATGGGGTACAAAGACATGAGGGCATTTCACGATAGACATAAATTCACCTGATGCTCCCACCACTTGTCTCTATCCCTTGCAGATGCTCAGCCAGACACATCACCTTATTGATCTCTCTAGCAACAAACAGAGGGTTATTTTTCAGGCAGGTTTCTTTGTGTGCCACTGGTGGTTTCTGCTGCTGGGGCAGGGCTGTGGAGTGAGGAAGAGCACAAAGAAAATTGCAGCACCTGGGTCTTCAGTTATCCTCATGCACAGCAGATGCAAACAGGGCTGTGCATGGTCACAGTTCTTGTGTGGATGCAAAGATTGTATTTTTCCAGGACTTGTACCAGATGCAAACCTTCTTCTCTGATTCACAGGGGGCTTATGAGGGGAGTTGTATTTGTCTGCATCTATCATAGAATCACTTAGGTTGGAAAAGACCCTTAAGATCAAGGCCAAGAGTAAACCTAACACTGCCAAATTCCACTGGATCGTGTCCCAAAGTGCCACATCTACACATCTTTTAAATACCTCCAGGGATGGTGACTCAGCCACTTTCTTGGGCAGCCTGTTCTATGTTTGATAACCCTTTCCATGAAGAAATTTTTCCTGATACCCAATCAAAACCTCCCCAGCACAACTTGAGGACATCTCATCACTTGTTACTTGAGGCCCCACCTTGAGTACTGTATTTGGGGTTGGGCCCCTCGTTACTCCTCTGGAGCATGTCCAGAGAACAGCAAGGAAGCTGGTGGAGGGCCTGGAGCACAAATCTTGTGAGGAGCAGCTGAGGGAGCTGTAGATGTTCAGTCTGGAGAAGAGGAGGCTGAGGGATGACCTTATCTGAACTGAGCTGCTGCTGAAAACCAAGTGCCATCTGCTGTGGAGACAGGAGGGAGGACTGATGCTTATGGTTAGCAAAGGTGTCTAGCCCAAAAGCTGTGGAAGAACCACAAGATGACATGGCCCACGTCAGGCTCACAGTATTGAGGGTCAATGGGAGGAACCTTGAGATGAGTGTTGCTCTGTGAAGCGCCGGTGCCACTGTGGCACTCTTGGCCATTGCTGCTGAATATTGAGTGTTGGTGTGAACATTTGGGTGCAGAGAACAGCCGTTGTCATGTGGTGCTTCAGATCATTCTGGAAAGAAATGCCGTACTTGAGCTATTTTTCACAACTTTCCTGTTTTTTACCTGCAGAATCCTTTCAAGTTGTGGTAAGAGGCAATGGCTTTTATCATGCAAGGAATATCGACCAGGTACTCTGCAGCTTCAAGCTCAATGACAGCCTTACTATCAGTAAGTTTGCTGGCTCACAGATTCCAGTGTCCTCTTGTCCACGTTGGGAGGGTCCTGGCAGTGGAATGGGGGGGTCTGGATAGGGGTCTATACCTAACAGAAGCTTGAAATTTATCTTTATTTAAATCCTGTGGCTTTTGGGCATTCTGTGGGGTGTGCTGTTGTCCCCTATATTTCAGTGTCATGGCAATGATGCAGGTAGGTGATGGCAGTGAGGACAGCGCATCAGGTTTAAAGAGGGAGAAGTAAAATTGCTCCCTAATCCCTTGTTCGTCGCCAGTAGAAAGAAACAAAACTATCTGGAGTCCCTGGTGGTGTCTCCAGACTATTTGTTCACCAGCTCAGGGGACACTGACCATAAACGCTCCATAAATGCTGATGGCTCCATTCCTGACACCAGTTGTTGGTCTCATCACAGAGGGTGTGTAACGTGGAAGCTTCCTGCCATCGCTGTGCTAAATGGGGTCTTCTGTTTGCTGTCTCAGCAGCCTGGGCAAAGGACTGAATGGCCAAGAAAAGATTGAGTGTCCAGTTTCTCAGCAGTCTTCTCTTGCTCCTGAGAAGCAGTATATGTCTGGCAGGGTGAAGCACGGTGTTGGGGAGGGGTGGCAGGGGGGCTTTGCTCCTTTTCTGTATATGCTACCCTTGTTGGCTGAGCACAGTGGAGGCTTTCATATCCTGTGGCGGTCAGGCTTGGTGCCTTCCCTAGCACTGAATTCACTTAAAAGAGGGAGCACATGAATCACTCCTTCATTTCCCACCTGGGTTGCCTACGTGGAGGCTGCATTAAATAAACTCTGGTGGTCTCGCACTCATTCCACTTACAGATGCCCTTTGCTAGGGATTTGTTTCTTGTGGTTTACCAAGTAGACAGAATTTTAGGGTTTTTTTCTTCCTTCTCCCTAATGCACTGGCACCTTGACTAGACTTCACACAGTGAGTGCTGATCCGGGCCTGGATGTACACAGAAAGAAAACTACCCTAATTCCACATCTCCTCCATGCTGGGTTCTCCTTGGGTTAGATCTGCAACACTAGTCTGTGCTGGCTGGCATTTTTCTCCTCACACTGACCCTAAAACATACCACTGTCATTTTCATGGTCTTTTTTTTTGCCAAAACAGGGAAACAGAACTTTTTATCTTCAGGTATGCTTGGGTGGGTGAAGCTTGAGGGAACAACTCTCATATCTGTTGTTGCTTGAGTTAATTTTTTTCCTAGGTAGAAAGAGTGATCAAGCCTCTAAGGTTTAAATAATCTGGCAGCTTTTACCAACTTCTGATTTGCTTGGGTTGGACTTCTGTGGACCAGTGTTTCTCTTTTCTAATTTTTCCTCTGTAACAATTATATTTGTTTCTTTTCAGATGAAAAGCCGACCCTTGTTCACGATACTTACTTACTTTGTCCTGCCCCAGTGATAGAAGATGCTGGACAGTAAGTATTGCTTTCCAGCATGTGTCAAGAGAGAGGGGATGAGGATATCTGAGCTAAGAGCTCAGAATTTTGCCCAAAGGGCCAAGCTAATAAATTTGTGGGTGTGTGGCAGGATTACCTCCATTCCCTTTGTGCTAAATCCTCTCCTAGTATGAGCCAGCACAGCCCTATTCACTGTTGGATCTTTACCTCAGCTTAATCAAAGACCACGGTCCCGTATCACAGAATGGTAATTTCTCCTCTCTTCTTTCATCCTCTTTTTCCAGGCCAAAGGTAATTGAGTTCCAGGCAAACTTTTCATTTTGATTGAAAAGAGATGCCTGATTTGAATCCCTTTGCTGCTGTAAATGTTGCTTCCTGTGTTTAGCTGTTGCAATCTCACAGATTTTTTAGGAGACATGGCACAAGGTTCTGCCTTCCCCCTGGGTGATGGTGGGTGCTTAAATACTAGGGGTGAGGGGGAGTCTCTCCCTTCCCTTCCCTGTTTGGGCAGGAAGGAAAGTTGTTTGGTGGGGTTTTTGTGGGATCTTTTGTTTGTTTTTTTTTTTTCCTCAGACCTTTTCTCTGATATTGAAGAATGGCTAAGGCCAGATTCTTCTCTAATTTCACTGTTGTTTTGGTATTTTTACTCCTTGACCTTTCTACAAGCATTCTGGATTTGCTTGGATAGAAAAGAAAACATATTCAGGCTCTTTTAGCTGCAGAAGGGGTTAAAAAATAAAATAAATAAAAGCCTTACATTTTCTTGTGTTATCTAAGGTAGTATTGCAAATGTCTGAGACCTTATGTTATGACTCACTGTCCTGGTGCCCTTTGCCCCAGGTGGGATGGTGGTTTTTTAATAAAGAACATATGCCCCAACTCAATTAAGCCAACATAAAAAGAGTTGCTCCTGGGTGAGTGGAGAGACAAAAGCAGGTGAGCACCTGGAGCCATGGAAATGCCTTGACTCAGCAGGACATGTTATCTATGCGTGCTCAGGAGCCAATGGCTAAAACGCAGCCAGAATGAAAGGAACAATGGGTATAAAGATGACACTAAAAATAAGTGTATCTGTTTTGTGCTTTAGGGTGGTTTTCCTACAAGTCAGCATGAACAACGGGCTAACATTCGTCTCCAGCTCTGTCAGCATCACCAGCACACAGTGTGTAAGTAATTGCAATGGGGCTTGACAGAGAAACCATGAGAAGGAGACGGTGGCTCTTCAGGCAAAGCCTCCTTGAGCCAGTGTGAGCTCTCTACAGCTTCTGCATCACAGTTATTGCTGGGATCCCAGCAGCTCTTTAAAAAATAACCAGGGCTAATTAAGACTAAATTATTATTGGCGATGCATAGATCATGATAAATTTACTGAATAAAAAATTATAACAAAAGGCACCCTGCCCATTCCCATCCCAGGAAAGAGAGATCCTCAAAGCTAGGATCTGACCAGAAGGTAATCTGGGAAAATGAGGGAAGGATCATCATGAAACAACACCCTGTTGAGCTTTGGGGTCACTTACGGGATCTGAGGTGAAAGGTGCAACTGCCGGGACTTGGATCTGGAAGGGCCACAGCGTGGAAGGTCCTCTAACCTTACACGATTGTATTTTTGGTTGCAGCTTTTAGCATTTGTTCTCAGACCCCCACTATTTGCCTCTACTAGTTCAAGATTTTCTAAGGTGTTTTCACAGTTTTAGTGACAGGAGCCAGTTCCTTTTCTCTGGATGTCATGGGAGATGACCAGAAAGAGAGAGTAGTTTCAGATCCTGGGATGAGCTTCTTGATAAAATGCTGCTGCTCAGCATAGCCGAGGGAGAATGCGCTGCTGCGGGACAGCAGTTGTTGTGGTATGAGCATCTCCTGGTCAAAAAGACCACCTATCCTTAGGTGGAGCATCAGGGACCAACAGCTGGAAGTGATGCTTTAGCAAAGTCTGATTTTAGAAGAACCTGACTACTAGATAAGCAGTTGTCATCTTTGCTTTGGAGTAAAAATAGGCAACACCCGTAGCTAGAGAAAGCAAGTAGAGTAGCTAAAGGTTAGACCTTGTGCTTGTGGATGAAAAAGTTTGCTGAATAGCAAATGCTTTGTGTCGAAGTTGAGCTTTATTGTTATTTGTGTCAAAAGGACTTTTATAGCCTACGCCAAAGGCTGTCATGTTGGTTTGTGATCATTGTTGGCCTTTTTGACAGCTGCACAACAGAAGGGAAGGAAGGAAGACAGGGGCAGTGACTGGAACTTGCAAATCTCATTTTCTAATGTTCTCAGCAGTGGAGCTGGGAAACCTCACACCAGATTGTTGGAGCAGCCTGGAGTGTGGAGACTCAGAATTTAGCAGAGGTGTTTGCTGCTTCACCTGATTATTTTTACTTTTCCAAAACATTTTTCCAGATTTTCTATGCTGGTGACTGATATTTTCACATTTTATTCCCCTCTTCTACCTCGGGTACAATAAAACCTTTTGAGTCTGCAGTGAATCACAAGTGCTAACTGGTGCATTTAGTTTTACCCATATGTAATTCATTTCTAATGAGGACTGAAGTTTCAGCCCTGGCTGGGCTTCCCACAGGCCAG
This sequence comes from Thinocorus orbignyianus, assembly GCA_013400375.1. Classification (NCBI taxonomy): domain Eukaryota; kingdom Metazoa; phylum Chordata; class Aves; order Ciconiiformes; family Thinocoridae; genus Thinocorus; species Thinocorus orbignyianus. The sequence continues at coordinate 408,448 of VXBW01007297.1, read as the reverse complement.
AGCATGGACGGAGGAAGCTTTCCTCTCGGTAGCCTTAGGATAAAGAGAGGAATTCAATCTGCAGTCCTGTCAATCTGACCATTTTTGACCAGCCTCTTGCAGATTGGATGTGAAGGAGGCAGGGAGCCTGATTCTCAGCTGGTAGAAGAAAAGACCTTCTCACTCCAGTTACACCCTGTAAACGAGGAGGTTGGCAGTTGGGTTTCCAACTTTGTCTTAATTTCATGCGTTTCCCTCTTCTCGTTTTAGAGACTCCTTCCATTTCCTTTCCTCTCCCGTTTCCTTTTCTGTGGGTGGCAGTCAGCTGGCCCGCTCCGCTCCCCTCCCCAGCTGGCCCTTCTGTCCTTTCTCTACAGTAAGTATCTTCTCTTCACTTTACTCCTGAAGCCTCTGTGTGATCCCTGTGCTTATTTCTGTTCAGCTGCGTGGAGCCTGCTATTTCCTTTTCGAAGCCCAGCTTCACTGCGACGCTTTGTATATTTAATCATTAAAAGAGGACTCTTTAGCTTCGAGCTGCCGCTGGCAAATGTCTGAGCGATTTATGTGAGCCCTTAGCATGGGAAAAGCAGTGCCTGGGAGCAAAGGCTACAAAACAAGGAGGTAATGTGTGTGTGTTTGGAGTAACAGTAGCAGTGGTATGTGCATCTGGGGCTCCTGCGCTGCATTGCTACTGTGCTTGGGTTTGTTTTTCAGGCGTGCAGCGATAAAAGTTAGGCTTGACTTTTATTCATCCATTTCTCAGCAAACTGACTTCAGCTGGGGATTCATGCCTCTCAAGTGTCCGCTTTCCAGATGTGTTAGCGCTCCGTGGGGCCACAGAAGGGCCAGAGAGAGGGGGCTGGAGCACTGAGCTGCAGCTGTGTAGCGTGTCTTCTAACAGGACTCCTTTGAGTCCACGTGTAGCAGCACTCCCCCCCTTGGTTTTCTCCTGCTCTCTGGCCAAATGAATGAGGTGAGCTAAATCGTGTGTCCCAGACCAAGCTGGGTCTCTAACAAGAAGCCACAGACCAGCGGTGGGATGGTGATGCTGCTACACAAAGATGCAGGATGCTGGGCTACCTGCCTACAATCACGGTGTCGGAGCCATGGTTTTGTTATTCCCACCTTGAATATGTCAGTCCTGGCAGCTCTAGGGTTTGGCCTGAGAAGGAACTAGGTACCACCCAAGTCAGCCAATTGGGATCTCACCCAGACTTTGCCAAACTCTCACCAGCTGGTGCTTTCTTTCCCCCCTTTTTCTTTGTCTGAGGGGAAAATAAACCCACTTGGAGCAGTGAAGGGATCTCCTGTTGTAAGAGGGGCTAAGCATCAGTTTCTGGTGTCGTGGGAATTCAGTGAATAGTTTCAGATTTAATAAGGTGAATCTCATGGACTTTATCCTCAATAAATCTTCTTTGGAACGTGCTTTCTTTCCAGTTGTCCAACCACCTGTGCTTCTCTGAAAATCTCTTACAGCTTCCTCTCTAGCCAGCTCCCATTCCCTCAGCCTGATTCACAGATATTTCTTCAAACACTGTTCACATTTTCCTAGCCCCGGGCTATCCTGCAGTTTGCTGCCAGATTTTGCTTGTTCTGTGGTACCACAAGTTGATGGTGAATCCAACCTTTTCTCATACTCAGAAAATCTACAATTGAGGAGGTTTCTTTTCCCATAAAAATATAAAAGAAATGGTTGGAGGACCTAAGCTAATCTTAACCTTCATCCCAGAGCAGTCCAGGGAGACGTCCCAGTGTGCCCATCTGTAACAAATGTTTAATTTCCCAAAAGCCAAATGCTGTGTGTGTTCTGCAGGATTCAAGCAGCATATGAAGACCTGCTTTCCTGTTCTCCTCAGGACAATAGACAGAGTTGATACCTCTTCTGAACACACTGATGTGAAGTGCTCTGAGTGCAAAGAGTCCATCAAGGTTTACCTGGGAAAATCAGAGCTGCGATACTCTTTGGTTGCCTGGCTGCTCTGAAAAGCTAATTTTGGGTGTTAGCACTGGATTTTGTGAAAACATTTATTTATTTTTTGAATTCTAGTCCTTTTAAAAGAAAATTTAACTTCTATTTTGAATGTAGACCCTTTGCTACCTGGCCCCCGAGTCCCGTCATTCCCTGCAGAGAAATAGATGGAATAGAAGAATCAGGAATGGATAAGATTGTGATTACAGCATGTCATTAAGAACAGTCAGACCAGCCTGGGGAAGATTACTGAGATTACTGAGAACCAGCAGCACTAAGGGCTGGGGTTTTGTGGGAGTCGAGGGGCAGTTTGGGCAGGCTGGGGAGCTGATGAGGCTGAGGGAGAAAGTTGAGCTCTGTTCTGTGATGTTGGTGTGTGAGCTCTTAGCTCCAAACTCCCCCCGTCCTTTGAATATCAGTGTTTGCATATTCAGCATCTCTAATGATGCAAGGTTACTCTGCACAGCCGGGAGTCTGTGGCCGTGTGTTTTGAAATACCCCTTTGACAGTATTAAAGGACGCGTTAGCACAGTTTGGGAATAGTTTGTGTACAAGTTTAGCACTCTGGAATCTATTAGAATATCATAAACATACAGAAATGACACACACCACGAACAGGAGGTACATCCCTGAAGGTGAGGTCAATTACAGATTTGTCACACCAAATACTGAGGTAACCCTAATGAAAATAGTGATTGACTGCACAATCTACCCGAGACCTTGCAGTGAGGGAAACCTGGCTCACTTTGCCCAGTGAAACTGTGTAATTTCAGGGCTTTTGCCTTGTTGGTGACACCCGCTGGTAACTCAGAAGTAATCATCTTCTTTGCAGCTGACGGGGACCATCCTTTTCATTGCTCTGCTGATTCTCTTCTTGCTGCTGGCTCTGGCTCTCCTTTGGTGGTTCTGGCCCCTTTGCTGCACAGTGGTAAGTACAGGGTTTTGTTAATTTAACTTGATTTCATCTCTTCTCTGTGAAAGCACAGAGTTACAATGTTGGGAGTGGGTGCTTAACTTTGTTTAAGAAAAATGCTGCCAGGTTTGTATGGCCCTAATTCAACAAATTAAGTTTTTGTTGAGGGCACTGTGGTCTGGATTTTTTTTTTTAATACTGAAAGGCCTATGTAATTTCAACACTGAATGAGAAGATTGAGTGAGCTTGTGGACATGGCCCAAGTCTCTGTAGGGATCAAGACCTCCTTAGAATGAGATTTGAAACCTGCAGAGGCATGTAATGGAACTGATTTACTGATATAGACATAAGCTGTTATGATGCTTTTTATAGACAAGAGGTTATGGTATGGTATGTTATGGTATGGTATGTTATGGTATGGTATGGTATGTTTTGTTTTGTGTGTTTTGTTTTGTATGCTTTGTTTTGTGTGCTTTGTTTTGTATGTTTTGTATGTTTTGTTATGTTATGTTATTTGTAGGAGCTGCAGATTCTGAGTGACTATTACCAATCGTTAGTTTAATAATCATGTGATATTAAGGCAGAACTACCAGGCTACAGAGCTGCATTACAAGTTACTTAACAAGGCACTTGGCTAATTGGATAGTTGAACATGATGGATTTAGCTTCTCATCAGCACTTATTTAATGCCTGCTGAAAAGCAGTGGGGGCCAATGATGGGATTGAACGTGGGTGAATGGATCAGGGCAACCTTTTTGTGGTATGAGCATGGAAGCAGCGAGGGCACAGCAGTGAGATGGATGAGCCCTACCATGAACTCAGATTTCTCCTGTTGTTGATATATTCCAGGTGATCAAGGAGCCGCCGCCACCACCGCCTCCAGAGCCTGTGAGTGTGCTATTTTGGGGCTGCTGCACTGTCTGCAGCTGCTGTAGTGTGTTGTGCTGCCCGGGAACATCAGCCCTGTAGGCGTCTCAATGACACCTTGAAGGCTGTGAGAGGAAGTCTTTTGGGTCAGGACAGTTATTTCTTCCTTATGGCCTTTATATATAGGTGCTGCAGGATTATTTCAGTCCATAGACAAAATAGTTGCATAACTCAGAAGTCCACAGACCAGCAGTTCCTATGGTATCTTATTTCTTCTGCTTACAGGTGTGTGAGCAAATCTGGGCTTCTCAACCTGTGCTAAAAGCTATCCCTCCTCCAGTCAAACTGCTGTTGCTCTCAGCAGGAGTTTAGCCCAGCTTGGCAGTAAGGAACAAAGTCTGGCAGCTGGAAGAAAGGGCAGTGAAGGCTCCATTCTTGTGGTTTTGCTACAGGAGAGGGAGGCAAGAGCCTGCCCCAGCTGGGGTTCTGCTGCAGGGTGACCTTCAGAAGGACATTTGGCCTTTCTCCATGTAGGCTGGGAGCTGTTTGAGGCAGGGCTGTATTTTCTTCTTTTGGGGACAGTAACACGCTGACCCTGACCTCAGCTTAGTTTCACTGTACTAATTTCGTGAAAATAGGAATAAATAAAAGTACCTCCAGGGAAAATTCATGCCTGCCTTTATTTCTTTCCTAGGCATAGACAGTTAAATGGTGGAAAAATGCTTGCCTAACCCACAAGAGAAGCTTACAGTTCGCTGCTAACTCGCTGTAACTTGGCATGAATATCAGGAGGCAACCACAGCTGCTGTTCTGAGGTTGCCAGAGGCCACCATTGCTGCGTATGTGATCCTGTTGCTTGTCCTGGGCAGCAGCACTGTGACAATTTAACTTTAGAACAGGCACTGAAAATCATGCTGGTTTTAGGGTGATTGGCGTTATCCTGAAGCACACGACTGCAGCAGTGCTGTGTGTGAAGGTGCTTTCGGAGAGCATCGTGCCCCTGCAGCACAGTTCCCAGATGCTTTGTGATTACTCTGACCAGCAGAGATTTTTAAATGCAATTAAAGAGACCATGAGCTGACGTAAGCCTCCAGGAATAACACAGAATACAGATGGTATCCATCCCTTTGCTTGGCCTTGTCTTTATCCAGTATGGAGAGCTGTTTCATCATACTTAGCCTCCCCAGCTACGGTGACCTGCCCTTTAGCTCACATAGTTTGGTATTGCTGCTGTCTAGAATTGTTCTAAAATGCAAGCATTAAGTCTCCATTCCTTTTAAAAATGCCTGTGGTAGCTGTTGGTCTTGCTTAGCTGTATGCTCAGCATAGGGGATATTGGGTATAAACCCTTTAAAGTCTGGAAAAATATCAGCCATCATCGTTAACCCTGTCTTGCCACTGTCAGGTTTGTCAGCAATTAAGGGTTGTTGAAGTCTTGAAATCTATGTTATGTTGCATGGAAGAGGCAGGATATTCTCTCTAGTGCTCCAAGTTCACAATGAAAAGAGACGTAAATGAATTCAAGCAGCTGATGGAGGTCACCAGGTACTGTTTTAGATGTGGCATGAAGTTCAATAGAACTTGTTTGTGTATTTGTTACACTCTTAAAAACAAATGAACACCCCAAAATCAAAACAACAAAACCCAACACCAAACCATAGCGGTTTGTGTATTTGTTTCTCTGACTTAGGATGAAAAAAAACCCCAAAACAACAACAACAGCAACAAAACCCCACAACTTCAAGAAACCAAACCAAACCAAAAATAAACCCCGTCCCACCTTCTTCCCCCAACTAGTTAATGAAAATGTCAACTCCAGCCTTGCCCAGTCACACTGAGGAATTTTTTGGAGGAACTGGCCCGTGAATCATAGCTGAGAGATCAGAATGGATCTGAATGGAAATACCTTTCTTCAAGGCATAATCTAAGAGTTAAATATGAAAAAAAACCAACCTCCAAATTAAGGCATGTTTTTCTTAAAACTTTTATTGGCTTTTGGATTCTCAATTCCTTTTATGTTCCAGTCGAAACCTGTAGGGCAATTTTGGGAAAATAGTAGTCTGACAATAATTTGTGTCTGTCTCTAGTGCTTGGATTTCACTTGATACTTTAATTATTTATTTTTTCTTAGTGAAAACTAACTCCAGGCAGTGTATCTATAAAGGCACTGATGAAAATTAACAGAGAGCACTGTGCATGGCCCATCCAAGAGCAGCGTGCACATCTGTATACCAGCATGAGGTGTAGTTATTTGTCTTTCCTGTATAAAAGATGTAAAAATAAGATGGTATTGTAGGAGGCTTGTTGGGCTTTTTCCTGGATAATGTATGTATGTACTTGGGGAGTGTCATGGTGTGACTTGCAGTTGCCTCAACTCAGTGTAAGGACAGGGACTCTGAGAGATCCCAGTGATTTTTATTGGCTCAAGGGCACAGACCTTAGAGGTACATTTCCAGGTTTATCAAACCAGAAATGTTTGCCAGCTTTTAATTAAGTAAGAACAGAACAACAAGCCTGAAGAAAAGCCCTGATTCACTCTCCTGTGTTCCAGAAGAATAATCTGCAGCCTTTATGATCTCAGGTCAAAAACTCTGGAGCTGAGGCTCCTGACGATTTGGAGATGCTCCAGTCTGAGTCCTGGTTCCAAACTGTACAGCTTGAGCCAGACTCTACAAAGAATCCAGCAGCACAGAATAACTGGTCACAGCTGCCATCGGAGAAAGGTCTGATGCACATGTTAGAAAACTCACAGTGGTAGCTCTTTTCCCTGTTAGGTGACATTAAGTGCTAAAAGCACGATTAAGAAATGATCTCTTTGGGCTGACTGATTGCTGCAAGCCAGTATAATGTACCATTCATCTCCGCTTTGCCTTCCTTTACAAGTCAGTTGTGATTTTGACTAAATAAAAGCTGCCTGGAGAGAGGCAACCCTCTTTGGCTTCCCCAGTTAAATTGCAGCTGCAGAGACAAGAGACTTCTGTTTTTGTCAGCAAATAAGTATAACATGCAAAGCCAGATATCCAAGGCTTGGACCGTCGTTGTTTTCCATAGTTGATGCTGTTTATGTGAGAACAGCAGTAATATCTCCCTGTCTTTCCCACAGGACTCAGATGATGAAGATGGATTGCCAAAGAAAAAGTGGCCAACTGTGGACGCATCCTATTATGGAGGTCGAGGTGTTGGTGGGATTAAGAGGATGGAGGTATTTGAGTTGTTCTTTTGTGTTGTAAAAAACTAGCACATTTAATTGTATATCATAGCAGTTTGGGTTTTATGTGATTTTTAAACAGCTACCTTGCTGGACTAGAAACTGGGATTTAATTAGGGCTTCACCACCTGATTGCACCTGCTGTCCAAGTAGCAGACATTAAGCTACCCTCATTTGCATGAAGAATTAAATGAATCTAGCATAATGAGCCAGAGAAAATTTGCAGGTTAAGAAATGGGAGAAGCACCAAAAGAAGTTTTGATTTACTGAATCAAACCCTTCAGCGCAGTTGGGTCCAGTTCTCTTGTCTCAAGCAGAGTTATGCTAGTTCTGAGTATTTGAGGGTGCCTGGAAAGAGTTATTTTGGGGAATTTAAACCAGTGATTTCTCTTTTTTTCCTCCCTATTTTATTTTTTTCTGTTTTTCCTCTTGGGTTCGAGTTTTAGGTGAATTTTTAAATCTTTTTTTCAGATAAACATTAACTCCTAATGCACAAAAACACATCTATATTACAGTTGGCCGATGAATCAAATCCTGCCCTGGGATTCACGCACAAGCCAGGCTTGATGTGTGAAGTGAGGTGTTATCCTGACAGAAATTTGCCTTGTGCTATCCTATGGCATATACATTCCAGGGAGTCGGTGGATAACGCTGTGATCAGCTGTTGACTCCTTTAAATAACCACATTAGTGAAATCAATTCAATATTCCTAACCATGGATAGTATAAGGCAGTATTGCATCTTAATATCCTTAACCATTTTCTTTGGGAGAATTTGATCCTTGGTGCTGAGCCCTATGGATCCTATATTGCCCTTAAACGAAGGATCACGTTTCTGGTTGAGGTAAGACACACAACCAAATCAGAATTTCAGCTTGAAATAAGTAACGTATGGTATGTGAAGATAAAATTACTGATCACTCTTGTGACTGGAAGGTGCCTTTGGAGGAGCTGCTTGTAGTAGCAACTGCACAATTTTGAGGGCTGATACTCTTAAACCATCTGTGTACTGTGAAGTCCCACAACACCTTGTATTACTGGAAGGTACAAAGGGTAGTGATTCCAGTAGTTGAGTGAGACTATTTGACTCTTAAATGGGTATTTCTGATCACAGAGGGAGTTTGGTGCCTTCATCAATTTGGCTCCATGTCTGGTGGCATTGGGTCATCTGATGGGAACCAGGTTAACGTCTTCCAAAACCACTTGCTGGTGGGGACAGCTGTTGTGTCTCTACTTACAGTGTGCTCTCCTGACTTCAGGTGCGATGGGGAGACAAGGGGTCAACAGAGGAAGGAGCAAAACTGGAGAAGCCCAAAAATGCTATCATCAAGTTGCCAGAACAGGAGTATGAGCCATGGGAACCCAAACCAAAGAAACCCCATGTGCGAAAACCACCTTCCCAGAGGAAATGGTACACTCCAATCAAGGTAGTGTGTCTGCCTCTTGGTTTTACTCAATTTTTCATGTCACTTGTGTTACTACATCCTGCTTCCTTGGTGCACTTTTTCTTATGGTAGAGCTGGGAGTGCCTGTTTAGAAAAAAGGCCAGCAACCCTGAACTTTGCCCGTATCCTGGAGTGTGCAAGATATCTGGTCTGGTGGGAAGTGTCCCTGCCCTGAGCAGGGGGCTTGGAACTTGATGATCTTTAAGGTCCCTTCCAACCTGAACCATTCTATGATGATTTCACCTTGCACTGTATCACCATAGCTTTTTGAGGAAGACTGAACTGTGCTCGAAGGCAGAGATCTCCCCTCTCTCGGCTCACACCTCTTCAGGTACTTGTGCACAGCCTGGGTTGCATCAGCAGGTATCTCAACTCTTATGGAGGGGGTGTGTGTGCTGTTTTTTTGCCACCTTGAGGAAGTGTATGAAGAGGATCAGATAAACTGCACCATCCTTACTTTGACTGAGCTGTGGCTGAGTCCTTGGGTTGGGATTCAGCCCTGTTCTCCTCTAGTTCAGCCACAAGACACAGTGTTTGATTTTGGGCAAGGCGCTCAGTCTCTCCACGCTTTCATCCCCGTGTCATTATAGTATCTGGTGTCTCCCTGTATTTTAATGTATGTATCCTCAGACAACCCTTGAGGCAGGGCAGAGTTCTTATCTCCACTTTCAGAGAAGGAAGCTGGAGGGCTGGAAGCACAGACCAGGGGAGCAGTAGCTCATCCCAGAAACCTGTGGCTGTATCCCAGACCAGTGCTTTGAGGTGGCATGAGGTCCCCTCCCCTCCCTACCATGCTCACAGATCAGTTCAACAGTGTTTGAATTTATTATCTGGAAAGTTTCTTGTGAATTTTGAAAGCTGCCTAGGTAGGTAGGTCTTGTTTATCCATCCTCCAACTCACCCCCCATCAGCACAGTACTTACTGTTCTGCCTTTTGTTAATATAAGGTTGTCTAATCACACCTCTTAGGGGAGTTGTTCACACTAGATCACACTCATCCTCAGTGAGTTTTGAGCTGAATTTGGCCAGTTGCATATTGGGTACGTGTTTCCTCACTGAAGTCTCTTTTCTGGCTGTCTAGATCAGCAGTTTACAGAGGGCAAGGGCATGAGCAGTGTTTCTGCAGACAGTTTAATACAGAAAGGCTGGATCAGCTCACCTGTGGTTCAGTCTTGTGCTGTTTTCTCCAAATTTCTTGGTAGTGACATTATATTTTTTTAATTTGTTTGTTTGTTTCAATTCCAGGGCAAACTTGATGCACTGTGGGCTTTGGTTCGACGAGGCTATGATCAAGTCTCCCTTATGAGACCACAGCCAGGGGATAAGGTAAGGTGTCACAAACACAGTGACATGTCACTTCTCTGTTAGGAGCAGCAATGTTCTTCCCTTCCAACAACCCCATCTCTTTTTTTCTTTCTCTCTTTTTTTCATGTGAGCTCGTCTCTTTTCACATTCCCCTAAGGCTAAACATTTGTCACAAGAACCAGAGATCTCAAAATGAGCTAAAATGTTTGCTGTGGCATCTATTTAAAAGTATTGCCCCAAAAGGTCAACAGTAATGTCTCTGTGTGATGATTTGAGCAGACTGAGGAATAAACTGGCCGGCCAAAGTAGTAAATGAGACCTTTCTCAGCCATATAAGTTCTTAGCCTTGCTCCTGGACACACATGTTGAAGTTAAAGGATAGGTTCTTTGTAGGTTCTGGGGGACTCCTGATTTTGAATTTCAATACTTGATTGTCATTCTGCAACAGTGGTTATCCTTCCTAACCAGCCTCATAAAACAGCTTCTCAGGTTTAATAATAAAGTGATTAATTAGAGAAACTATGAACTGTGCAGGTGACAAAGAGACAAATCATAGCAAAATTAAAGGAGAATGAAGTTTCTGTATAATTTTGTGCAGAGACACATTTCTCAGTCTTGTCCTATATGTAGTAGAGAGAATTTCCTGTCTCGATGAAAGTCTTTTGGCCAAAAACGGGTCAGAAGTAAGTTCCTCCTGGGAGGACCTGGAGGATGTTTTTGCCTTTGAGAGCCAGGGAGGTGTTTGTGTGCTGCCCCTGGATCGCTGCAGTAGCTGAGTTCAGAGTTCTCCTGATTTCCCTGTGAGAGCCTGGCACCGTTACAATTTTTTCTGTCTAGTTTTTCTGGGGAGATAACTCCGTAGGAATTGAGTCCTGTTGTACCTTCAGATTTGGTTTTCTGCAGTGGAGCTTTTAAACAGGAGGACCAAGCAGAGACACCACCTTTCTTGTGGCCACCCTGTGGCCCTTCTCTGGCCAGAGTTCATCCCCTCATCAGGGGACGGGGGTTATAGAAATACAGTAGTAGGGGCCATAAAATGCCTTTTTTGAGGTAGGGGTGATGCAGAGGCCCTTGTGCTGGGCTTGTCTACCTGGATGAATTTGACACCTAGTAACAGTCTTTAAAAGCAGACCAGATTTGCATCATCCAGGGCAAATATGGTCGAGCCCTCCAACTTTTTGCAAAATCCTGTTAGGGCATTTATCTAGTTTTTAACCAAATGCACAGCTTCAATATTTAAAGTTTAGCCTCTTCCCTTTTTCTTTTGGTGTGTGAGGAAACTAAGAGAACAGACTCCACTTCCTATTATGCTACTTTGCAAAATGGATTTAACTGTTACACTGTGCTGCATTTTGGAGGCAGCTGTGCTGGAGACACCTTATTTACTTTTTAAGCACGATCTACGGCTTCTGAATAGGCTCTTTAGGCCCAGCTGTATTTTGATAGCACTAACATTGTATAATAGGAATCTATCCTCTGCCTTTCACTCCCTGGGCTGGTACATTTCTATCAGTGCAGAGCACAAGGGAACCTCTGTTTGCCTGCACAGTCAAGAAACATGCAGGGAGCTGGCTCCGAACAGGGATCCTCAGTTCCTCGCCTTCCAGCTCTGCTGCGGGGAAGACGAGGGACTCAAAAGAGGCAATGTAAAACTGAGTGAGCTGAAGGATTATTGTATCAGGGAGAATATTAGAAAATCAAACGTACATCTGGGAAATAGGGTGGAAAGAATCCTATTGAGTCAGATTCGGTGGCGGAATAGGATCATCTCTGTTCCTTGGCCTGTGAAATTAACTAAAGCTGAAGAATATTGAAAGTGAAGCAAGAAAATGACTGGACATCTTTCTGCTGGAAAAAAATAAAGGGTATCACAGGCCTGTGTTCCAGGGTGAAAACTAGCACAGAAAAGAGCAAGATTATTATTTATTGTTTGGATGACTTTCCTGGTAACCATCCCTCAGTGAAGAAGCTCCTTGTGAGTTAGGCTTTTGGTGGGGAGGAAGTGTAAAAAATATAACTGTATGTACAGACAAGTCAATATGAGTGTGCACACGTGCACACAATTAACTTTGTGGCTGAGGAATGGAGACATCAAGTCAGTGCTGTGAGTGACCAGCAGAAACGGAGATGCTGGAGCCCCAAGAGCAAGCCCACACAGCTCTACTTGGAATCCAATTTGGGTTCATAACTCAGAAAAGTCCTTTTTTTCTATATAATGGAAATATTAGTTGTAGTAGTCACAGGTGATCCACAACATTTTTCTCCCCGTATTTTTCACAGAGCTTTTGGAACAGGGGAAAGATGTCAAAGAAGAAAGATGTTTTTGACATTAAAACACTTTTTAAAAACTCTTTTGAAATATGTATTTTCTTCTATAATTTGAAAATGAGTGCTTTGTGTTGGGAGCTTTTCTTCCCCTCCGTAAACCTGAAAAAAAACTTGTAGAAAAAATTTCTGTGATAGCTTTGGTGGAAAAATGGAATATGTGAATGTTTTTGGTTGATGTGCTGATGTATCTGGTTTTGTCAGAAGCAAAATAATGTGAAGTATTTTTCAGAGCTGGGTGGCTAATGTCCATTTATCCTTATTTCCTCCTCCATTGTGATCCTGTTGCCTTTCCCAAACCACCAGACATTCCCTTCTGTTTCCTCTTGTGTTTTCTTCCTTGGCAAAGGGTCACAGGACTCTGCTCACTCGACGTCTGCAGGTCAGCCCTGGCAGGAGCCTCTTGCCCCAGGATGAGACAGCAAGGGATAAACACACACTTAGCTCTACCCCATCATTAGCAGACAGGCTGCTATTAGTGGGATGGGTTTTTGCTGAGCTCTCTGAAGGCATCAGCAGAGGAGTGGAGGGATGAAAAAGGGGCCAGCAGCTCTCCTGCAGATTTGCTGGGCTGTCTTCCTTGCAGTAATGTACAACGGTGAAGCTTTCATAGGCATTTGTGCTACTACTGCAGTGATGGATCCCTTAGATCCCTTAGGCTGCTGTTCTTCCCTTCCTCCGCCAGAAATTTGGGATTTCAAGGACCAGCAATTGCTCTTCTGGCCCAACAAAGGGATTCACGAACTCTGAGATGGAGACACTGCTTTTCCAGCAGCAGGGAGCATGTCAGAGCGGCCACATGGGCTGGCAAGTCCTGTCTCACTCAGGGTGCTCTGAGGATTTTCCTATCACCTCTGTGTTAGTGTCTTCCTGAGCTTGTTTAGGAGCTTGCAGGGGGCTGCTATGAAGGCTAAAATTTGGGAAATGTTAATATCTGGCTGTCTTCAAGATATCTTCAGATATCTTGTAGAAACCACAGTAGCCAGTGGGGTGGGCTGTCAGTAGTCTCTGCAGAAGGGAACTTTCAGGCTCTTCCCCTTGACCCAATGGATCAAAAGTGGGGCCGTTACCAACATTGAAAGCCCTGATATGTGCAGAGAGGAAGGTGAGATGCTTCTTTCAAATGGTCTGCTTAGTTGCTGCCTTCAGCAAATCCATTCCGTTTCGCATTTCAGCACATGGTGTCACAGGAAATTCTCGGAGGCTTGGTTTACCCAAAACCTCAACTGAAAAAACCCTACATTCCCCCCCTCCCCTCGGCCCCTCTGGGCAGAATTGCTCTTGTTTATTTTAAAGCTTTAGAAAGTGATCTCATTTTTGTCACTGAAAAATTACCTGCAACAGAGAGCGAGAGTGTAGACTGGGTTTTGCTGTCTTCGTCACCCTTGCGACTTAGAAAAAAGTAATGTTTTAGCGGTACATGCAAAGCCCTTTCCTGGGGAAGGGGACTTAGAAGCAGGCTGTTGCACAAAAACCCATAAGCTTCTTTTTTCTTCTTCATTCCATAAAGCTGAAAGTGAAAAGGTTCCTGTGCAGGCAAAAATTTCACAAACTATAAGCTGCTGGTCATATCTGAAGCCAGGATTTCTGAGTCCTTTGAGATTGTCACCTTTGAATTGTTGTTTGACTTTGAACAAGACACAGCAGCTGGGATTTTAAATGCCAGCCTCTGAAATGGGAAGAACGTATTTGTGTTCCTTGTTCTGTGTGTCCCTTTCAAATTAATCACTCATGAACTGACAAGTTTGTGAAAGCTCAGAAGGTCAGGTTACCCTCAAGTTTTGAGTGATTCCTTGTGATGCGGAGCAGGACATCCCTGTAACTTAATTTTCCCAACTGTAAAATAATGATGAGAACACAGCGTGTACCTTCTTTACAGCTGGGAGGTTTAGTTAAGTTTTCCCAGGGACTTGGGACTCCCCAGATGAATGGTGGGACATCAGCCTGTGGATCATTAATGACTAGCAATTATTTTCTGGCCGCATCCCGTAGGTGGTGAGCAGTTTGGATGCCGCCCACGTGGAGGGCAGTGCAGCCCTGTCACTCCATGCTGCCCACCTAGCAGTGCTATTTGGAGCTCATACTAATTACTTCTTTTCAAGATTGAGTAATGGCCTTTAACAGGTTTACCTGCCACTTGGCAGGAGGCATGTTGGAATCGCCCAAGTAGTAGTTGGCAAAGCTGTAGTGGAGGCTGGAAAAGCAGCGCTGGGCTCCTTCAGGCTGGATTCATCCGGGACTGCTGCCTGGTTCTGGGGCTTTTCTCCCTTTGCTTAACCTTTCTGGATCCAATTACCTTCATAAGCTGCTGAAAAATTAAGGAGATGGGGACATTGCCTGCCACAGCAGGTGATCTCACTTTGTCACCTTCAATGAAAACATGACATGTAGCCCCTATTTTACTTTTTTTTTTCCTTTTTGTAAAGAAGACTATTATCTCGAGGGTTCATTCCTGCTGTAGCTAGCACAGAGAAGGAGAGTTCCCTGGTGTGGGACTTGTGTCCTAATGCTCGATTCTCAGGATGTTCATCCCTGGAGGGGTTCAAGGCCAGGCTGGATGGGGCTTGGAGCAACCTGCTCTGAGGGGAGGTGTCCCTGCCCAGGGCAGGGGGGTGGGAACTGGATGATCTTGAAGGTCCCTCCCAACCCAAACCATTCTGTGATACTATGGTAATTAACCTGATGCTAATATGATATGGGAGAGGATGCTCTTGGAAAAGAGTAACTTTAAAATGCAGATAGACTGGTCAAAGCTGTGTAGGAGAAACCTGGCCAGGATATATTTGCATGGAGTGCTGGGTGTCTGTAGTGTCTTTGAAATGGGAAGGACAGCTCCATGTCAGGACTTTAATATTTGATTGCTTCCCTGATATATTCATTCCTAGAATGAATAAGGTGGTGGTGTCCCAAGGAGCTCTTCCATCCAACTTAAAGTAGGAGCTCTGGGGGGAGGAGAGGTTTTCTGTGCTTTGTAAATACACCACCACTGATAATGAGCTGTATGAGTCTCATCCCAAGAGAAGAAAATCCTTGTGAGATATGCCCAGAGGAACATGGGAACTGTACGTTTACCATCTACTTGCTCTGGGAAGCAGCAGTTGCCCAGAGGTGGGTTGGGACTACTTGTATCTATTTCCAGCCTTTGAACAAAGAGGCCAGAATCTTATCTTTTGGGCTGAGGCTAATTATAATAATAACCATTTCCACCAGAAATCTCTCTGAGAATCTCCATCATTATCCTAATCCCTAGATGGGTGAAGAGCATTATGCTCTTCCTCTGTGCTCACCGTAATCCCACCTTGCTCCTAAAGAGACAATCAAATAATTCACCCTGGAAAGCACCATGACTCTTAATTACAGCTTGAGCAAGACCAGTTATGGTCCTTTGTGGCCTAATTTGCTCCTCCCAGCAAGCTGCCAATACCTCAAGGCTGAGCCTGTTGCACCCAGCAAATGTTTGTTGCTCCCGTTGCTATGTTCCAAAGCCCTCCCCATTGGGGATGATGGACAAACGCAATCTCCCTTTTCCCTGAAAACCCCGAAGGATGGAGAAAAATCCTTTGCAAACCAAGTACTGTTTGTTTTTTTTTCTTGAACCACAATCTAGTCTGCTCAGCATTCGAGTGTGGAAATGTGCGGTGCTGTGGTTAAAGCAAGGGATGTGAGTCACGAGTCTTGAGCTTGTAAATACCATTTATTTTATTTTTTTCTCTTGAAGCTGCTGCATAACCTTGGGTAGATGAAATGACCTGAGAGTGGCTGTCCTCGCTTCCTCCACTCCGGCAGCCTCATCCATAAAAGCTGTGAGAAAAGAGGAAGGCAGTAAATTGTGCCTTTTTAGCGCAGGTTTAGGTTAAGATATTTTTCTTGGGTTTGGATGAGATTCGGTCTGGTGTGACTGTACTTTGAGATTAGTCCTGAATATAAAGTATGCTTGATAGACCTTAGCTTTGATTATGTCCAGTGTTATCCTTTTCTATTCCCTTTGCCCCTTCAGCTTTTTGAGGGCTCAGAACCAACAGGGCTTTGCTGTGGATCCGTACTGTGCGTGACTTCAGCCACAACCTCAGCAAGGTCCAAGACATGTGATGTTTTGTGCATTCCTGCAAGATGTCTTGTGACTCTGGCCATTCCTTCAGGAGGTGTCTGTAGCCCTTTGCTGCATTTTTCTGCTAAGAAAGGGCTGGGCACAGCAGGAAGCTCCTTGCTGGATGGATTGTGATAGAAATGGTTGGAGTAGCCCTGTCCCCAGTACTGGGCTGGGTTCTCTGTGTCACTTTCCACGTGTGCCTCAGCTGGAAGAGCGGTATCAGGTGTGTGAGAGCTGGATGGTGGGGATGTGCTCAGCACAAAGTTTATGCCTCTGAAGGGTCCTGGTCCTCAGTTAAAGGGCTGATTTTCTTGGCTGAGCTGTTCCTCCTTCAGATTCCTCAGTATTGGTTGGTTTCTCCAGGGGAAAGCTGGATGTAACCCACTTCTTTTCGGTGTACTCCTGAGCTGGTCCTCAAACTAGTGCAACAGGCTGCTCCTAGAAGACCCATCCCTGGTTTCAGGCAGTGCCATGCACGGTTGAGACTGTGAACTGAGGAGCAGTGTCTGCAGACGTATGTGACTTGGGAACCTGTCAGTACTCGATTGTATTCAGCTCTCAGTGTTCTGGCTGAAGAAGCTTCAGTATCCTGGGATACTGCAGCTATTAACCTCACTGCAGAACAGTTCCTGTCTGTATCATAATTCCCTAGTAGATCTGGACACTATTTTCCAGATTATTCTTTTTTTGTTTTGGCTAAAAACTGCTTCTCTAGATGGCCTGCCTGTAGTTATGCGTGTTAGTGGAATTAGCTGAAGTGGAAAAAATACCTTTTGAAAAAGTGTGAATGTTTTCAAGTATTGTTTTTTAAATGCCTTTCCCATCCGAAACTCAAAGAAAAAGATGTTTTGAATTGAACAGCACACATCTTTCAAGCCCAAGTTGTTCTGACTTATTTCTTCTACCTGGAAAATTGAAGGCTTTTGGTTGTTGTTGACTTTTTTCCTTGGCCAGCAAGTGAACCGAAAGATGACTTTTATTGCCACTGTTAATGTGCGGTGCATGCCATGGGGCTGTTTGGGAGTTTGCCCTGGCAACCCACCTCCCCCGTCCCCTGGGGGATCCCCTGGATGGGGTTATCACACACTTGGTGTCAAAAGAGGAGCTCCTGTGCTCTCTCCTCCCATCTCCACCCCATAAATCCTACTTCCTCAGCTATTTGGCTCTCGTAGCCTTGCTTTCTGTGATGTGCCTCCCTGGGGCTGCAGCACTGAGCCAGTAACTGAGATTTAAGTTTGGTTGCTAAAAAGTTATAGAAAAAGTGCAAAAGTTGCTTCTCAGATGTCTTTGTGGGCTGTGTGAAGGATCCACACGTGCTTTGGCTGCTTTTAAATATCACTGCCCCTTCCTGGGTCAGGACATGAGCCTTGTTTAAAATGGTGTTACCTCCCGAAACCGAAAGCTCTAATTCCACTGTGCTCACACTGTCCTGTAACCAGAGTTTTCTGCTGCTGCTTGGATCGTCCTCGGGCATTTACACTCATTATTTCATAATTTTCAGCTTGACTTTGTGACGTACTTAAGGCTGCAATAGGGGCCTCACTGTTACAATAGGAGTGATTCACAGTGCAGTGATTTCCTTCCCCTCCAATAACTCCACGGCAGAAGGAAGGAGCAGAAGTGATATGAGTTCACTTATAAAGAGGCCAAATAATACACTGGAGAAAGAAAGGGCTGCACTGATTTTTTTCCTTTTTAAGAGCAGCACTGAAGGAAACAATAGTTATATTCTCATTGTTGGACGCTGCCGTTTCACTGGACCTTACTTTTAAAATCCTTCTCTCTTTGAGTCAACCCCATTTTCTCTTCTCTCTTCATAGTTTTGGATTACCAGCATTTTAGGTGTCAGTGATGAGCTGCCAGATAGATCCCTGGAAAATTGTTATTGACAAGAGAGGACTTATTAAAGTGGAAGATATTCAGAGCCAGATTCCCATGTAAACAAACAGTTTATGTTGATGCTATTTAATGTTTTGATTTGAGACCTAATAACTGAAAATGGCTTCATATAAAAATTAATTACACGTTAATAATTTGATTGTTAATGATTAATGCCGCAACCACAGTATAATTAATGCTGATGCTTAAAATTTAATTGTTAAATAATAGCATTAGAAAATAATTATAAATTACATATTTACTGACCCGAAAGTAGGATTGGCCACCAAACTGCTGATACGGGAACCGCTGACATTTCTAATACTTTATTTTTCAACACAAAACCACTATCTCGGTCCCAAATGTAAGAGTAGGAGTTAGTGAAAGTTACTTGAAAAACCAGGCGGGCTTAGGTTTTTATGTGACAAACTGTTTCAGCAGCTCCCTAATTTCTAGCCTGTGTGCTGCAGGGTAATCAGTGCAATTCCCAGGGAATCCGTGAAGGTTGTAATGAGCCGTGACATGTTCAGTGCGCAGTCAGCATGAAGCAGGGCAGTGGGAGGAAGCTTTTGGCAAAGCCCGATGTGCACGGGTCCTGGCTCCCGAGGAGCCAGCTGCTGATCCTGACACTTGCCCAGGGAACTGGGATAGTGGGGACTCTGCACCAACTCTGTTCAGCTCTTTCTCCATAATCATAGAATCATAGAATGGTCAGAGTTGGAAGGGACCTTAAAGATCATCAAGTTCCAACCCCCCTGCCCTGGGCAGGGACACCTCTCCCTAGAGCAGGTTGCTCCAAGCCCCATCCAGCCTGGCCTTGAACACTTCCAGGGATGGGGCATCAACAACTTCCCTGGGCAACCTGTTCCAGTGCCTCACCACCCTCACAGGAAAGAACTTCTTCCTAAGATCTCATCTCAATCTCCCCTCTTCCAATTTAAAACCATTCCCCCTCGTCCTGTCACTAGACTTCCTGACCAAGAGTCCCTCCCCAGCTCTCCTGGAGCTCCCTTCAGATACTGGAAGGCTGCTATCAGGTCTCCCCGGAGCCTTCTCTTCTCCAGGCTGAACAGTCCCGGCTCTCTCAGCCTGTCCTCATAGGAGAGGTGCTCCATCACTGTATCCATAATATACCTCATTCATAGATGCATTTGCTAAACAAGTTTCCCATCCTGTTGCTGTTTTAGGGTAGCTGTTTCTGCTAGAACGCTTTCGCTCATTATTAAAGGACAGAGGTTATCCTGTCCTCTAATTTTTCCAAGATTCAGCTTATTCAAAACTCACTGATCCTGAAGGTATATATCCCATTGGTTTCTGGGTGCGCGGATCAAAGCCTTCGCTGAGCTGAAGTGATTCTGACTTTTTGCAGATGCTCACTCTTGTGGTTTTGTAGGTAGCCTGAAAACCCAAATCTATTCTTTTGAGTTTTAGAGCTCCACTACACTGAACTTTAGGAGGTGAAGCTACGTGCTGATGAACCGTGTCCATAGCAAACTGGCAGAGACATCCCAGTGACATCTGTAAACAAAACTGGGGAGAAAGGTGACTACTTTGAGCCTGAGAAAATTGTGTTCATTTCAGGTTTCAGCATCCTAAATGTAATACTTTTGCCTGGGAGCTACTTTGTTCTTTTTTTAAATTGGTGGTCCGGCGTTCTGGATTGCTGTGCTCAAACTTTAAAGGAATTATTTTCTTTGAATCCATTCTAAAATGTAGAGGTAAGCACCATAATTTTGCAAAGTTGAAGACCAACATTTAAGTGTATCCTCCTCAATAAGACACCCTCCTCTGCTGGGCAGAACTGCAGCACCAGGTGAAACCAAGAGCAAATGAAAACTCCGGCAACATTCATATCAGCAAGGGTATCTTTTATTAGGTCAACTAATGCGGCTAAAAATAAGAAGCCATACTTTTGCATACACTCTGGCATGCACAGAGATGAAACTGGGTTTGATTTTTGTTAAATAAATGCTAATGCATGTATTAAAATGAGCAAAGGGACAGCTACTGGTAGATGGGACAGATTTTTAAAATTCTTTTTGCTGAAGTGCTCTTGGATTGCCTGGATCCTTTTACCAGTTGTTCCTGTGCATTGAAAACTTGTTGAACAGCAACTAGAGATTTTGGGGGGACGATGTACTGAGCACTGTGATGAAAGCAGCCCAAAACCAAGATGCGGTGGCTTTCAAGACGTTTCTCCCTTCCTCCCCCCACCCTTCCAACAACCCCCCGACCTTAAACCACACACAAAACCACATCCTAGGTGGTCGAGGAGGCATTGCCTGGAAGCACAAAGTGCCTGAATTGCACATGTGATTGTTGCACTGGGATAAAAGCTGGAGCCAGGGACAAGGGCAGATCCCGCTGCTTCAGTATCTGTACTTTTTTGAAAAGGCAATTTGGCAAGCAGCGTAACAAGAGCCTAACAAGTGGATGGACATATGGGCAGGCAAAATAATTGTGCACCGGGAAGAGGGTGCAGATGTGAGCTGAAGGAAGGGCGTAACTCCATATGGCGCGGGGCTGACCTTCAGTTGGAGCCTGAATGATGGTACGCGGAGCGGGGCGCACCATCTGAGGGATGCTGTGTGCTGGGAACGGGGTCCAGACCAGACGGGGCTGGATTTACACACATCGTCTGCTTCCCACAAAACAATAAAGCAGCTCCCAACAGCTGTTGTGCCTGAGATCACCGTGGTGTTACCGCACCTTGCAGTTCTTGAGCTCTGTCCCTAAAATACTTCGTTTATGCCGTGCTTCGGGGGAGAAAAATACTGTTATTATCACTAAAGTGCTGGTGGGTCTTAATCCCCTGTGCGGGGAGAGCATCGGTGCAGGATACCTGGCTTCTGTCTGTGTTCTCTATGGTTCAAATTCCTTTATATGCCTAAAATTAATCCTTTCAAACACAGGATATTAAAAATCCCGTGCTTGGTGTGTTTATTTGAGAAACTTTTTTCTTTTTTCAAGAAACTAACCCCAAAGGGATGTGCAAGTCAGGTAGAATATCTGTGGCACTCTGTTATTAGGAAAATGTGATGAGTGGAGGGCTTAATTCTCCAACCTAGAAGTCCTTTGATGAAATATGCTTGGTAAATCCAATCTCTGATTTATGATTTCCTCCCTTTCGGCTGTGAATCCTAAGGCTGGCTGAGGCTTCGACCTCTTTTTATCGATGGCTGCACGAAGTGCTGGGGAGGATTTGCTCCTGTGTTCACCCAGAAGTCTTTGATATATGAGATTGTAGGCTAACACCAATAATCTTTTGTGAGGAAGTGTCACAGCACATACATCGATCACCCAGGCCTCTATCTGTCAGGCCCTCCCAACCCAACCGTATTTTTCGTGACACAATGCGGCGCACGGCCTTTAAATTGCCCATCTGTCTGACAAATCAGGGAGTGTGGCAGAAACTGGCAGCAGCTTGACGTCGCCTATCACTTTAACTCAAGTGAAAGTAATGCGAACAGATTTATGGGATCCCCTTTGATTATAGACTATGAATATATTTGGAATTGATGGTTGGGAGAGAGACACAACAGAAAGGCCGGAAAGGCGAAAGCCCTGGTGTTGGGTTTGCAGCTTTGCGTTTACTATGGGAGAGATTGTTCTGTTCTTAATTTTTTCCTTCCCCATATGGTGCATCTCATCTGACTATCTCTAATATTTTTTATGGTTTTTTTTTCCCTTTATTTTTTTATTATTATTTTATCCTGGTTGGTTATTCAGCTGTTCTGTACTCCTAACTTTGTAAGTATCGATGCTGAATCTTTTCAAATGCATTTGCAGAACGGCCGTTAAATCTATCTGTAACGTTCATTGCATGGCAATAAATACTGCTGCATTTCCAAACCTGCTCTGGGTACAGCAGAGCGCGGCAGAAGACAAATAGCTGACAAGGATGGCTGGTTGCTGCAACGTTAGAGAATCATAGAGCCATGGAATACTTTGGGTTGGAAGAGATCTTTAAATGTCATCTAGTCCCAACCCTCCTGCAATGAGCAGGAACATCTTCAACTAGATGAGGTTGCTCTGAGCCCTGTCCGACCTGACCTTGAGTGTTTCCAGGGATGGGGCATCTACCACCTCTTTGGACAACCTGTTCCAGTGTTTCACCACCCTCGTTGTAAGCAACTTCTTTCTTATATCTAGTCTAAATCTTCCCTCTTTTGCTTTAAAGCCATTACCCTTTGTCCTATCACAACAGGCTCTACTAAAAAATGTGTCCCCGTCTTTCTTATCAGCCCCCCTTAAGTACTGAAAGGCCACAGTAAGGTCTTCCTGGAGCCTTCTCTTTTCCAAGCTGAACAACCCCAATGCTTGCATCCTGTCCTCAGAGCAGAGAGGCTCCAGCCCTCTGGTTGCTTCTGTGGCATCCTCTGGACCTGTTCCAACAGATCCAAGTCTTTCTTGTGCTGAGGGCTCCAGAGCTGGATGTGTAACTCGTGGTGGGGTACCAACTCATGGTGGTGAAGACCTGAGTTCTGTGATGGAGTAGAGGAAAGTATTGACTTGTGGTTTTTTGATGCAATGGTTTATCTTTGTTATGGAAGTAACCAAGACCTTTGCCTCCGTGCAGAGGCTCTGCCCCCAGCATAGGATTGTCTTGAACCTGATTCATAACCAAAGTCTGCTGTAAGAAGCCTGGATTTTTAGAAAGGGGATTTTATCCTACTTACTGAGCTTGTTGTTCAAGTGCAGTGGTGAAGTGTGATGGTGAGAGCTGGGACTGAGAGCTATAAGAATGTCTCACGTACAGTCAGCAACACGCTCACTCAAAGAGCTCTTGAAGCCCTGGGCCATCCAGTCCAGGTAAGCAGTAGGGTGGTACACTTTGGGTGTCAGTACAATTGTTGAATCATTTTCTGAGCTCTCTGGAGCTTGCACAAGCTTCTCTTGATACTCTGCTTGCCTTTTTTCAGAGAAGCCATAGGCTGAAGTGAGTCCCTTCTTTCTAAAGAACTAATTTTCCTGAACGAAGGTGCAGGCATTGGAAGTTACTTAACAAAACAGATAGTTGTGGTTCAGCTGGGATGGTGTTTGCCTGGATTCCACGGTAAACTGTCATTTGTGGGGTCGCCACAGAAACTCAGCCCGTTCCCTGAACACCTTCCACTTCCACACTTGGGCTAGCAGCAATGTGTCACTGGTGTGGGTTCTGGAATTCCCCTGTTATCACAACCATTGGTAGCTGTGGGGATCGTGGTCCACAGCTGCTTAGCTCTGAGATAAGTTTTTCTAAATCCGGGGTCCTTCTCCTAAATTTTACCTGGGGGATGTTGGCGTAATCTTGAGCTGAAGTTGCATGCAACCTAAACCTCTGGCAGTCATCAGCGACGCGGCTCTGCAGGTCTTCCAAAAAAATGGAGGGAAGATGCCTTCTGGGACAAATGTTTTCTAAACAACCCAAACAGCTGGGGTTTTTTTCTTTGTCTTGTTGAGAAGAGAAAAGCAGGTAGCGTTCCCCTCTGTGCTAAAGAGTAGAAGCCATTGTCATAAGGATGATTGTGGCATGGAACAAAGCAGGCCTGCTGAACAAAGGGAAAGGTGGTGACAAATGGAGTTCATCACTGGTGGGATGAGTACTTCCCAGCCCACAGTTGCCACATCTCAGCTCCTGTAAAAGGGGTGTTGGCGGTGTCACTGCTGCATTTTCAGGGAGGCTTCTGCCAAGCTTGTGGCAGCTGGGTTCTTGCACAAGCATCTCCCATGTCCCCAGGTGAGGAGGTGGAGGCAGTGATGCCAAGTGTTGCATCTCCTCACACAACGTTGTGTCCACAGGGTTTCATGAAGCCTCCGCAGAAATAGTGGGGCAGTTTTTAACAAAACTTTTGTGGGTCGTGGGGAGGAACAAGTCCAGCAGACATCTTGGTGTCTGAGTGAGGCTGCCATGTTGGTTTTGAAGTGCCCAGGACCCTTGGCTTCTCCTCACAGGAAAGTCTAGGTGATCTTTGAGGTTTATCTGTCTCTCTGCTTGTCCAGAACTTGGTTAGTGGCAACCTGTGCAAAGCTTTGGCTTGGCTAAAGCAAACCCTGACGTGTTTGTATTTATCCCCTAGCTGACTAGGACATCTCTAGTGCTCAGTGGGTTTTGTTTTCTTTTCAAACCCAAGCTACTCCTGTTTTAAAATTTCCATCCACAGTTCTTCCATGAGGTCCTACTTGCCTGCATCCCACATCCATTCTGAAAATGTGTTTATGGGAGAGTCTTTCGTGCCAGTCCCACACCTTGTTGGTGTTTGAGAGGGAAGCCACATCTACACTTAGAGCACGGAAGACAGATGGACTATCCCAGTCTGATGTTCAAAGCAGGGACACCAGCTAGGCTAGCGTCACCATGAGGAAAGCTACAGGTGGTGTCTTTGCTAAGGTTGTTCTTCTGCTATAATCCTGTCTCTGCCATGAGTTGTTTTTTTTCAACCACAGGTTTTTCAGTCAGGGATCTCACCAAGGCAGCCAATCACTTTGGTGGCTTTAGGCATGTTCTTCGTAGCTCCTGGAAGCAGAGCAGAGGGCACGTGTGAGCAAAGTCAGTCTGGGGTACCTTTTGGTTTAAACCAGTCCTGGTTTATTCTCTGTAGGCAGGAGCTCTGAGACCCAAGGAATGCATTGGTTTCTGGTGGTGGCAGTTACCTTCAGGACTGCCGTGATCTGAATGTTATGTCTTGGACCTGTTCCAGTGGTGAGACACTGGAACAGGTTGCCCAGAGAAGTTGTGGGTACCCCATCCCTGGAAGGGTCCAAGGCCAGGCTGGATGGGGCTTGGAGCAACCTGGTGTGGTAGGAGGTGTCCCTGCCCAGGGCAGGGGGCTTGGAACTTGATGATCTTGAAGGTCTCTTCCAACTCTAACCATTCTGTGATTCTGTGACCTAGTGAATCCTACCAGACAAAGATCTCCAAGAACAGCCTGCCCCCTCTTCTTGTAGATCCTTTGTTTAGCTGTTGCTGAGTCAAAACACCTGTTTTTTACAAATAACAAATTTTTCTTTTACTCCAGGGAAGATGCATAAACTTCACTCGGGTGAAATCGGATGGAACCTCCGCCCCTTACAGCCCACCACCAAAGCTGCCACGGCGTGATGATGTTCCTCTCAACAACGCTCCCAGGAATCCTCCTCCTGTGTCTCTGCAGCCTCCATCCAGGCAGCCTCCTCCCGGACCACCCCCATCCCGACCCCCCCCNCCCCTGGACCTCCTCCTTCCCGCCCACCCCCACAGCCCATGGCTTAGGGTGCAGCAAAGCCCTGATCGACAACACATGGCCCTTTGCTGAACACGGCATATTTATTGAGTATTGGTTTACAGTTAAAGATATCACAATTTGTTGCTGGTCAGCAAAAAATTAAAAAAAAAAAAGAAGAAAAGAAAAGAAAAAAAAAAAGAAAAATTGCCACGTGTCAGTTTTAGTGTATGAATATATTTATGCCACACGTGCTGAGTAAGCGTTCAGTGGATAGAGTCAGAGCTATGGGGTATAGAAACAAACCAAAATGATCATCTAGATGCAGCAGCAGCTTTTGTGTGTATACATTTGAAGATGTATTTACATATGGCATTTGACCCTTCAGTAATAACTTTAGCGGGTACACGTGGATCAGTCGTTT
Source organism: Thinocorus orbignyianus (assembly GCA_013400375.1). Lineage (NCBI taxonomy): Eukaryota > Metazoa > Chordata > Aves > Ciconiiformes > Thinocoridae > Thinocorus > Thinocorus orbignyianus. The sequence goes on along the minus strand of VXBW01007297.1, from coordinate 382,865 downwards.
CAATCGCTGCCTCCTACAAGTTGCTTAAACAGTTCATTGAGGAATTTGCAGTTCTTTTGGGTGTTTGGTTTTTTTCCCTGCAACAGTTAATACAGAACAGTAATTGCAAAGAGAACTTTCTGCCTTTGGTTCTGCAGGTCAAATTTCCACGGAACTTTATAGGACAGCTATAACAATAACAAAGTCAAATGAGACTACGTGCCAATAATCTGCAAGCAGTGATCTAGCAGAGGGGTGTCTCTTTTCCTCAGCACAGGAAGGACATGAACCTGTTGGAATAGGTCCAGTGGAGGGCCACAAAGATGATCGGAGGGCTGGAGCACCTCTGCTGTGAGGACAGGCTGAGAGAGCTGGGGCTGTTCACCCTGGAGAAGAGAAGGCTCCAGGGAGACCTTAGAGCCCCTTCCAGTCCCTAAAGGGGCTCCAGGAGAGATGGGGAGGGACACTTGATCATGGATTGTAGCAATAGAATGAGGGGTTGCAATTTTAAACTAGAAGAGGATAGACTTAGACAAGATCTTAGGAAGAAATTCTTTGCTGTGAGGGTGGTGAGACACTGAAACAGGTTGCCCAGAAAAGTTGTAGTTGCCCCATCCCTGGAGGTGTTCAAGACCAGGATGGCTGGGGCTTTGAGCAACCTGATCTGGTGGGACGTGGCAGTGGGGTTGGAACTCAATGATCTTTAAGGTCCATTCCAACTTCAACCATTCTAGGATCTTTTTCTCCTGAGAAAATCAGCTTTGATCCTGCATCTCTGCATATGTTTAGACTTGATTGCATAGGATGGCAACTGAAGGGCAGATAATCAGTTCTAGAAATCCAAACCTTGTTCAAGACCTGGGTTCAAATTTGTCCAAAGTTCAGAGGAATTTTGAGAAAAAACATTTTGGCTAGCTGTGTAGTTGCAAAAAACATGGTCCGAAATGGAGCAAATATCTGTGCAATTTGAGCATGAATACTGTAATCTGCGAACAGCACGTGTTATTTATATCTGCAGCATTGAGGGGCTGATTCCATTGCTGTTTGATTAGATAAATTTCCTTGTGATCCTACCAGATTATCTTGTGTTTCAAACATGAGTTCCTCTGTGAGGAGCTCTTTCTTTAGACAGCCCCCATCCCACTGCTATGGAACCTTGCAGGCTGCCTGGGTTTGAGAGGCACGGTGTGATCTGTCGGTATGAGCTTTTACCCCTGCTTTAGAAGACGTTTGCTGGAGGATCTCCCAAACGTTGTGACTGCTGGCCCGTGCCCTCAATCCCCTGTGTCATCAGGAGGTGATGTGAGCACCCACACAGAGGTGGGACCTTTTCGACGCGGGACTGTGTGGGGCAGCCCACGAATAGTGTTCACTGAGCAACACCTGAGTGGGTTGTGCCCAGATCATTCCCTAGTGAATCAAAATAACACCTGAGCTTGCTTTTTTTTTTTCCTCCTCCACCGCTGCCTGTCACATTGTACTGGAGAGGGTGGTTGCAGATGCCTGTGCTGGTTCACTTTGGCGCTGGCTGTGTTACGAGGATAATTGTAGAAATAATGTTTGTGTTGTGTTCTGACACAGCATATACCTATCTCTCCATCTGGGTGTGGAGCACATGGCAGTGGTTATTGGCACATAAGTCCTCCAGGATGAAACATTAACTGTGTTGAGCAGTTACTCCAGATTTCAGGCTTCTTCAAGCAGTTGTTAGAGGCATATAACACTGCTCTGGTGCAATTAGTAATCAGGCTTTCTATCTCCAGTGGGAATCCCACTTGCAGAACTTCATACCAAGCTCTCATCCATCTCTGCTGACCGCTGTGACACGCCGTGTGTGTGCAGCTGAGGCTGTCCAAGATAAACTCAGAAGAACCACAGAGCCTCTTCCTCCTCTTGCACTGCTCTGCTCTCTTCGAGTTAGGCTCTTACCTCATGTGTATTGGTGCAGGTAGTGGAATCACACTCATGGGTGCCAGCTGGCCTTGGAGGTCTTCCTAATTTAGGCCAGAGGCAGCAAAGCACTTCTGCATGCATTAAAATGTCCTGCAGGTCAAGAGGAACATCCTTATGCCCAAGTGCTTTGCTGATCTGGGACTTCATCGTTAGCAGAAAGGAGAATTGGGATGCGCTCAACCCGATCCTCGTTCTTTTTATAGTCACTTGAATAGGCTCTGCAGAATTTGGTCCATGAGAACCGATTTCTGGTTGGAGGAGAGAGAGGTGCGTGTGTATGTGTGTGTCTGGGTGTGTGGGAACTGTGTAGGTTTTTGTCTGGTTTCTCTTCTTTTACAAAAATTGCTGGGAGAGTCTCACTCCCGTGAACGGGGAGGCCTTGTGCAGCCAGCGCAGCACACGCGGTCATCACGTAATCATCTCCCTTTCTTTCACCTGAAAGGTGAAACTAAAACACCTCAGTTTTTCCACTGCAGTTCTGGTGACGCTCCACTTTTGACACCAGTGGAAGAAAGGGGATGACTCCAGTGATGGGGCAGAGACCTGGATGTGGGGGAAGGTGCTTTACAAGCAGAGATCATCGGCTGACGTTGGTTTTGGTCGCATGGAAGCCTGTGTGAAATGAACTTGCTGGTTCTAAGACCACTTGTAATGTGTACGTATAGTTGAACCCAATAACCTCTCCTGTTGCCTGTCTTAAGAATAATTAGCCATCAAACACTAAGGAGGAATTGAAGTGGCAGAGGGTAATAAACCCAATTCCCCTGCCAGAACAAACCACGGTGTTTCCAACCTGGACAATCCTATGGTTTGAGGTGGAGCTGGTTGTGGGAGATGGGCAGACCTACTGCTCCCTGGGTGCCACATCTCTTATCAGGGGGTGGTGATGAGATTGAAACAAAGGTGGGGATCACAAAAGAGGTAATAATAAAAGGGAAAACTTGCTTATGGGATTAGTCTCTGCTCATGAAGCTGAACTGATGGGTCAGGAGTAAACTTTAGCTCATGAGAGAGCCTGGCAGCTGGATTTTGGGTTGACTTGCGCCTGTACAGGTCTTGAGAGGGACCAGCAGAGCTGTTGCAGATTTGTGTTGGTGTTGGTGGAACTGGACTTGCTTCCAGGGAGAACTGGAGGTGTTGGCTTAGGGAAGGCTTCTCCCAATTGCTCATCCAATGTGCCTGTTGTCTGTGGTTGAGGAAAGTATTCTTCTTTGGCTGGAACGGCCACTCTTGCAGAGATTACTAACATTTTTCACATAACATGGAAGTGCAGCAAGAATAAGAGTGGTTTGGGCTTCCAGGTCATCAGTTCCATCTATGATACAGCAGGAAGCACCGTGAGTTTGAAAATCAGGTTCAGGATAAGGGTATTTAGATGATGGATTGATGTAGTGCTTAGAGACATGATTTAGTGATGGTTTTTATCAGGGTGAGGTTGATGGTTGGACTGTGATGATCTGAAAGGTCCCTTCCAACCTGGGCAATTCTGTGATTCTGTAAATAGAATTCCCAGCATTTTCACTATATAACAGCAGGCTTTTGGGGTGTAGCTCCAGCTCTGGCTGCAGCTGCTGTGGTGGGAGCGCTGCAGGTTTAGTTTCCCGGTGAAGCAGGAGGAAGAGATGAATTACCTTTGCAAAGGAGGGGGTGTGAATATTCCACCCTGGCTCTAGAAGGGCCTTTCTGTTGTGTAGAAACGTACCCGTCGGAGGAGATCTCGGGTGCTGTAACGATGCAGTAGGAGAAACTGGTGGTTGTTTTACTGTCTGCTGAGCTTGATCTTCACCTGGTGTCCATCAGCACAGGCTGACCGAGGTCCAGGTGGTAGTTCTGGTGTCTGTGAGCTGAGAGCTGTGTCAAAACAAGCCAAGGGACAGAATCCTCTGCCTGTCTCGACACGGCACTGTGCGTGTTCTGGTGTGTCAGGTGTGATCACAGGAGCTACACGGCTGAGAAATATTCTCACATGGGGTCATTCCCCTGCCTTTTTCAGCAGTTTGAAACTTGCAGAAAGCAACTATCTAGAGAATCCGAGAGAAAAAATGTGGATTCCAGGGACTTCTGGCTCCCCACGTCGCGCAGATGTGAGAGGACACAAGGGGTGAAGCAGCAGGGAGGGAAACCCCCTGGGTTTGAAGCTGATGGAGAACCGCGTTGATCAAAGCATATTTATGGGCCATCTTTCGACCTCAGTGCGTGTTTTGCCATCTGTGGGAATAGTCTGCCTTCCAACCTATTAAAAAAAAAACAAAACAAAACAAAACAAAACAAGAAGATAGGAAAAGAAACAGCTCCTGTTTCTGAATGAGAGAGCATAACGATGAATGACATTATTGCATGAACTGTACCAGTTCAAACGCATCTGCACCTGGTGCTCCTTGAGGCTTTTTACTCCTGTTGGTCTTTAGGCAGCACAATCAGTCAGTAATATGCTTTTCCTTTTCCTCTTTGCTGGTTTTATTGTTGCTTTGTTTGGGGTTTTTAGTTGTTTGGTGGTTTGTTTGTTTTTTATAAAAAATAACATTTCACTGAGAAGACAGCCCTACTTCTGTAAATATTAGAGTTTAATTTGGAGGAGACAGCACACTTCTGGATGTTACTGCTGGACAGTTATTTATTAAAAGGGGCTTAAGGTGAATAAATACAGGTGGCTCAGGATACATGCATGCAAGTGTGATAATGCAGTATAGCCTTTTCAGTTCTCTGTAGTTTTGGGGGATTTTGGGGTCATCCTAGTTTGTTTAGAAGTTTGATACCCATCTGATACTTTTGAATAATGCAATAGAGATTCCTAACATATAACAGTGCTTGAACAGATGTGTAGATTATGGTAGATTTTTCATTTGGGGAGGGGGGGTTGGATGGGGTAGTGAAGGAGAAATGTTTTCGTTTTTTAAGGGGGGCAAAAATGTACTGTACCAAAGTGTTTTTTAGGAAAAGATGTGTGTTTTTGGAAACGGTGGGGATGGGGGCTGATGGAGATGAGGGATGGAGGGAGCAGTTGGGCTTTTTTGAGGGACAAATAGGTTTCACGTGGGAGTGGGGGGGTTTGTTACTGGTACATGTGGTACAAGTGTTTTTTGTAACTGACGTGCTGCTTCCGTGTTATAATCGTGTAACCTTTATGCATTTTAATTGCGCCTGCTCCATGGTTTGTTTGTTGTTTGGTTTTTTTCTGAGAAAAACCTTGCAAAATGTAATGCCTGCATGCACATGTGGGAGATGTAGCCAAAGCCTTGTAATCCAACGTAATGTAGTCTTTATGGAGTCAAAATCACCAATAAAAGTGCTTACTGGTTAAACACTATGGAGAATTTCATGGCAGGGTCATTTTAAGAGGGGGGTGAGCTTGTTGGTCCCTGGTTCCTAATCAGCTCAGCCATCTAATATTCAGGAGGAGAATGTGGGGCTGGGCTCTCAGAATTCCCATTCCCAAGTTGCCACTGATTCATTATTTGACTAGAGCCTATGCTCTGTGCCTCAGTTTCCTGAAAATTTCAGTCTTTGCTTAACTGAATGGTTGGACATTGTCGGAAGCCTTTTTAGATCCCAGGGAGCAGAGTGGAAAAACGTTGAGCAAACAGTGAGTGACATATGGGACAGGCCTGGAACTTAGTGCTGCTCATCTCAAAAAGTCATCTAACACGAAGAAACAGCGAAGGAAAAGCCATGTGAGATAAGATGCCAGAACTCAAGACTTCAGCAAAGAGAAAATCTCTGGCAAATCCTACCCCTGTGAAAGCATCGGAGGCATCAGGCTCCAACCAAAGCCCATTCTCAGACACAACCATTGGTTTTTAGGAGCCTGAAGGAGCATAAGATCCTTTCTCCTTCACCATCTCTGAAGCTGCAAGTGCTTCCTCTGCATCTCTTTGAGCCCTGTGGAGGATCTGGGCTATGTCGGGGTCAGGGGGAAGCTGGTGGAAACATAAGACGGGCAAGAAGGTTAAGAGGGGTAAGCCACAAAAATCTCCAGCCCCGGCAGGCTGCAATTAGGGGTAATCAAGGCTGCTGTGAAGCTGCTGAGCTGTGCTGGGCTCCCAGTCTGCCCAGTATGGCAGCCACAGCCCCCCCTGTGCGCCATGGGAAAGGAAGCAGAGAAGTGGCCCTATGGAGAAGGACTTGGGGGTGTTGGTGGATGAGAAGAACAACATGAGCCAGCAACGTGCACTGGCAGCCCAGGAAGCCAACCCCATCCTGGGCTGCATTCCCAGCAGCGTGGCCAGCAGGGCATGAGAGGGGGATTCTGCCCCTCTGCTCTGCTCTGGTGAGACTCCACCTGGAGCACTGTGTCCGGCTCTGGAGTCCTCAACACAGTAAGGACATGGACCTGTTGGAATGGGTCCAGAGGAGGCCATGAAGATGCTCAGAGGGATGGAGCCCCTCGGCTGTGAGGACAGGCTGAGAGAGTTGGGGGGGTTCAGCCCAGAGAAGGCTCCAGAAAGACCTTAGAGCCCCTTCTAGTCCCTAAAGGGGCTCCAGGCGAGATGACGAGGGACTTGATCTGGGAATGGAGTGATAGGGATAGGACAAGGGGGAACAGTTTTAAACTGGAAGAGGGGAGATTTAGATGAGATATTATGAAGAAATTCTTTGCTGTGAGGGTGGTGAGACCCTGGCCCAGGTTGCCCAGAGAAGCTGTGGCTGCCCCATCCCTGGAGGGGTTCAAGGCCAGGCTGGATGGGGCTTGGAGCAACCTGATCTGGTGGGAGGTGTCCCTGCACAGGGCAGGGGGTTGGAACTCGATGGTCTTCAAGGTCCCTTCCAACCCAAACCATGCTCTGATTCTGTGAAGGTAGCCCTTGCCCAAATGCAACCCCCCAAGCCCACATCAGCTTCATCTGCAGAAGCAGTGGGCACTGATTTGGGAGGATCTAGTAGCCTGGGAGCCGAAATCCTGCACTCCTCCATCCTGGCACCAGCAGCTCTGACAAAGAGCCCAGCTTGCTCTCGCTCTTCTCCCCAAGCTGGCCAGACAATGTTCACCCTGAATGGGGTTTTTGTGGCCTTGGCTCTTTTTTTTCATTCCTCTATCTGCTGCTTAGGCGAAAGGAAAGGCAGGCTCTGGGAAGAGATCAGATTAACAAAAGGGCTCCCAGAGCCAAGGCTCTGGGCATTTTTTGTTCCCCATTAACAGAAAAAAATCCAACACTGGCTGCAGCTGGGGCTGGTTGGGTTTATTCATTCCCAAGACAACAAAATTCAGCTTTGACCTGAACTTCCCCAGAGACTCGGGAATGTGCAGATCCAGGGCTTTGGTTACGGGCTCTCCTATAAATAGCCTCTGCTGCTGATTTAACATCTTTCATCAAACATACTCCATGGTCTCAGAAGCGGTGTTTACGTGTGAGCACACCCCAGCAGCCCCTAGTGGGCTGCGTGGAAATCCGCTGCCTGAATTTGCCTGGTTTCAGCAATCTGAGCCAGGAACTGAAAAAAAAAAAAGCCCTTTCCCCAAACCCCTCCCATTTCTCAAAAAACCACAGGCAGAGAATGTTGCCTGTGTTGGAAATGGCCTGGTATCTACCCCATGAATGTGTTTTGCCCTTTGGGCTAGGGCTCATCTCGAGCTTCATCGGTTTCTGCAGCAGCTTGGGATAACTGTGAGATGATGAGAGAAGATGGAAGAGCTCCCTGAGAGGAGGGGACACCCTGCTGAAAGATTTTGCCTGTGATATAGATGGAGAAATGTTTCCTTTTAAGCTCTCAGAGATGCACAATTGTTGTGTGTGGATAAATACTTCACTGAAGGTCCTTAGATGACCCCATCTGTGTCTCTGCCATGGAGTTCACTGAGGTGAGCTGTCCTCCTTCCAGCCTGTCGCTGCCATGTAGTAGCTGAGTAGCCCTTGGTNTTATAAATATTATATATATTGATATATATTATATATAATAATATATAATAAACACACATTTGACACAGGTTACTAAAGCCATCCTTTCATTTTTCATCATGGCTCACACACTGTTAAGGTAAAGCACTAAATGCCCTCAAAAGTTTTCTAGTTTCCGTTTTTTCAGTCCATAGGAAGATGTTTTGGGTGGAAAACAGGAGTCCCAAGGTTCTCCTTCATCATCAGAGGCATATTTTGGCCAACCAAAACCAACGGGGAAAATATGGCAAGCAGACGCGGCAGCTCATCCCCGTCAAACAAACAACCGTGGCTGCTTCGTGCCTCTCTTCCCTTGAGCTTAGTTAAAAGTGATCATGTCCAGATGTAGAAGGTAGTCCAGAGTCATCCTTAGGTGTTTGGTGGGTTTTTTTATTCTTTTCTGGATTTCTGATCCACCTGAATAAGGTGTCTTGGGATCTTGAGTGCTAAGGGGATGCCAGAGCAGCGGTGATGCTTTTGGGCCTGGTGCCAGTCAGGAAATGCTGTGGTGTCCACAGCAGAGAGGTGCCTTCAGAAGGTAAATAACCTTTACAAGCCATCATTGTCATGATGACGGGCTTGATTTGACCCATCGTCATGGGTCACCAGGAGCCACCTGCTCCAGGAATGCACGCGGCTTGTTTCTGAGACACCAGAAGTGACAGCTCGTCCACCAGAAGAGTCACGACAGACCCTGGTGGGGTGTCTCTCTTCCCAGGCTGGCAGGTACTGCTGGTGCCTCACAGAAAAAGTGGGCAGAGAGAAACTGCAGCTCCCTGCAAGCTCTGGAGTTTCCCAGTTTCTGCGCTGCTTTTTTTTTGTTTGGCCAGTGCTAATGACTTGCATGGCTCGAGTGACTCACAGGTCAAAATAGGAAATAGCTCATTTCCCTCTTGGTGGTTCTGCTTCCAGCCCCGACCAGCCCCACTCAGCACCGCCCCGGGAAGAGCAGGATGTTTCCCAGGTGGCTTCAGACAGGCCATGGTCTCATGGAAGGGTGAATTTTCTGTGCCCCACGTGAATCCTGCTTTTCTCTTTTTCCTCAGCCACGCACAGCTGATGGTTGTCTGCTCCCCAGGGTCCTGAGCAGCCACCAAGAGGGGCTCAGGAGGAGCTCACAGAGCATCCCTGGGCTCACCAACTCTGCAGAGGGCTGGCACAGCCGGGGTTAAGCCTCTCCTTCCTTGGCTGTGGCTGTTTCTCTGCCATTCTTTTTGTGCCTCAGTTTCCCTTGTTGGAAAGACAGAGGCTCTCTCTGGCTGTTTGAGCAGCTGTAGGGATGGTGGCTGCTCTCAGCCTCTGGCCACCAGTTTTCCTCCCCGGGTACCCTTGCAGCTCCCCCTGGGGCAGCGGGAAGAGACGGGAGAAGCTCCCGGTGCTGGCCATGTGCATGACTCACGTCTGGTCATCCCAGTATTTTTTGGTAGCTCAGGAGCAGCCCCAGCTCGGCAGCAGGAAATAAGTTGTAAAAATAGACTGTCGGTGTGTTTGCAGCCAAGGAAAGTGCGTGACGTCCCGCTGCCGGGATCTAGCCCTTCCCTAACCAGCTCCTGGAGGATGAATGCAGAGGATGAGCTCTGGAGAAAAGCACTTGTCCCTGCAAGTCTGCTGTTGCTCAGAGAGGGGGCTGAAGGCAAATGCCAGCCCCCAGAACCTGTTGATTTGTTATTGTAGGGTACTCTGAGCCCCAAGATGCTCTGTCACTGCCTGTTTTCCAGCACAAAACACCAGGAAGTCACTGAAACTGCACGGAGACCATGCTCTGAGCAGACCTCCAGGGTGGAAAAGTGGCCACGAGCCATCACAGCTCCTCTGTAGCCATCACCCTGGCTGGGCATCCCTCTGAAAGCTGGGGACTGGATTCCCAGTGAAGGTCCTGGCTGCCCCACACCTCCCCTGCCCCTCTGCTGAGGGGTGAATCCCCCCCAGTGCTTCCTCCTGGCGACAGGCACCGTGGTTCCCATCACGTTTCCAGTGGGAAGCCTGACTCTCTGGCTGTAAACAGCAAGGAAACGGTTAATGGTTTGTCCCATGAGGGCTGGCAGAGCCTCTCCAGCCTGGATGAGGTGACACCCAAAGTGATGACACCCAAATTGATGCCACCCAGGAGATGCTCATCGACAGGGCTGTCACCTGCAGAAGGGAGGCCACCTCACATGAGCGAGTGGCCACTATGGCACAGAGTGGCCATTTGGGCTCTGCGGGGCTGGGGACGGGGACATGGGGCCGTGGTGGCCCTGGTGGCCAGCCTGGCCAGACTGCCACTGGAGGGCAGGACTCGACAGCCTATTTCCCACAGCAGAGGAGCCAGCTCGGACTCCTCCAGAGCTGAGTGGGAAATCAGCATTCCTTTAAATCAACAGCAAAAAAAATCTGTTTCAGGTTGGTTTTGCTGTGGAACCCCTGCTTAACCCAGCAGTTCCAGCTCCTCTTCTACTAGTGGCCTCTTCTACCACCCCCAAAGTAGACACAAAGCTGTCACGGTGCTCTCCGTTCCTTTGTCCTGCCAAGGAGCATCTCCCTGGCTGTAAGCCCCGTGAGCNCCCATCTGTGTCTCTGCCATGGAGTTCATTGAGGTGAGCTGTCCTCCTTCCAGCCTGTCGCTGCCATGTAGTAGCTGAGTAGCCCTTGGTCCATACTGGTGGCCTCCTGCATCCTGCTGAGTCCCCAGGTCACGAGTCTTGGGTGAAATTTGTTTCTTCAGGATAGAAATAGGGACCCTGCAGGAATGTCCCGGGTCCTGTCCCCCAGAACACCTCACGCCGGAGGTGTGCATCTTTCCCTCTGATGGCAGAGGGATGTGAATTCAGAGCATGAGTCCTCTCAGGGAGCAAGGGGAATATAGCAGCCAAGCCTTATTTAATAAATA
>VXBW01007297.1:352449-372042 GCA_013400375.1 Thinocorus orbignyianus | reverse complement strand
TTTTTTTTGTTTGGCCAGTGCTAATGACTTGCATGGCTCGAGTGACTCACAGGTCAAAATAGGAAATAGCTCATTTCCCTCTTGGTGGTTCTGCTTCCAGCCCCGACCAGCCCCACTCAGCACCGCCCCGGGAAGAGCAGGATGTTTCCCAGGTGGCTTCAGACAGGCCATGGTCTCATGGAAGGGTGAATTTTCTGTGCCCCACGTGAATCCTGCTTTTCTCTTTTTCCTCAGCCACGCACAGCTGATGGTTGTCTGCTCCCCAGGGTCCTGAGCAGCCACCAAGAGGGGCTCAGGAGGAGCTCACAGAGCATCCCTGGGCTCACCAACTCTGCAGAGGGCTGGCACAGCCGGGGTTAAGCCTCTCCTTCCTTGGCTGTGGCTGTTTCTCTGCCATTCTTTTTGTGCCTCAGTTTCCCTTGTTGGAAAGACAGAGGCTCTCTCTGGCTGTTTGAGCAGCTGTAGGGATGGTGGCTGCTCTCAGCCTCTGGCCACCAGTTTTCCTCCCCGGGTACCCTTGCAGCTCCCCCTGGGGCAGCGGGAAGAGACGGGAGAAGCTCCCGGTGCTGGCCATGTGCATGACTCACGTCTGGTCATCCCAGTATTTTTTGGTAGCTCAGGAGCAGCCCCAGCTCGGCAGCAGGAAATAAGTTGTAAAAATAGACTGTCGGTGTGTTTGCAGCCAAGGAAAGTGCGTGACGTCCCGCTGCCGGGATCTAGCCCTTCCCTAACCAGCTCCTGGAGGATGAATGCAGAGGATGAGCTCTGGAGAAAAGCACTTGTCCCTGCAAGTCTGCTGTTGCTCAGAGAGGGGGCTGAAGGCAAATGCCAGCCCCCAGAACCTGTTGATTTGTTATTGTAGGGTACTCTGAGCCCCAAGATGCTCTGTCACTGCCTGTTTTCCAGCACAAAACACCAGGAAGTCACTGAAACTGCACGGAGACCATGCTCTGAGCAGACCTCCAGGGTGGAAAAGTGGCCACGAGCCATCACAGCTCCTCTGTAGCCATCACCCTGGCTGGGCATCCCTCTGAAAGCTGGGGACTGGATTCCCAGTGAAGGTCCTGGCTGCCCCACACCTCCCCTGCCCCTCTGCTGAGAGGTGAATCCCCCCCAGTGCTTCCTCCTGGCGACAGGCACCGTGGTTCCCATCATGTTTCCAGTGGGAAGCCTGACTCTCTGGCTGTAAACAGCAAGGAAACGGTTAATGGTTTGTCCCATGAGGGCTGGCAGAGCCTCTCCAGCCTGGATGAGGTGACACCCAAAGTGATGACACCCAAATTGATGCCACCCAGGAGATGCTCATCGACAGGGCTGTCACCTGCAGAAGGGAGGCCACCTCACATGAGCGAGTGGCCACTATGGCACAGAGTGGCCATTTGGGCTCTGCGGGGCTGGGGACGGGGACATGGGGCCGTGGTGGCCCTGGTGGCCAGCCTGGCCAGACTGCCACTGGAGGGCAGGACTCGACAGCCTATTTCCCACAGCAGAGGAGCCAGCTCGGACTCCTCCAGAGCTGAGTGGGAAATCAGCATTCCTTTAAATCAACAGCAAAAAAATCTGTTTCAGGTTGGTTTTGCTGTGGAACCCCTGCTTAAACCAGCAGTTCCAGCTCCTCTTCTACTAGTGGCCTCTTCTACCACCCCCAAAGTAGACACAAAGCTGTCACGGTGCTCTCCGTTCCTTTGTCCTGCCAAGGAGCATCTCCCTGGCTGTAAGCCCCGTGAGCCACATCTCTGCCATCCTCTCCCACCAAACCAGGTTGCTCCAAGCTCCATCCAGCCTGGCCTTGAACCCTTCCAGGGATGGGGCAGCCACAGCTTCTCTGGGCAACCTGTTCCAGTGCTTCACCACCCTCACAGCAAAGAATTTCGTTCTAGAATCTAGTCTAAATCCTCCCTCTTTCAGTTTAAAACTGTCTCCCCTCATCCTGTCACTCCACTCCTTGAAAAAAACAACTCCCTTTTCATCTTTCCTGGAGTCTCTTTAGGGACTGGAAGGGGCTCTAAGGTATCCCTGGAGCTTTCTCCAGGTTGAACACCTCCAACTCTCTCCACCTGTCCTCACAGGAGAGGTTCTCCAGCCCTCTGAGCATCTTCGTGGCCTCCTCTGAGCATTCACCAACGTGTCTGAAACGTTCAAGCCCTCATTTATCACCTCTGTGACAAAAATTGGCGCTGAAAATAGCACAGAGTTTGGTAGTTTGTTAAGGATATTTTATGGGTGGATATGGATAGTGGATACCCAAATGCCATCCTGCTTTTGAGGCACTGGGTTGCTAAGCCTGGCTCTCAGGAGAGCTTGGTTTTGATTTCTTGCTCTCTCCACAACCCTGAACACATCCTTTCTGGTTTGACCCAGTGGACTCCCATCGCTTCAGTGTCATAGAGAGAGTGGTTTTAGATCACCCACCCGGATCTGGCAGAGCTCTCCAAGAAAACACTTGAGCACTTGGAAGATTTTCAACTCACACAGCTACCCCACAGTCCCCAGTTTAAGGAGAGCCGGCTCGTTTAGCAGCACTATTGCTAATCTTAGTGCCTTTGATTGAGATTATTTTTTTTTTTCTAAAATCATTTGCCCTGCTTTTTGTTCTTATTCCTACAAAACCCACTTGTGAAATACATTGTTTTCTCTTAGAAAGTAACAGCTGCCGTATAACCACACCAGAAAATGCAAAACAAAACAATATCACACATATCCCCCAGGAGCTGTAAATTCCTCCGTGGGTCCTGGAAGCTGGCATCCAGGTGAGGGAGAGGATGTGTGAGTGCCCACATTGTTGTGAGGTGTGCCTCGGTGACCTCTCGGCACCTTGAAGGACAAGATTTCACAGGCAGATCCCTTTGTCACAGCCTTGTGAGCACTCACGTGCACCCAAAGGGGCTCCAGGAGGGGTGGGGAGGGATTCTCGGTCAGGGAGGGGAGCCATAGGATGAGATGGAGCTGTTGTAAACTGGAAGAGGGAAAATTTGGATGAGATCTCAGGAAGAAATTCTTTGCTGTGAGGGTGGTGAGACACTGGAACAGGTTGCCCAGAGAAGCTGTGGCTGCCCCATCCCTGGAGGGGTTCAAGGCCAGGCTGGATGGGGCTTGAAGCAACCTGGTTTGGTGGGAAGTGTCCCTGCCCAGGGCAGGGAGTGGGAACTGGATGATCTTTAAGGTCCCTTCCAACTCTGACCATTCTATGATTCTGTGAAAACAATCCCCACAGAGGCAGGTGAGGACACGGTTTCCCACATGAGCGTCCAAAGGCTTCCTGAATGCTGCATCCCAGCTGCTGCTGGCAATTGAACTCCCAGCATCTATTGTGTCCCCAGCAGACCCGAGTGAGCTGCCTTTGCCTGTTTGGATTCAGGGGATGCTTCTTCTCTTGGCCTTTGGGGTTAAACAAGAGCAGCGATGGCCCAGTTTGCGTGGGGAGCGGTTGTTAGGGCGACTGGGAGGAATTCCTTGGCACCAGGCAGGAGCTGCAAGAAAGGAATGAGGAGAAAAATGCTCCGGAGGAGTCAGCCAGAAGCAGAGCAGGGGCAGAGGCAGCCAAGGGGCTGTGTTTGTGTTCCTGCCTCACCCCAGCTCTCCCACAGCCCGCAGAGGGGCCCTGAGCACCAAACCTGCTCTGAAAAAGCAAAGTCAACCTCATTTGCCGGTGAAAATCTCTGGGCAAAGTCCTCTGCACCACGGGCTAGACCCTCTCCTTGACCCCAGGGCTCGTCCTCCTGAGGGGGATCAAGCCCTGGGTCTTTACTCTGTTGCTCCTTCTGTGATTGAACACACACACACACTCCCAATGATTTTCTCTTATGATGCTTGGCACAAAAACACTTGCAGTAATAAAGGAAACTTGGAAAATTAAGCTGTGGCAGTGATTTTTCAAATGGAAAAAATTATATTTGGGGGTCATTTTCACTGTGAAAGATGGTTCAAAGGCACAAGAGGAAAGGGCAGGGCGAGCACTGGGCTGCCAGGTATGTGACTTACAATTTTTTTTAGGCTTTAGTGACTTTATTTTTGCATTGCAGGCCCTCTCCTTGCTTTGGGCTGCTGCCTTCCCCATCTGCTCGTTTTCCCCAGCTCACACCTCCTTCATAAACAGACAGTAACTTCTTGTTTGGGTTGGCTTGCTGGCAAATTTACACAGCTTTCCCTTATAATGATCTGAGTTCAGGTGACGGTGAGCTGATTAGTAGCTGTAAGGGCATTTGCTCTTAAGGATTGTGAGAGTATTCAGCTGCTTGTGCCCTTTTGAGGAGTGATAAACAGGAAGAAAATTTAAAAAAGAAGAAGAAAAAGGTGTGGGAGCAGTAGGAACAGAAGAAGAAGGTAGTGCCTTGTGTCTGTGCTTGTTTGCCTGGTGCCTTGACATCTGCAGGATGAAACCAGTGTAGTTTGCACAGTGAGAGAGTCCAAGCCAGTCTGCAAAGACAGCAATTGCTGGGGTAAGAGACTGGTCTAAGTCACGGGAAGGTAGGGCAAAGTGCTTTTGGTGATGGGTGTAGAGCTAAGAGACTTCTTAAAAGCAAAAGGGTTATGTCTAGGCCTGGAAAGCAAAGGACTGCAGGGGTTTGTGAATTACTTTTATGTATAAAAGAAAATTCTGCAGTCTGAGCTGTCTCCTCATCAGAGCATCCTTTTACCTGGTATCACTTACAGACTTGACTGGAGAAAGTTATTAATATTTTAGCCTTGTAACATGATTCCTCTCTCCTATTTAGCCTGAGGGATGATCTCTGATTTCCTACATTTAAGTCATTGTGTTATGCTATCCATCAGGTTATCTCTGCATGAAAGTGTCTCTGTGCCTTTGGTATGTTGTTTCCATAATGATTCCACCTGGCTTCCAAGTTCCTCCCTGGAAAAAAAATATCCCCAAACATATACAAACTTTGGGGTAGAATTCCCAATGGGCTGTGCTCTTCTTGTTAGGCTTGAAAAAAAGTTTTAATAGAAAAGAAAACCATGGAGAAAGTGAAACTACTGACAATTGGGAACCTGGTTTCCATAAGCTTCCATGTTCCAAAGAAAGTCAGCTCCTGGCCTGAAGCTTTCCAGGCACAGGGCCAGACTTTAAAGACCTACAGATGGAAAAGGGGGCTGCCCCTGCACCTTACAAGACTTTAGTCACCCTCAGTCTAAGTTAGACTGTGCTTCAGGCTGCTCTTATTTGACCTGAAGCAGAGCAGTCGGAGCTTAAGGGGTGATGAAAACTCCTTGAGACTGTGCCAGGACTGCACCAGCACCTTTACTTCATGCCTTAAATATTTTTGGGGGTTGAAAAAGGTTGAGCAAGATCCTGTTGGTGGTTTCTTTTATAACAATTTTTTCTTATTCTCGTTAAGTATATATCACGGGTGGCTCTGCTCAAAAAGCAGAGTCTGAAGGGCAGAGTCAAGAAAAGTGAGGTACCCTGGTAGCTTCTTTGTTTTTGTGTAGCTGAAAAATGATTTGGGCCAAATGGCTTTAAATCCCTCAAGCCAAAACTGATTATCGTGCATGTGCTGCTTCTGCTGGAGGTTTCATAGGATCGTAGAGGTGCTCCAGCCCTCTGAGCATCTTTGTGGCCCTCCACTGGACCAGTGTCTCTCTGTGTTAAAATCCCCTGTTGTGCCCCTTCACAGCCTTTTTAGCTCATGCTGGTGAGAAGGAACTCTTGGGCTTTTTCCCATTTTCTGCCTGGTTTGGTCTCTGCTCCTTTCCGTGACCTACAGCGGTGCCTGTGATTTTTCTGTCTGGATGAGCTTCTTTCTTTCTGGAGTCCTCAAGAAAGCTGACTTTCATGGCAAGCTGACCCAACCAAATCCCAACACAGGCAAAAGGCACACCTAACCAGCCGGGCACAAACTTGGGATCCAGCAAAAGAGAATCCACCTTCTCCCCAGGAGGAGGGGGAACAGAGGACCACCCATGAGCTCCCCTTGTTGATGAACCTGCCTCTCCAACACAGCTAGAAACCAGCCCCTAGTGACATGCTGATTATGCCAAGGGCAATGCCTCCTCCTTCACAACTTGCTCTGGCCATATGATGGATGTGTTTTTGAGGCAGAAGCATCTGGCACAGCTTATTCTCCTGGGAATGGCTAGGGCAGCTTCCCAGGCTGCTGAGGACCCTGCTGGGTTAAGCGAAATAGCAACGTGTGGAAAGGAAGTATGAGAGGCCCGTAGTTTGGGGTTTAACCAGTGTCCCTTGTGGGTCTGTAAATGTGAGAGGGGACAAAGCTCCTATATGACAAGGGTTAAGATATAGCTGGTGGGAATGTTTCCATCAGGGCAGCTTTCCATTTAAAATAGATAAATAAATGCTGGCACGGGTGGATTCTGACAAAAGTCTAGACAGGAAAATGTTGCTCCAACCATAAGATATTTTAGCTGATCTCACAGAAACGTTTCTCCAAATTAAAGCGCTAAGAGCAGTTCAGCTCTTCTTAAAACAAACACAAAAAGGGAAAGAAAAACCTACCCCAAAACCCATTTCACACTCTACTCCTATGCCTTAGCATGGCACGGTGGCCAGCACAAGCCCTGTGACGGCTTTGCTGGGCTTGGCATTACTGAAAGTTGTTAACCTTAAACATGCTGGTCCTGTGGTAGCCTAGAGATGCTTCTTGACCAGGTATGGGATGGAGGAAGAACCTCCCAAGCCTCTGTGCTACTGCTTTATGGAGCTTTACTAGATGACGTTTGGCTGTGTCCGTTAGATTTTTGGTTGGGTGGGGTTTTTTGTGCAAGCTTTTTTGGAGGAAGGAAAGGAGAGGAGGGTTTAAGTTCCTCGAGTCCTGTTTTGCTCTGTTCCAGATTGGTGGAGATAGAAGGAGTCTATAGTAATGAGCAAGTGGCTTGTTTTGTTGTAGCAGAACTCCCTGGCTCTTAGTGGAGAAACTACTTTGTCATAATTTGTGTTTTGTTTTGGTGCCAGGGGCAGAATGTTAGCGGGGCAGGGTGTGTGCGGGGAGAAGCAGTGGAAAAATTGCAGTGAGCTTGAGTCAATGGGGTTGAGTGTAGGGCTCCTCGCAAGGGAAGCCTGGGTTATTAAGCAACTTGATCTCTGCCGGTGAGATCATATGTGAAAAACAGGTTGAGCCATGTCTTGAAGGCGTTTCCCCACGGAATTTGTAGATAAGGCCGCTTTATACCTGCGGGTTCCCGGCACAGAGAGGCCAGTTACGTTCTGCAGCTTCCAGAGGGAATAAGTCTCCTGAGGAGTACAGTTATTCCAATTCTCTTGGGGTAAGTTTATCGAGAAGAATTTTTCTTTCTTTCTTTCTTTTTTTTTAATCCCCTTACCCACTTCAAATCTCAGTTTCCCTAATTGTGAGGTGTGATACGTGTGGTTTTCTTCACCAGCAGACCCAGGTATCCCTACTGAGACTGCGATGGCGTGGTGGAAGGCCTGGGTAAGTAGATGAAATACTGCAGTAAAACGCTTGGACCTGTGAGTTGCATCTGTGTGAGAAGGAAATGTTTCCCTTTAAAAAATCAGCCAGACCTATTTGCTGTTTTTTCTGACTGTAAAACAGCTTTCAGCACTTCCAAAACTGTAATTAAGGAAGGTGTTAAGATGACTGTTGGCTTTAAGAGGAAGAGCAGGCTCTCCCTGGTCCTTCCATCGGGAGGGGTGCAGGGAGTGTTTGTATCTCTTTGTCCGTGGGGAGATGGTACCGGGGGGCAGCAAAGTGACACAGCTGAGGTCTGCATGAGGTCTGGAGGCTGCAGGCTTTTCATCCACCCCCTTCTCTTCTGGCAGTGAGTTCAGGTCACTGGCTTGTCCCCATTCTGGTCCCCACTTGTGCTTGCAGGCTGTGGTCAGGGAGGGAGATGCGGCTGAGCCGCGGTGTCTTTTTCCTTGGTGGTTTATAATATTTTAGTGACAACGAGGGCTTGGGTACCCTGTCTGTCTGCTAGGAGCCAGAAATGCTGTCTATGTTCTCTTTTAAACTCTTGTGGCTTTTGGGGGGAATGTGGCAGGATGGGGAGATGCCCATGGGGTGTGCTGAGGTGGCCTCAGAGCATGGGTCAGGTCAGGCAGGAATCATCTCTGGTGATGTGCACAGCTCTTGCCATTGATGGCAGCTCTCCCATGGCCACTTTATCTCAGTAGGACATAGAGTAGTGGTTTTAAACTGGAAGAAAGGAGATTTAGATGAGATCTCAGGAAGAAATTCTTTGCTGTGAGGGTGGTGAGGCACTGGAACAGGTTGCCCAGAGAAGCTGTGGCTGCCCCATCCCTGGAGGGGTTGAAAGCCAGGCTGGATGGGGCTTGGAGCAACCTGGTGTGGTGGGAGGTGTCCCTGCCCAGGGCAGAGGGATGGAACTTCATGATCTTTAAGGTCCCTTCCAACCTGAACCATTCTATGATCTCCCGATACCTAAAAGTCAAGACCTACAAGAGACCTGCTGTTCAAACCCCACCCCTACCCCAAGCTAGAAATCTTTTGAAAACTTTGAGAAAAAGAGAAAAGCCCTTGAAAGCTCTAGCAGCCTCTTACGTATTGGTGTTGTAGGGGTTGGAGGCATGAAGAGAAGATGAGGGGGGAAAGGAAGGGTGGTAGAAAATTGCTTTGGTTTTCCAAGCTTCTCATAAAAAAAATGGAGTTCAAAAGCAAAGAGAATGAAAAAAATGTGAAACTTTTTCAGAAACATTCCACTGGGGAGAGGGGAAAAATATAAATCCAAAAAACCCAAACCCAGTGACTCCACCCATCCATGCTTTTCAACAAAATACTGTTTAGGTTTGAAAATAATTAGGTAGGAAAACTTTCCATTCCCTTCCCCTTCATTTATAGGTAAAACTTTTCAGATTGTCAGCTGTAAGATATACTGGTTCCATTGCCTTCCTGCCGATTATTCACCTTCGCATGAGCATGAACACAGGTGCCTTGAGTAGTTTCAGTTGGGTAACTGTAGGATCAGTTCCTCTGGGGAAACAAGAGCAAACTCAACAGGGTTACTTTGGAAACTTCTTGTGATTGTACCTGCGCTGGAACAATTAAATACGTGGATAATGAGGCGTGTGGATGAGTCATGAGTGGCTTGAGCCAGGATGGGCTGTACATGTTTATTGGAATTTAGTACAAAAAAAAAAAAAAAGACTATTGTTTAAGTTGTTTCTGCTGCCTCCAAATGAAGGATCAGCTTTGCACTCCCTCTTTCTCTGAGTCACCAGGCACAGCTCCAAAGTATTTCTTTCACATAAGAAAGGAGGATTGTCCATCTTTTTTTCAGAGCAACATCAGATGGTTGAGGGTAACCTGCTTTCCAGGGCAGTTGTGATGGTCCTGGCTGGCTTCAGAGGGCAGCAGAAAAGAAGCACTTGCAACGATCCCACCAGCTCACCCAAACCTCCTGTTCCAGATCAACGTCAAACCTCCAGGGGTGGCAATGCTTTAGTTGGTCATTGCTCTTTCTGCAGTGACAGCTTCACCATGGCCTTCAACTTGCTGCTCAGTAGTTGTTGGGACTCAAAGCTGCATCTGCTGAGAAGTTTCCTGTTGACACTGTCCTCTCTGTCATCATCCTGTGACCATCCATTCTACATGTCCCTGTGCTGGCTGTAAAGCAAACTTCTGCAGAATCTTCCAGATCTTTGGCTGATGAACTTTTCCCTTGATACCCATCGCTGCCTTTTGCTTGCCTGCTGCTTCTTCCAGACCTTGGCTGGCAAAGGAGCCAGCCTGCAAGTATGTGCCAGCTGTGTCTACTGGTAAAGCCCTCACGATGGACACCTGAGCTGGTTTGGCCAGAGCCAGGCTGAGCATCTGGGTGTGCTTCAGCTGTGGCACCAGGCTAGGCCTAACGTTGGTTGACAGGCTTTCCTGAGCAATGCGGATGTTAATCTTCCAGCCTCTCACTAAAAAGCAGGAATGAGGGTCCTGAAGGGAATTTCCACAGGTTCTTTTACACAGTGAGGATCACTTGAAGGCTTTTTTTTTTTCTGGGGAGGACTTGGATGTCACTCTAGAAGAGGGATAGAGCCCTCTTTCGCACAGAAGATAAGAGCAGAAGAGGTTTGCAGCTGCCAAGCGGCNAAGAGGGATAGAGCCCTCTTTCGCGCAGAAGAGGTTTGTGGCTGCCAAGCGGGACTTGGTGGTCACTGTTACACAAGTCAGATGGGACAACCATAGTGATTCCTCCTGGCTCTTAAGCTCTGATTCAGAGGTTCTTTTTATCTGGCTCTGAGGCCACCCCCATTGAAAAATCCATCAAGTCATACTGATATCATTAGCTCAAGATTAACCATATCACTGCAAGTCACTTTATGAGAATACAGTAGTTTCCTAAAGCAACTTAAGCCTCTCTGCTGCTGAGGAAGAGAAAATTCTGTCTGTTACTGGAATAAGGTGGTGGTGACTCTCTGTGACTAACCACTCAGACACTCACCTGTTGACAGGACCTTATTGTATTCCAGCCAGTCCCCTGACTAACAGCTTTTGTTGGACTCAAGCTCTTAAGCCTGGGCTCTGACTGATGGCCCCGCTGCCTTGCGGTGAGTGGAATAAGTCTCCACGTGTCTTTCTGCCCTCAGACTCCAGTACCAGCAGTGCCTTAGGTGTCCATCTGGAGCATTCCTGCATAGTTGGCCCTTGGTTCAAGGGAGAACATCAAACCTGTGCTTTTCCAGGTGGATTTGTTCCTTCAAGGTAGTCTCTTGACCCAAATTCTTCCAGCAGAGGCACTTCCTTCTTGAGATCTGCCGTGCAGAAGTGAAGCAGCAGCAGGAGAATCAATCTGCTACCTGGAGAAATGGGCTTGAGAGCATGCCTCTTCCATGAAATGGGAAAAAACTATGGGGAAGAAACTACCCTGCAGCAAACCACTGAGAAATGCAGTTTCTAATAGCAGTAGAGTATGACAGCACATGTGTTACGAGGTATTGTATTTAATAGGTGAATAGGAAAGTCTTAACTTACTCAGCTAGGAGAAGAACTAGAACAACCCGACCAGCCTGCTGGAACCAACCCCTCCACTCTCCCGTGCCTTTCCTGTGTGTAGGCATTCAATAAAAATGTTTTGCTTTCCAAAATACTACTTCAGCTGATGCAAAAGCAGTGGTGAAAAGCCCCGTATTTTTCTCCTTCTTTCAGAGTGAAGAAGAGGGCAAGGTTGTGATCGGTGCTTCAAACTTTGACCCCACGCCTGATGCTCAGACTCTGTACAAGGCCATGAAAGGGCTTGGTGAGTTTATTCCAGCCACAGGTGTAAATTCTATGTAAATTCTATTTAAACTCGATTTAAAACCCATTCCTGAAGAAAACAGTGGCTGGAGATACCATTTTTTAGTGTGGAAAATGGAAGTTTCCTCAGTACATATTTAAACTTCTATGTTATGAAGGTGATGGACTAGGGAAGGTTGTTTGAATACTTAAGTTGGGATTTCTGGGCTAGTCTCAACTTACTCTGTGCACTGTATTTATGTCTTATTGTTGCTCTCCACAGGGACTGATGAACAAGCTATAATTGATGTCCTAACCAAGAGGAACAATAGGCAGCGTCAAGAGATTGCCAAATCCTTTAAAGCACAGTTTGGAAAGGTGCTTCCAAAACAAATCCTTATTCAGTCTCTGTGGCATTGCCTGTGGGACGTGGTAACCGGGTGTGCAGTTCATGCTGCAAGGGTGGTGTAAACAATACGCAGGTCTTCTGCAAATAAGTAGATTAATATTTATTTGTAAGGCCTGGAGTGAATGTGTGATATTAATTGTGAATTAAATTTGTTAGAAAAACTGGTCTTCCCCCTCGAAAAAACTGGATTTTTTTTTTTTTAAATTGCATTTTGACCGAAAAGATTTTTGAAAAAAAACTATTTTAACTTGAAGTGTACCTTATTGCTTTCAAAGCTATAAAAAAAAGCTTGATAGCTTTCTGAGTGGCATTTTGAGTAAAATATTGGTTTGGTTCGAGGCTTTTCTAAATGCCAAAGAAAGTTCAACTTAGACTTATTTAATTATACTTGCTTGGAAATTCTGAAAATGAAAACAAACTGCAGGTATTGACAGCCATGTTTTCCTGTAGTTATCTTTGTCTTTGATAAAAATCTTAGTTTCACTGGGAAAAACTCTTCCCCCAGCCATCCTTTGGAGCCAGTTGTTTGAGAGTCACAGTTAAAGAGGTGGGGGGAGAAGGAAATGTATTGTGAAAGAGCAATGTAGGCTCTTGGGCCAGCGTAGGAACAGGGGTCTCTTTCAGAGTTACGTGTCTCCTTCAGTCCCAGGACCTTTTCTAATAAACTGTTGAGACAATATTGTCATTCAGCTTCAGAGCTGTAGACCATGGGGATGGCTCAACAGGCAGTAACGAGGTCCTCCAAGGCTTTATGTGTAACTGTGTGCTGTGTGTCAACAGGACCTGATTGACAGCCTGAAGTCTGAACTGAGCGGTGATTTTGAGAGGCTCATGGTAGCCCTCATGTACCCCCCAGTCAAGTATGATGCCAAGGAGCTCCATGATGCCATGAAGGTGAGCAAATTGCGTGCTGCTACTTACATATCAGCATGCAATCCAGTGTTAATTTCCTGTAACTGTGCTAATTAATGCAAGTGGCAGTAACTGGGCTGTCACACGGTTACTTTTAGTTATTGAGAAGCTTCCTCTTAAGGGACATGGTTTAGTGGTGGTTTTGGCAGTGTTAAGTTGATGGTTGGACTTGATCTTAAAGGTCCCTTCCAACCCAGATGATTCTATGAAACAGTTAATTGTGCTAATAGTGCATATCTGGGGGGAAATGCTGCTTTAATATTTAGAGGTGTATGAGAGTTTCTGTATGCACATGTCTCGTAGAGCCTGTGGAAGACAACAGCAAACTAAACTCAGCTTTGGTGAGGAATGAGTGTCCATAGATGATGGGTTTTGGTTCTTCACTGCTTTCTGCAGTGCCTCTTGTGAATGGAACTCAATGACCAAAGCTGTTGCCCTGATCCCCGACCTGAGACATGAAGCCTTTAAGAAACCAAGGGGTGGTAGTGTGAGGGCCATGCTGGGTTTGGCTGGGGATCCTACCTACTGATACAGTCCTTTTTCAAGTTTCAGACGCAGAGAGGTCTGTTAAAATGGACTGACTAGGCAAGCATTGATCAACCCACATCATAGAGTCGTAACCCTCTAACACCACTGTCTGTCATCGAAGATCCAGATCCAGAAATGCATTGTGGAAGTAAATTAGGCACCTCAGTGAAAGAAACCATGTCCAAACCAAATGTGCTTTGTGTCTCCAGCTTTTATCCTGTCAGTTTCTCACAGCTCAGCATTCAGCCTAGAGATTTACTGCTGTCCAGCTCCTCCCTTGACTATATTTCTCTAGCAATAAATCACACTCCATGACTAGCTGCCTCTCCCCACCTTTATTTCTCCACTGTGTTTTCTATTAAAGGGTGTAGGAACAAGTGAAGATGTTATCACAGAGATCCTGGCATCCCGGACTAAAGCACAGATCAAAGAGATAATCAAGGCATACAAAGAAGGTAAAGTACCTGGGGCTCTAATTTGCAGGGTCAGAGCAGTGTGTGAGTGCCTGATTGCAAGGCAGGAATGGTGTTACCAACTTAGCATTGGCAGCAGGAAAATGGGATTTTTAAAAGCAAAACCTAACTCTGCTTGCAGCCTGGCAGACAGAACAGGGAGAATTTGAAAATCCTTTTCTAACTGCCCATCCAGCTGGAGGAAACAGTCAACAAATCACAAATTGGTTCAGATTGGCCACAGAAGCTATTGGCAGAATGCAAACACAACTGTAGTTATGCACTTGGCTTTTTCTACCTATTAAACATGCTCTGGATGGGAATTCATCAAAAATGTATTTGTAACTACCTGTTATCTCTTTGATACCTTAAACTTCATTTCTAACATTAGCTTTGTGTTTATTTCTTGGGCGTTAGTAGAGCTAGTGACTCAGTTGGATACAAATG
This sequence comes from Thinocorus orbignyianus, assembly GCA_013400375.1. Taxonomy (NCBI): domain Eukaryota; kingdom Metazoa; phylum Chordata; class Aves; order Ciconiiformes; family Thinocoridae; genus Thinocorus; species Thinocorus orbignyianus. Next base: position 358,147 of record VXBW01007297.1, on the reverse strand, counting down.
CTTACCTGGGTAACACTGAGGGTACGAGCTAATCTCAGCCCTGGTTTTTTATCCCAGTGACCTTCTTGACTAGTGTCAAGGTATTGTGTGTCCTTGGGTGACTGGCAATATCCCGACTGTATCACTCAAATAACAAATCCTTCCCTTTTTCTTCTCTTTCTCTTGGGTAGAATATGGTTCTGATCTGGAAGAAGACATAAAATCAGAAACAAGTGGCCACTTTGAACAGATTCTGGTTAGCCTTCTTCAGGTAATGTTGGAGAAGAGAAACAAGGGCATGAAGATCTTCACATTTTTCTCCTCCTGTTTGGAGAAGGCATGCATTGGGACCGGCAATACAGTTGCAATCACCAGATAAACCGCAGAGACAAACATGTTCACTTGGGGTTGTTCAGCCTGGAGAGGTGAAGGCTCCGGGAAGACCTTAGATATGCCTTCTGGTAGCTGAAGGGGGCTACAGGGGAGATGGAGCGGGACTCTTGATCACAGAGAGGAGCCATGGGATATGGGGTAATGGTTTTAAACTAAGAGAGGAGAGATTTAGATGAGATATTGGGAAGAAATTCTTTGCTGTGAGGGTGGTGAGACACCGGATGCCCCATCCCTGGAGGGCTTCAAGACCAGGCTAGATGGGGCTTAGAGCAACCTGGTCTGGTGGGAGGTGTCCCTGCCCCCTGTCAGGAGGGTTGGAACTAGATGGTCTTTTAAGGTTCCTACCAACCTGAACCATTCTGTCACTTGGACTGTGTCCGTGTTTAAACTTCAGGGCAAGTGAAGCAGTGAAACTCCTTACATCAGGAGCAGTGAGGGACCTGGGAACTTACCATCAGCTCTGCTGCAGGGAGACAAAACCATTGCAGTCTACAACGTTCTTAGAAAGCAGTGCCCCTCAGCTAGGATTCACCACTCTTCAAGTGCCTGTGCCCTCAATGCTGAGTGCATTTGGATGTGTCTATCCTATCACGTTTGCCAAATTTTCCTGCCTAGCAGCAGAATAACTTAGCAACTTTTTGGCTGCACTTTATATGACTGATTTTGGTGTCCTTCAGTGAAGGAGTCAGCCTTTGTGCTGGCTGAGATTGCTGCTTGAGTATTCTGCAGAAATGGAGAGCTGAGAAGGGTTATTGATTGCCCAGAACGTATGGTGTGATGCTTATACATGGAAGAATCTTCATGAGACAGAAAGCTTACTTTTCTTTTTCTTCTTGTAGGGTGAGAGGGACAATGCCACCCTCTACGTGGACACAGCACTGGCTCTCCAGGATGCAGAGGTACCCTCAAATGTCTGTGATCAGTCATATACCTGCGTCCCACCTCTCTTGAACTTCAGTGGGCAGCAGAGTCCTGGAGCCACAATAGTTTGGGAAGGGGTGGTCTTCAAGTGGAAGCAACTTGGGGTTCTTCAGTTTTGTTTCACTGCTGAGCCTTGTTGTTTCCCAAGAAGAGTTATGGGAGCTGGGCTTGGGCTCGGCTGCTTTTGATGTAAGAAAATATGGGTATGGTGGAGTGGGACAGCGAAGAATAGGGAAGAAGCCTCCAGAGTATCGTTGACTTCTCCAGCAAGGCTGGGAAGGGTGGAGATAGTGGCTGTGCCAATTTGTCTAGAAGATATGGTCAAGGTTTTTCATAATCAACGATTCTGGGAAGAGTCTAGTTCATGCTGTTTTCCCTTCAAACCCCTTTACCCTGGCAGTGTCTTACTCAAACTCTGTTCCTTTGCCAGCTGCACACACAGAACACCTCTCTGACAGTTGTGTATTAAATTACAGGCTCTCTATGCTGCCGGGGAAAAGATTCGGGGCACTGATGAGATACAGTTCATCACCATCTTGTGCACAAGGAGTGCCACGCACTTGCTGAAAGGTAAAGAGTAGGGCCCACATTCTTAAGCCTCTGAAATGAGAAACCACTCTCACCAAAAAGAAGAGGCAAGGCTATAGATGGGAGAGATGGGTGGTCAGAAATAAGAAGCCAAGTCTGTCTCCTAATCCTTGGTCACTCAGTGATCAAAAGCTGCCAGATGACCTTGAAGATCCCTTCCAACTCTAACCATTCTGATTCTAAGATCAAATGATGGAGTTGTGCTTTACCTTCTGTTGTTTGCTTCATTTCTGTGGTTAAAAACAGCACGGAAGGGTCAGATTTCCAAATGAACATGAGTTAAGACCTGTGGATGGGTTGGGTTTTTGTGAATGTTGCCATCCACTTTTGTAACTGATTTCTAGGCTTGATTGAAGCCTCCTGAAGTTGGTGCAAAGGTGGCTGTTGCTTAAGGAGGATTTGTGGTTCCATAAAAGCAATGCCTGTAAATATTGGGCACAAAATGCCAGAGCAGTTGCGTGGCAGAATATTGAAGACTTTTTATGTTTCAAACAGTGTTTGAAGAATACCAGAAACTGGCTGGTAAGAGCATAGAAGACTCTATCAAGAGTGAAACTGATGGTTCACTTGAGGATGCCATGCTGGCTATTGGTAAGTGGCTTAATTTTCATTTCTTTTAACTGTTATGGGATGGATCCCCTTTATCAGTGCATCTGGTAGGAAGTAAAGGGTACTTCTCAGGTGAGAGAAACTCAGAGGATCCCAGGGAGACACTGAATTAAGGGAAAGCATGTTGAATCTCTGCTAGCTTTTGCCCTGGGCTGCAATTACCATTGATTCTCACTGGGGTTCTTCGTATGCCTAGTGAAATGCACCAGGAACATCCGTTGCTACTTTGCAGAGAGGCTGTACAACGCTTTAAAGGTAAGACTCTTCATTGTAACATGCTTGTTTTCACAATATGAGTTAAAAGAGCAAAGGTTTTGGTGAAATCCAGCAAGTCTAGTGCCGTTGTTGCCATTAATAGCAGAATCCCCTCAAGCACCTTGGGTTGAGAAATACTCTTTAAACTTGACATACCAAGGGAGTCTGGCTTTTCTGACTTAGAAGTGCTTGTCCAGGTGGGTTTTGATCATCTCCAGAGACGGAGACTCCACCACCTCTCTGGGCAGCCTGTTCCAGGGCTCTGCCGCCCTCAAAGTGAAGTTTATCCTCACGTTTAGATGGAACTTTTTATGTTCCAGTTTGTGCCCGTTTCCTCTTGTCGTGTCACTGGGTACCACTGAAAAAAGACTGACCCATCCTCCTGACACCCACCCTTGAAGTATTTCTAGGTGTTGATCAGATCCTCCTTCAGCCTTCTCTTCTGGCACATTGCTGGCAGGGGGAGGGAGCTGGCCCTCCAGAAAGAGAAGCAGGAGGGCTGCAGAACATGTGCCAAGTGATGTTTGGCAAGTCCTCCTGTCCTGGACCCATTTTCATCAGCTTATCCTCAAACACCTGCTAACATCACAGACTGATCTATCTGTTATTTCAGGGGGCTGGCACCCGTGACGGGACTCTCATAAGGGTGATCGTTTCTCGAAGTGAATTGGACCTAAATCTTATAAAGGTTGAATTCAAACAGATTGCAGGGAAGACTCTCTCCAGCATGATTGAGGTAAGCAGCACCTTCATGTGATGGTTCTCAGCTATCGCATACATTCCTAACCTGTCCAGCACTGCAGGATGTTTCCATGGTTGTTTTCAGTATAAATGTCATTTCTGCTAAGATCATAGCTCTCCTTCATTAGTCCTATTAAAAATCAGCTCCTTGAGAGATGTGTGCCTGAAAGGTGAGTCAGACTGTGTGCTCTGTGACCAACTTGGGCAAAGCCCACCCTGAGGAGCGACTGCTGCAGGTTCTTCACAAACCAGACTCTGTATCCATGCACTCCGTGATCTCCTGGGTGAATCTAGATTCATTTAATCCTCCCTGTTACACCATTCCCACATTGCTGTGCTGTTTCCTCCTCTCCCTGTTGTCCTTAACGATGTCAAGCCAGTGCTACATAAGTCAAAAGAGTGCTGCTGGGTTGGTGGCTTTGGTTTGGTTGGGGTTTTTGAGGTTTTGCTTTTGTTTTTTAACTGATTTATCCCAGATGAAGGCCTGGTCTACACTGTGGTAGGATAGGTTTGAAAACTGAACCCTGTCAAAACATACTGTAGCTTTTGAGGTTTGAGTCTGAGTGAATGACTCTCCCCTTTTAGGGCTGAAATGCTGGGTTTTACCATTTGTCCTAGGGATTCTGGGACGTTCTTCTCCCCTGGTGCAAATGGCATAGAAGCCCTGTCCTCGGCAGTCCCCATGGGAAGTCTGGGTCTGTGATGAAGGCCCTTCCTTCTAATTTGCACTGTCAGCGTCTGTCACGTTGATTAATGATCAGTTTTCAGGGGTCTGCACGGAATATTCATTCCTTCTGAGGAGTGGAACTGGCTTTACACCTGTCATCACAAAACATTTGAAGGGAGCACACTTTTTATCTGGTGATGTTCTCTTGATCAAAAATGACTGTATTTGTGGCTTTTAAAAAAGTCATGTGTCAGGGCTTAGCTATACTACCCTTTCCCTTCCTATAGGGGAGAAAATGCTGCACAAGTACCCAGAGATATAAAATCTGAGCACAACAGAATGGGCTGCTTTAATTTGTTGCTGACTTTGTGCTGCTCCATGGGATGGAGCCAACAATCGATTGCTCACCTGCATTCCAAAGGAGAGAATTGGACTTTCTATGTGTTATTTATTTCAGGTGGCAGCTACATGCCTCATTTCTCCATTCCCTTTTGATGGCGTGTCAGCTGGCAGCAGCTGTGCTGAAGCCTGGCTTGCTCTTCCCATACTCCTTTTCCCACATAGGCATATTCCAAAGTCAGCACTCAGAGCATGCAGAGGAGCTAACACACTCACCTATATTTTTTTTCCTCTTTATTTTTTTTCTTTGTCCTGTCAGGATGACACCAGTGGGGATTACAAGACAGCCCTGCTGAATCTCTGTGGCAGTGACTGATGAAATCTGGGAGGAAGATGCTGAAATGGATACAGGGGGGAAATGAACAATGAACGAGAGTCTGCAAATATACACATAGAAAAATCTTTTTACTGATCCGAGTGGGGAGAAAAAGAAGACTAATTTAATGATCAAGGTTTCTAAAGGTCTCTGAAGGATGTGGATGCTCATTACACATTAAAAGCTATTCCCTTCCCAAACAGTTTTGCAAACGCAAATGGGAATGTTTCTTTATTTCCATTTTGTTCACTACAACCTCCCTTTGTGGGGGGACACTTAGACATGAAATTTAAGGCTTTTTTTTTTTTTTTGAGCCTTTGAGCCCTCTGTAGGTGTTTCACAAGCCTGAAAACCCCTACAAAGCTTGGGCTAGGGCAAGCTGGCATGGCACTGGCCATATGGTGCTGGGGGGATGGGTCTGGAAGGCATCCCAGATACTAATGGGGTTTTAGGGCACGAGTCAGATGGAGAATTCAGCCCGGTAGGGGGGTGGGGGTGTTGCTTGAGCAGCCTTATCTGCATAACTTCACTGGGGGCTCCCCAAGGAGCAGGGAATGGCAGAGCCAAACTGGCTGGAAGCATGTGAAAGTTGAAAGCTGTATTGCTTGATTTTTATTGTTATTTTTTCCTTCTTGCTTGTGAAGGTGTCTGCAGGGGGGAGACCGGCAAGTTCAGGGGGTGACATCAATGTCAAAGTGTGGGGGAAGTATGACTGAGACAGATTATTTGGCTTTTGGTGAATATAGGATATTTGCTCTTGGGAGCAGATCTCTTTCTGCTCATAGTTTCACAGAAACTTCACAGAGGTCAGCGGACTCCCTCGGAAAATT
>VXBW01007297.1:243825-352420 GCA_013400375.1 Thinocorus orbignyianus | reverse complement strand
CCCTGACCACCTACCACTTGCTGAGTGAGGCCCTGATTTAGATGGACAGGACAAATGATTCCCCATGCTTAAAGCAACTCATTTAAATGTGTAATTGCCAAAAGCCACTGTGTTCAGAGATGTAGTGTTTCTGAGGGAGTGGGTGAATTTTCTGGCAGAGAGGTGTCTTCCCTTGCACTGCTGAAATTAGCAGGAGCTGGGGCAGGGAAAGGCGTAAATCTGAAAAATCTCAGGGAGCTCAGGACCTGGAGCTGGGGTCAGGGTTTCTGCAGGTATCTCCAGGTGAACGTGAAGAGGTGGAGGTTGCAACCTCTGATCACAGAATGGTTAGAGTTGAAAGGGACCTTAAAGATCACCCAGTTCCAACCCCCTGCCATGGGCAGGGACACCTCCCACCAGAGCAGGTTTCTCCAACCCCCATCCAGTCTGGTCTTGAAGCCCTCCAGGGATGGGGCAGCCACAGCTTCTCTGGGCAACCTGTTCCAGTGCCTCACCACCCTCACAGCAAGGAATTTCTTACTGAGATCTTATCTCAGTCTCCCCTTTTTCAGTGTAAACTGTTCCCCCTCATCCTATCACTCCCCTCCCTGATGAAGAGTCCCTCCCCATCTCTCCTGTAGCCCCTTTAGGGACTGGAAGGGCACTTTTGGGACTGTGTTTTCAGCAGTAGCCCAATTTCTCAGTGGGACTAAAATGAGTTGGAGACTTGTCCCTAGATTGAGCATCAAGGGGAAGTTCTTCACTCACATTTTAGGGGATGTGGGCCAGCTTCAGGCATCAAAGGGTCAGAAATCACATGTGCCTTCTGCTGGCCAGAGGACCCACTTGATTCTGATTTTTTGGAGAACCCCTTGTTCTCCTTGGTTTTGCTTCAGAGCAGGTCCGGGCAGTGATTTCTAGCAAGAAGTATGTCAGGACTGGGGATGGGGTGCCTGCTGCTGAGAAAACTGTGCTTACACCACCATCTTGTGGGTGACAGCCTACGTGCAGCCCAGCAGGGCTGTTGGCTGAAGAGGACAAGTTGAGGGACCATCCTGGTAGCCCTGCACCCCTCGTCTCCCCACCAAGTGCCCAAATACCTCTGGCAAAGACCAGGGCTCCAGCCAGAGAGATGCTGAAGGAAGTCCAGGTGGTGAAATGTGCTCTCCTTGCAACAAATCACACTTTCTCTCCCAGCTGTTTTAAAACCCTGCAGCGAGGGGGTGCATTTGGACAGTTGTCCCCTTTGTGACTCCAGTTTTTGGGGACTCTCCCCCTGCAGCTACTTAGCCCTGCTGTGGCCAAGAGGCTCTGCAGAAATGCTCTCCTCTGACCAGATCCCTGCAATAAGGCTTTAAGGAAAATATGAGCCATTCCCCCGGTGTTTGGAGTTTTATTTTGGAAAGGCCAAATGGGAATTTGTAACTGCCTAAAGCCAGGAGCGTGGGTGATTTATAGGGTTGTACCCACAACATTTGCATTTCCTGAGGTTGGACAGGCGGCGAGGGAGAAGTGACCTCAGCTTGGAGGGACTTGGTAGAAAAAGTAAGTAAAAGTAAAAACAAAAAAACTGCTGGGTAGAAGAACCTAATGAAAGCTCAGCTCTTCAAAGATATTTTAGCTCAGAGCTGCCTGTCTGTTGATTCCACCTCAATTTTTGAGCTTATATCACCTTGGAACTCCTGTTGTTGTTGTTGTTATCAGGTTGTTCAGGTCAGATGTTGGCTTTTCTCCTTGGCCTTTGCTTAGCACAGTGGGTTAAAATTAGGGTTGTTTCAGCATGATTGTGGTCCCAATTCGTTAATAACAGCCCAGGAGATGTAAGGTGGGTTGCCCATAGGCTCACAGGAGCTCAGTAGTAAAGCTGGGAAGCAGGAACCACCGAGGGAAGTTGATTCTATCACCATAATTGCTGGGAAACAAAACAATTGTAAAACATCAATAAAGATTTAATTACATATTGATTGCTGCTAAAATGTTCCCTGGGTGAACAGGTGCTTTAATAAAGCGGAATCAATTCCTGAGCTTGTTCTAACCAGTCTTTTCCAAATGCAAATATTGACTTAGGGCCTTTCTATTCATTCACAGTTTAATTAACATGATTTTATTGCACAAAAATCAAGATAGATGCTCAGCAAGGAAAAGGTAATATGGGCAATGTGAAAAATGCCCAGGACTGGTGCAGACCTGCTGCTGCCGGCGTGCCAGCCTTTCTCCACCTCCTGTGCTGAGGAAGACCTGTGTGTGGGTGTTCTCCAAGCACGGCACTAATGCCACCTTGCTGTCCCTCCCTGGGTGGCCACCTCTCTGTCCCCAGACACAGCATGTGGAGGGCAGGAGCTGTGCTAACCAGCCACGGGCCGGGGTGTAGGTACTTGAGCCCTTGGCTTGACTCACAGCCCGAAGTATGTTGACTCCATCTACAAGCTCTGTTCCTGGCACTTGGCAAAACTAGCAAAAATAGTGTGTTCCAGATTTGATGCTGGCACACATAAATTGTGTTTAACCCCTCCAGGCTCCTATTCCAGAGAAAACTGACTTTATACAGTGTTGTTCAACTCTCCCAGCACCCGAGTGCAGATATGGCCTCAAACCCAGTAGATTGACCACAGGATCCCCAGGCAATGGCCAGCCACAGGCAAACAGAGGCTCTGCTTAAGAGATACCTCATGACTCTGAATTCTGGAGAGAAGAAGAAAAGTTTGGATGGGTCTGGCTTCACTTGTGCATCAATTTTGCAGCAGTTCAGAGCATTTTTGGTTAAAATATATTCAAGTGTTCAAACTGAGCTTAAAAAAATATGTTGTTCCTGTAAGGAGGTGGAGGAAGAAAACAACAAATATCTGAGTTGGTAAAGTGGGATATCTCTTTACCACCTCCTCATACTTAGGAATCTTTTTTAAGGCTGATGAAATTATCTGAGAAGGATGTTCAATCTTTCTATGGTTCCTAGAATCCCTGGATGGTGTAGGCTGTTGAGCTGGGGATGGTGTGGGGCAGGGAAAGAACCTTGCCTGGGGGACTAGAGCTGGCACTAGGGCATCTATGAGACAGCCCAGAGAGCATTTCTTCTCTCCAGAGGAGATGGTGGGTTTGCCAAAACAAGGACAGCACAACATGAGGCCTGAGGGGAAAGGGGAGGTGGGTTGTGCTAACATGGGTGGCCCCCTTAGTTGCTCTGAGGTGGGCTGAAGGGAGGTTTGAGGGGAGAACATCCTCGTTGCTGGGCAGATGGGAGCCTTTCTGAGTGGAAATTTATTATTTTTTATTTTTAAGGTAATAAGTTAGTGGTAAATTAGTGTTGATTTTTTAATGTAACATACTGCAATGAAGAAATACATCCAGAAGAGACAATGGAGACTGCTAGTGTGGTGGCTTATTACAGAGCTTTCTTGAAGGAGCCCATTTTGCTGGCAAGGTGGCCATCTGATGACAAAGCTGTAGAACTTCCTCAGGACCTAGTGGATGGTATCTCCCTTGCAGGAAAGACAGCACCAAACTCTATAAGATGCTGAGATGAGACCATGCCAAAGATGCAACGGACTTTCCTTCAACTTCCACCCTGAACCCAGATGCCTGAGCTGATTCCAAATCCTCTTCACTTCTTCAGTGGCTGGGGTCGGTAACTACAGCACATCCCTGTGCCTGGATGTTTTATTTGCCGCAGTGCAGTGACCTCTTCTCCTCGGACCATATATAAACAAGAAGGTCGCTCCAATTCTCCATCTCCCCCATCGCTGCAAACAATGCTGGCCTCGTAAGTAGTTGTTGTTCAGCCTTCTGGTGTCACCCGTTTGAACCCAAAGGGCTCATCCTTTAGGTTCCAAGAAATTATCAGTACAGAATTTGTTGTTTATTAGAAACTTCATGTTAGGCTGCAGGAAAAAATCAGTACTGTAGGTTTTATATCTGATTGTTCTCCCAGAAGATGATAGAAACAGCCAGCCCTGGGGACCTGGGCTCCTGTCTGTTTGGAGGAAAGTATGATTTGTTCAAGCTGTGCTTCTGTTTTTCCCAATATCCCTTCCTGTTCCAAATCTTAATTAGTTGTGGTGCGTCAGCATCGTGCCTTGGACTGCTCATGTCTGTTGGAGCCTCAGGACTGGCATTCCTGAATAAAAGTTGTACTCCTGACACTGAAAGGAGTTCATTGGTACGGGAGCTCAAAGCTCCCGGGGACTTTATCCTGTAATACCTAATATTTCTACTGGAAGAATGCACGTGGTGGTATTTTTCTATGATATATAAATCACATGGGTACATCCAAGTCCTTTCGTAGTCCTTTTCTGCCTTACTGGTTAGATAAAAGTACTTATTGCAAAAGAAATCAGATGTCCATAGATTCTGCACATGCAGGAATGTAACATTTGGAGAAATAAGTAGCTCTGGATCACAGGGAGGAACCAGTACTGTTTTCTCGGTGGTAATGAAGAACAGGATATGTTGTAGGCACAATATTATTAATAAATAGTGAGCAATGCAGTACAAATCTGTAATTCAATTTCGGATTTCAGCTGAAATCGCTCTTTGGAGTTATAGATGACAGCGAGCTCTGAAATTGAGTTACAGTCCAAGCAGGAACTGAGTCATGTGTAGCAATGTTCTAGGGAAGCACAGAATCACAGTCAGCACTGGGCAAAATGTTATTGACAGTAGTACATTGGCTGAAAAATGGCATTTGGTAGTCATAAATGAAATTTAGTTGAGCTTAAAAATGGATCTCGGGCAGAAGAATAGGGGGGAAAAAGAAAGTCAACATTTCCATGTATTGATTTTAAAATGGCAACTATATTTTAAAAACTGTTTCAAGATGAAAAACAATTATTAAAAGGTTTCAAGAATCTGAAGCTGAAACGTGACATTTTGGAGGGGAGAGAGTTGAATATTTTGGTTTGCCTCAGAATATTTCTTTTTACTTTCCAAAATATCTCCTGAATTTCTATTTTAGTTTAAGCCAAAGAATCACAGTTTCCCCTTCACTTTCCTGGTTTAGCCACCGAGCTGAAATATTCTGTGTTATTTCAACTGTAATAAAGGTTGATGTTCTTCAAAAAGGAGGGAAGAGTCATTGCTTTAAATGTCACTAGCCATCTTCTCCAGTAGAAAAGATCATGCTGGGAGGGCTAAATTCTGGGTTTAAAAAGATCCCAAAAACTCTAGAAAGGAAGAAATAGAACACGTACAGCTCGTCAACTTCTAGCCATGCCAGAATTTCCTATTTAAAGCTTCTGAAACATATCAGAACCCCCCACCAGCTTTGCTGTCTCCCTGTGTTAGTCACTTGATCTTTCCTTTCCATGGTTTTCAGGGTCTCACTTTAACCTTACTTCATTGTTTCGCTAGGAAGCAACTATGGCACGTGAATACGAATTATTTTTGTAAGAAAAGTTAAGTCGTGGTCAACTTTCTCATTTGTGGCAGAAAAGCAGCAAAAAGAAGGTGCAGAAACTTATTCACACTCCGTGCTGAACAATTCCAAGCACAGCTTGCTGTTCAGAAGTTTGTTAGCTATTTAGAATTCTCTTTCCTTAACCTGAAATACTTATGTATTCATTCAGTATTTTGGTATCCAAGACTCAAAAAAAAAAAGATGCTGTACTAAATAAACAGAGCTAAATCATTTATATTAATGCAAGAAATAACTGCTTAAGTACAACAGGATCTCCTGGTTCTCCCCACACAGTCACCATCTCAGACTCCACTCTATCCTTGCAGGCAAGGTGGAAAATATTTTCAGAGTCCGTGCAACACACGTGGAGTATGAGAGGCTGAGCCTAGGGCTGAAATGGAAAATGTCCTGAGGTTTTTGAAAATCATTATATAAACGAGAAGGCTCCCAGGAGACTTTATTGCAGCCTTCCAGTAATTCAAGGGGGCTGATAAGAATGATGGGGACAAACTTTATAAAAGAGCCTGTTGTGATAAGGTGAGAGGTGACGGTTTTAAACTTGAAGAGGGAAGATTTAGACTAGATGGAAGGAAGAAATTGCTTACAGTGAGGGTGGTGAAACACTGGGACAGGTTGACCATGGAGGTGGTAGATGCTCCATCCCTGGAAACACTCAAGGTTAGGTTGGACGGGATTCAGAGCGATCTCATCTAGTGGAAGATGTTCCTGCTTATTGCAGGGCACGTTGGGACTGGATAACCTTTAAAGATCTCTTCCAACCCAGACTATTCGACTAATCTGTGACAAATCCACTCATTTCTCACTGCTTGTCACGCAAGAAGTCCCTGAGCAAGGCAGTTTTCAGCTCTGCAGATGTAATAACCCTGAATTTCTAAGCTGGAGCTGCATTACCATGAGTAATCTGCTAACTGTAAAAGGCAGGTAGGGATAGATCCTTAATTCTGAGGGCTGTAATGAGGCTAAATTGATTAATTTCAGGAAAATCTTCAACCTCTTACATAAATAGTCTCTCCAATCACAAGTTAGGTTTCTTCTGAAACAGCAGATATTGTCCACAGGACCCGGTATGATATACTTTGTAAGCACCACGCTAAGTCTATAGTTCCTTGCCCTTCCTCTTTCTCCTAGATCATCCCATAAGAATTTCAAAGCCATGTGAATGATCTCTTTTTCTGTGAAGTATTCTGGAAAATCTGGTCAGACAACTTAGGACACTAAAAACCAACTGATTCCCAAATAAAATGGAACCAGGCAAAAAGTTGGAAGAACAGTTGGTTTGTTTTTTGTTGGAAGGCAGGGGGAGAAACCTCTTCTTCAACCATCTGAGTACCCAGTAGAAATTGCTACTTTTTTCTGGTTACCTGGTGAACTTTTCACATGATTCTAATGGTAGATCATAACGACTTTGTTAAATGTTTCAGTAAACACAGCAAAAATAATTGTCTAGAATACAGTGTGCCTTAAAGCGCTCTCACTAGTTTAGGAAAATTGTGGTTAAAAACTGCGGCATTTGGATGACCTTCCTTTTGCTGTTCTTCCAGCTAATACTAATACTCAATTCGAGTATAAATAAAGGCAAACATTAGTGATAATAAACTTTCAAACTCAGTCAATGGCTTGTTTATAGCTAGGTTGGTACTTGAGGGATCCAGTACAATTTGAAAGGCAATAAATTGAAACAAACTCACTCCATTTTGGAGGCTGTTTATGAACTCTTTTAATTTGGTGTCATATTTATTTGGGGAGAATTAGATTATCCTATTCATTAGATGCAGTGGCCGGTGATGAATGGAACAACATTCCACATCAGTGGCATTAATTGAATCCTTGCAAGCACAGATAATACCCCTGCAGGAAACAGGAGAAGATGGAAAAGTTCTCCAAAGTAGGTCTGCAAATACTGCAGCGAGGAGGGAGTGCTACAGGGCAGCCAGGATCATTGGCAGCAGTTGAATGCTCTCCATTTTTTGGGAATCTACTTAAAGAGTAGTTATGGTCTCCAGGCATACAATTAAGATCAGACCCCCATGGTGCTACGAGTTGTACAAGTCCATGTTGAGGGGAAGCTCCTGATTCAAGGCTGAGTTTAAATAGAAAAATCACATGATGTATGGGATGGGTGGTAGATCCAGCCAAGCAGAAATTAGGTGGTTTAGGATATGGTTTAAATGACACAGGTTCTCTGCTGTGCTGCTTACCTGCTGCCCTAGCAGACCTGATATATGTCCTTTACTCCAACTCTTGGCTGACTCGGTGATGAGCTGGTTCTGGGGACAAATTGGCAGAGAACTTACTTTAAGGGCAAATCTTCTTTCCCTGGGAAGGGAATTGTATCAGCTCAGCCTGAGATGACAGCCAAGGCAAAGGAGAAATCCCCTTCAGTGGGCAGGAAGCTCTTATTTTAGCTCAGTAACAGCAAACCTGTCTCCTTCCTTTCCTGCTGGCTCAGCCCCCTGTCTTGGTGGGCTCATCAGATTTGTCAGTACCACCACAGGGGAGACAGTGGGGTGGATGGAGGGGAGGAGAGGGACACACCGGTCAGCCCACTGGGTTGTTCTCCTTGGATTTTGACATTAAACCCATATAGTTGCTTTTAAAACCAGGACTCGGGCTCAGCAGGCATAGGAAACCTTCCAGCCATGGTGTCTGAAGCAGAATGAAGGAGAGAGAACAGGTCTCCTGAGCTGCAGGCTAGTACCACAGCTAAATCCTTTGCCTCGGGGGAAATTCACTTTATTTCGGAGGGAAGCCATAATCAAAAAGACTGGCAGACCTTCCAGCAAAACTGATTTAAACCTCAGATTTGTGACCAGACCCAGATGATTTTCTCCTATCTCATCGATAATACATGCTTGGGTCTGCTGAGGGTTTCTCGGAAATGTGTCATTCTTCCAGGGAGCGTGTCCTATTGATAGAGCCACAAGCCACTGCCAATTAATCAGGGCATAATGCAGCACTCGGAGATGATCATGAGCTTTTCATGCCAGTCCTCTTTGATTCATGCCTCCGCTATGATTCATGCCGGTCCTCTTTCAGAGGAGAAGGTGCTTGTTATGAGCAGATTGCTTTATTGTCAGTGAAAGGTGAAAACCAGCCCCAGACACTGATGGGTGCAAAGAGAGTAGGAATCCAAGCTTCAGTAAATTCTGTGTTCCAAAGGAACACTGAACAGTGGCAAAATGGGTTCAAGCAACTGTGCGCTGGGTGTGTGGGACCCCTCAAGACCCCTGATGTGACCCGTGAAGTCCCTGCATTCCTGATGGACCCTTTCCATCACTGATGTGCTTCCAGTCTACGGGTAAGGGGCAAGTGTCCTCAGCAGTGAGTTCACCAGGATGGTTCTCCTGGGGGAATTCAGGGGCAACAGCTGGAGGGATTTTTTTTTCCTGAATGTTTTGAAGATATGGCCCAAACCCTCCTGCTGGGTAAATGAGAGGGGCAAGGCAGCACGTCAGGAATGATGATCCAGTATGCCACAAGGAGGTGCCAGAACTGGCCTCTGGGAATGCTGATGGCTCTGAGCTCTCCCACGGCTGCTCCTCTGCCAGGGGCAGGAGCTCTGGAAGGCAGTAAGAAGAACTGTCTTCATTTTGCTTTGGCACAAACAGAGGTGAGTGACTGGTTTGGGGTGAGCAACGGAGCAGGGATTAGGATGCAGTTGTCAAAGCCTCAGGCAAATCACCCACCTGGGGGCTCCACCTCTTCTATGTTTCTATGTTCCTTTCTGACCTGTGCTCTCAATATTGCAGCCCTGAGAAAGTGCTCTCAGCCAAGGTCTCAAAGAGGTTAAAGCAGTAATAGCCTCAGAGGGAGCAACATGGGCATCTATAAAACTAACCATTTCAGAGCACTAATTTCATCAGCAGGCTAATTGCAAATATTGTATCTAAGAACATTTCCAGCCATCTGCAGGAAGGGAATGTCACAGCGCTTGAAAGGCATCATGTATTTATGATTGTGTCTTGCTGATAAATAAATGTGACGCGGTGAGTTTTGGATGTCATGATGATAATCATTGCAGAACAAACGTCTCTTGCTGCTACTTGGGGGTATTTACACAACACCCTCGTTGTGGCACCTGAATACTTCCTCGTGGGTGTAAAGTCCCACTACATTTCACCTCTGTTTTAGAGTATAGAGCTGAGTGAATACAGGGACTGATGCTGCTCCCTACAGTAAGGCTTGGCTGTGCCTGTTGTCGCCCAGGAAACCTGTGATGCCTCAAGGGACAAAATTGCATCTTCCCGGGTGCAAGGCTGGTGCTCTGCCAACTGCATCTCCCTCTTTAATTGTGGATCCAGGTAAATACTTGCAGTCTCTAAACAACTTGTATCAAAGGGACCAAGAAAAAGTAGGTCTGTGACCCATTCCCAGGGTAAGAACAGCAGCAGTGCCAGGGAAATGGAGGTTTGGGCCACCACTCTCCCTGTTCTCTCTCTGTTCTGGGCAAACTGAAATCCTCACCTCCTGTAACTGGATGGTTTTGACAGACACTGAGTTTGCTGGAGGGTGAGTAATTTTTATAGAACATACAGGGCAGGATTCACCACGTGGTACAGCTTTGCTTGGAGTTTGGTTCTCCTTGAATCAGGCAATGGAGTTTGAGCTCTAAAGGACCCTGCCACCCTGTTGGATAGAGCTCTGGCACAATTTGCCTTCCTGTCTACTTGGAACCAGCTCTTGAGGTTTGTTGCTCCCTGGGAACTGAGTTTTGATGTTTGGACTGTCTCACATAACTCCTGAATCATCTGTGTTTGTAAACAGCCCTTCCCAAGGACTTGTGTATAATGTATAAATAAAGTTAGTTATGCTTGCCTTTTTCCTCCCATGCAAAGGTGACCCATGGGGACCTGATGTGAAGCTACCTGATGAGGTGACAATGTAAAAAATCACCTGTAAAAATTTGCATACAAGTATAGATATAGATATATAGGGATATACGTCTATATCCTTCAGGTTTTGTGAGTTGCCAGCCAAGAAACTGAGAGTTTAACACCACCACAGGTCCTACTTTGCAAACCAGCAGCCTTTTAAAGAGAAGACAAAATTATTTTAAAAAATACTTGTTTGGGAATAGTTTTGATGCGGGAGGTTGTCCCACTAATTGTTGTAACACTTGTGGCACTTCCCTCACCTGATGACAAGTGGAGACTTTACATTCTGAAGTCTCAAAAGTTTATGCTGAGACAGACATCCCACCAAATACAAAAATATTTCTGTCTTGAGGGCAGGGTGAAGTTATTACATGCAGGCTTAAGGCTAAATAATCCCAGGGGTCAAGATATTCAGACTGAATTTGCAACATAGTTCTTAAAATATTTCCCATTTTCCTCTAGAATAAGCCAGTTGAAAAAATATACTCATGTATCTCGTTAAATTTAGTGTGCAGCTATCAATGAGACCTTGATGTTGTCTGCAAAGGAAATTGAAACCTAATCCCAGAAATATCTCCCTTCAAAGGGATTTATTAACATTCCAGCTTGTCTGTGCTCCACTCCTGGCAGCTGCTTTGCCTGAACAGATTTAAGGCTAGGACTGAGCACCGTGGATTTTGTTGAAGTTCTCTTGGATGGCTGGGATCCAGTTAACATCTTCTCAAGATCATGACCTATGGTCAGAGCAGAGAGCTGCATGAAACTTTCTTTTCCCATTGACTTGAATAAGAGGTAAGCACCTCCAATCATAAATAAATATATGGGCATAAAGTGCTTGTAATAGTAAATAGACAGAAGTAGATGCTGAATCACAGCAGTGTGAAGGGACCCTCCAGAAGGGTCAGCCACTGCAAGCTCTGGCAGATCACTGCCTGGGGCATGCTCTTTCTAGAGATTGTGTTATAGGTCTGCCCTATAAATGTATGCAACACAAGGTTTTTACTTCCAAAGGCCTAAATGATTTGCACATCAATACCAGGACAAAGTTCTAGGGATGGTTTCCCGCTCTGCAGCCTTCACCACACCCTGAGACCTCAACTTCTCTTGTTTGTGGTTCCTGTATGTTATTGTTTAGGGCAGGAGTTGGGTGGTGGTGCAGCATGAAGTCTGCTTCTACTTCTGCTCTGACATAGCCCCGGTTGTGTGATGAGAAGATATTGGTGTTGCCTGGGTGCACCAGACTATTTTTTAAAAAAATTATATATTATGGATCCCTTAGAGTCTCATTTGTGACCTATCTCACAAATGAGTCTCTAAGACACCCTTAATACACTGATTTTACACTGGTAACACATGTAACTCCACGTCTGTAGCTCCTCCTGGCAGAGATGATCCACAGAGATGACGTGGGTTGAAGGCAGTTGAACTAAAGCATCGCCCCATCACTCAATCCACATAGGCAGAAGAGCAGAACCACAGACACAAACTTCCCTTTCCCACCCATGGTATGCCCAGCATCAGGCCCCCCAAAATCTGCACCTGGGTCACTGGAAAACAAACAGAAAGCCCAGTTCATGCTGGCTGAGGTTCTGATTCAAAAGTAAAGCTTCTTCTAGTTTTGCATGCCTCCTCCCAAGAAAACCACTATAATGACAGTAATTTTGCCCCAGCACGTGGAGGAACAGAGCCCCATTTTCCAAAGGTGTGTAAGGCAGGCAGGAAAATCCACTTCAAATTTTGAAGATCTTACAGTTTAAGAGAAAACCTACTGAGGAAAACAAGGCCGGCACAATGCCTTATGTAATATAATAATAGAAACATAGAGCCTTTGTCCATCCTACAAGAGTGGCACTGTTATGAGCGAACAAACTTTGATTTTTAGTATTGTTTGGAGAAAAAAACAGCAGGTTCACGTGAATAGTGGACAGCACTATTAAAGTTACTTCAAAATCCCATGGTGCCTTTGAAAATGAAATCCTGATTTAAGGACAAAGTTCTCACTTAGGAATGGAAACCTGAGCAGATCTCGATGTAGAGTAAGTGGAAAAGGAGCACTGTTTTGAGAGAACAAACATAATTTGTGACAGATGCACTTGGTGATACGTATGTAATAAAACATAACCTATCTGTTCATGGCTGTGCTTCCCACTTCAGGATGCCCCAGAGAAATGAAGACTGAAACAATCTGCTAAATGTAGTCCGGGATGGTTCAAAATTGACTGGGTCTGGATGGGGACCAAGCTTTGGCCCAGCTCCCCTCGTAAGAATGACTCTGTGGAGGTGCAGAATCCATCTCCCTTCACACTAGAGAGGCCTGTTTCACTGGCTCCAGCAATGATCTGCTCCTTTACAGCAGCTGAAAATCTGGTTTAATTCAACCAGTTGCAAATTCCCAAAGGCTGGGCAAGTCCTGACTGCCTGGAAATAGGCTTTTTTGAATAAAACACTCATCCAGCCTCCCCTACTGGAGCAGCTGCCACTTCATCTATCATAACCTTTACCCGGCTTTCAAGATCGTTGCGAGGCTTTACTAATGCTTGCAAAAAAATTGCCTCATGTTTTGCAGAAAGTAGCTTTTTTTAACTCTTTTCACTTTTTGGTCTTCCACGCTGAAAAAAAAAAGTCATAAAACCAGAAAGGTCAAAATTTGTTTGCCATTTATTGGGAACACCCGGGTGTAAAATCACCACCTGAGAGATCAGGGAATTGAGAGGTGAGAAAAATCAAAGTTCATGTTATTCCAATCAAAGATAATTGATTAAGGGTTAATTTCTAGGGAGGGAGCTGGGAGACTCGTCTTTCATTGATGCTATTTAAGGACATGGGGGCTCTCAGGTGAGTTTGAGAAGTGGTGGGAAACCAGAATAGACTTTGCTGCTATAAACTTAGCATGTTTCCCCACAGAGTAACTATTGTTGGGGATTTAAGTCAAAGCTCTTTACTGTTTGGGGTTTGGTGCCTTTTTATTTTTGCCTTTTTTTTTTTTCAGGAATCCTATTCTGAGATACTTATTACATGCAGAAATAGTCATCTAGTTATCTGGAAGCTTCAGGGTATACTTCTATCAAAATAGGAAAAGTTTCCTGCCTTTACCTGCAGGGTATAGGGAACAACCATGGAATTGTCAGAGTTGGAAGGGACCTCTAGAGATCATCCAGTCCAACTCCCCTGCTAAAGCAGGATTGCCCAGAGCACATCCCTCAGGACTGCATCCAGGCAGGGCTTGAAGGTCTCCAGAGAAGGGGACTTCACACCCTCCCTGGGCAGCTCTGTCACCCTCACTGTAACTGTTCCTTAAAAAGAGGGTGTCCCAAACTAGTGCCACCTGGGAGAAGCTTGCCTGCAGGTAGCTTCTGTAAAATTGGTAATTTTTTCTCTGTGCACCACAGAAAGACATATCAAGGCATGGAGAGGTTAGTGACTGGGTGGGTTGGTGTAAAGGAAAGAGACTTCAAGCAAGGCTGGCACTGAGGTGGTCCAGTATCACAACTGCCTGGTGGGACTGTAAGAGCTGGCCCACAGCTACCATCTGCTACAGCACCAGGTAAGCTTCCTCCTGGCTAACCAGTCTTTATTCTTACAGGTAATATGGTCAGGAGGTACCTCAATGAAAGTCTTTCAGTTTCAAGTCCTACATTAGCTTGTTTTGATGCTAACTTTGCCACTTTAACTGATCTGCCTTTTCTTTCTCTCTGACTTAATTTGTCTAATGCAGGTACAAATGGTAATTGCAGCCTGAAGAGCAAAGCCCTTTTAGTTATTTTTGGTATGCAGATTGGCTGTTTCTCTGATCCTAGTAATGTTATTTGGCAGCTTGTCTGGTTCCTGTAGATCTTTCTTTAGTATGGGTCTCTGTATTCTGCACGAGGTCCTTGCACAACCCCATTTTTGCTCTACCTATCCTCAAACTGCATGTGTGATTCTCATAGCTGCCTTGTGTAGTGAACTCATTGTAATGATGGAAGGGCAGTGTTGTGTTGTCATCTAGCAGCACCAGTAGCTGCTGGCTTCTTCCAAGGATGCTCTAGCATCTTATAAGGGTACCTCAGAAGATGCACTTGAGGCATCTGCCTTGTTATTGTGGAGAGCAGCACCTCAAGGCACCTTGTGCAGCTGGATTATAAATATTCCCAAGCCTGTGCTGGGATCAGACCCTGCTCCATCCAGATCTGCTCTTGTGGAGGTAGAGACTCCACATCCACCCAATATCGGACTGTTGAATACAGATATTGCAGTATCTCCATAGCTCTCAAGTGCTCAGATGTGACAACGGAAGGACAATTAGGAGAGACATGGAGAATTGTTACATGTGCTCCCTGGAATAACGATTGGTGGTGGACTTTGCCAATTTTTCCTGTTCAATGATGATCTGCCAGCTCACGGCTGCTTATATATGTATTCAGCCAGTTTTTATCAGCTGAATATTTGAGCTTCATGTTGTTTCCTTGCTTCTGCTCTTTTGCCACTAAAAGGCAAAAAAAAAAAAGAGTAATTTTCATAACTAAATATGTTTGTTCAGATTGTTTATCCAACTCATTCCTTACTTGGAGTTACTTAACATCTTCTCTGCGCTGTTGTGTAGGACAAACTGAAAAATGAGGCTGTCATACTCCACTGTGATCCAGAGAGGAACTGAGCCAGCCAAATGCGATTATGCAAGCTGGAACACGAACAGCATCCAAACCGCACGGTCGGAATTCCCCCTGGCACAGTAGCACTCAAAAGCCATGTCATACATCTGCAAAGGCTGCAGAGGGTCGGGATCTCAGCTTTACAACTCAACAAAGAAAAAGGACTTGCAAGTTTATTCTCATTAGTGCTTACGCCAGGCTACCTGGCTTCACGTGCTACCCTTGATGGTAAACTGAGAAAAATCCCTGATGTCAAGAGAGGAATGAGACTCACCCAGAACTTATCAGGCAAAATTTCAACATGGGCTACTTTTCCCCCATTTAGCATGTAACTGAAACCTTTACATTAGAGGCTTCTATAAAATTCACTCTGGGGTGCACTTGCCATCATTTGCAGCGGTTTGGCTCAGAGCAGTCAAAAAGCAGTCCAAAATTTCATCCAAATTCCATGCTTTGTACCTTCTGCCCCATCGTGACATGGTCCGTGCTGTTAATGTGGTGCAGAGCTTCTCGTTTCCAGCTCTGAAGGACCATCCAGCTCCGCTGAACGCTGTTAAACAGATGTAGCATTTCACCCAAGAGCTGCTTGTGTTTCAATTCTGGATTAAAGTGGTTCCTGTAAATAAGGCTTGCAAAATGTTTTCTGTCTGAACAAAACTATGGGCCAGTTTTTATTACATGCTATTATTATAATTATAGGATCTTCTGCTTAATCAGGATGTGCTTAATTAGGATAGCCATTTAATTGGGACATCTCCCAAGGAACCAATTTAGCTTAATGTTATTAGTACTATCTAATCAGGGCAGCTTAGGACAAAAATTTGCTTTTAAAAAATAAGACCCCAGCAGAGGAAGAAGATAAGCTGATGTTTTGCTGGTCTGGTGCATCCAGTCCGTTCCCTAAAGGTTTGGATTGCAGAGCTGCCCGAGCAGCTGTAGGGATGGTCTCCTTATAGCAACAGAAGACAAGCACCATCCTTCTGCTCTGGAAGTACCAGACATAGCCTTCTCCACTGTTGTGTCCTTGCACCAGAATATCCTCGTAAACAAGCCCCAGGAACTCCCTATTATACCCAATAGGGGGGAAAAAATCTCCAACAAATCTAAATGACAAAGCAGAAAATGACACCCAAACTTAATGGGGGAGGTGTTTGCAAGGATACGAAATAAAGCAACAAGTAACAGGTCTTAAAAGGAGAGTTGTTCAAGCAAAGGTCCCCAGCAAAGCTGTTTGTCACGGAGCTTTTGTCCATATTATTGTGAAAAAATTCTATTTGTCCTATCCTGGGTTTTGATATTCATGTCATTGCAGTTATATGTTCGGCATTGCCCAAGGAGATACCACCACCAAACAAAAGCTGCTGTTGTAAGGAAAGATAGAATCGTGCCAGTTAGGCCTGAATTTCAATATGAAGTTCAAAGGTACTCTCTTCTGTGATCAGATATAGGACTTCATCTTGGCCTGTGAGCTAATGTGATCCCAGATGGGCGATATCAGCCTGCAGCTGAACTAGGGCTGAACTGGAGATTTCAAATATTAGTGAGAAATCTGGAGTGGAAAAAAAAAACAAACAAAACACAAACCCAAAAGTAGGGGACAGACTTCAATTAATGTAAATCAGTGTCATCCCATTGTAATTGGTGTAACCATACTGGTTTTCATGTGATGAAGATTGTAGCTTAAGATAGTGAGATGAAATAGGTGTTTGTGCAAAGTGGAAACACTTTGTCCAAGGCTGCCCAGAGAGGTGGTGGAATCTCCATCCATGGAGATACTCAAAACCCACAAGGACATGGTCCTGAGTATATTCCTTATGGCGGCACTGCTTGAGCTCAGGGGTCAGGCAAGATGACCTCAAGAGATGCTTTCCAAAATCAGCTGCTCTGTAGTTCTGTGAAGGTTCTGACTACACTCTCCTCTGTGTGGATGAAGAATGAATCCAGAGATTTAAGGTTTAATGCGGCACGATATTGACTTTGATGAAGCAGGCTTAAGAAATCCCAGTCCCCAACATTCCCCCTCCTCTGCCTTTTCCCATGCTGCAAGGTCAGGGTCTTGTTACTTGTGGTGATATAACTATTTATAGGGCCATAGCATTAACGGGATCAATTATAAGACAAGATTAAAAATAACAATCTTTTTTTATTTGGTTTTTTTTTTTTTTTTTTAGAATGTTTATTATTTTTTTTTTTGAGAGTTATTTTTAAATGCGTGTCAGGTCAGCTATCCAGTTCCCAGCTCTGCTGGGACGTACTGTCACAGCACATGGGATGATGAGCAAGTGGGTGAGGAGAAAGCTGGGAAAAGACCAGTACGATGTCTGGATCCAGCATGTTGTGTAACTGCACACTGACTTATGCTGTCTCTTACAGAAAGCAGAAATAGCTATTACTTGATGTTAATGAATTAAAAATAAGTAATAATTGGGTGTCTGTCTTCAGCTCTTGGGTGCTCTTCATACGGGGATAGGCAGAACATACAGACCCCAATGTGCTTTCTTTAGGTGCAGCTGAGGAGGTCTAACGGTTAACTGAGTAAGAATTAAAATTGCCTGAAAATATATCCAGCAAGTTTGGCACCGGTGCATGTTCCTGAGGGGCTGGATGGCTCATTAGTATCACAGAGCCTGCAAGAGGTCAACTCATTCAAACTAAGTTAATTATAAAACCAAGTGACTCCCCAAGAAGTAGAACTGTGCTAATTGTGTGAGTGCTTATCCTTATTCAGGTCACCTTGTAGGTACAGCCCCATCTGCTTTTCAGTGCTCCTGCTCCCTGAGTCTGTTCTGGATTGAAGATGCTGGGGCTGCAGTTTTTGGAGGCTCAGGTACAATTAGGATGGA
Organism: Thinocorus orbignyianus; assembly: GCA_013400375.1. Lineage (NCBI taxonomy): Eukaryota > Metazoa > Chordata > Aves > Ciconiiformes > Thinocoridae > Thinocorus > Thinocorus orbignyianus. Next base: position 334,683 of record VXBW01007297.1, on the reverse strand, counting down.
AGTGGTTTATTGATTAGTGTGCTTGTGTAGGACTGGGTTCGACATCTGCTCAGCTACAGACTCCCTCTGTGACTTTGGCGCATCACCTTGGAGATGAATTTAGTGTCAGTAAATTGAGGACAGGCTGAGAGAGTTGGGGATGTTCAGCCTGGAGAAGAGAAGGATCCAGGGGGACCTTATAGTGGCCTTCCAGTATCTGAAGGGGGCTCCAGGAGAGCTGGAGAGGGACTCTGTCAGGCAGTAGAGCCATAGGATGGGGGGGAATGGTTTTAAAGCGAAAAGAGGAGATTTAGATGAGATATTAGGAAGAAATTCTTTGCTGTGAGGGTGGTGAGACACCCAGGTTGCCCAGAGAAACTGTGGCTGCTCCATCCCTGGAGGGGTTCAAGGCCAGGCTGGATGGGGCTTAGAGCAACCTGGTTTGGTGGAAGGTGTCCCTGTCCAGGGCAGGGGGTTGGAACTGGATGGTCTTTAAGGTCCCTTCCAACTCTGACCATTCTGTGATGGGTTTGGTCCCTGCCACTGTTAGCAGAGAAGCTGCCCAGTCAGTGCTTCCCCAAAGACCTGCTCCATTAGGTGTGCATCAGCAGCTCAGGCAAGGCAATAACACCCTTTCCCTGAACTCATTCTAAGAAAAATTGTCTACCTGTATCTTTAGGGCTCCAGGAAGAGAAAGATAAGGTACAAACCTGTTTAATTTGTTAGCGCGTTCTGTTCCCAAGAGTTAATTACCTGCACATCATTGCTGTCTCACATGGCAAAGAGTAGGTGCTCTGCACTGTGTGCTTGGGACACGTAGGATAATGCTTGGTGTTGTCCAAGCCAGAGTCTCTTCCAGGTGGAGATCACTTTCTGTGTGGTCTGCATTTAACTTCTGTGCACCATGACGGCAACTGGGAGGCCTGGAACTTCTTGCAGGAGATGCTGCTGGTAGTTATTAATAATAAATGCTCGTTAGCAGAGGATGTGGTGCAGATATTCTTTCCTGACAGAGCAGTGATTTGTAAGCCTCTATTAAAACACTTGACAGTGTTTTCCTGAATAGATATTATGAATGCTGTTTAAAAAAAAAAAAAAGTTTGCTAAAGAATGGATTTTCCTGGAAGCTGGTACTACTTACTGGCCCCATACCTCTTACTAGCTTTTATTCAGTTATAAAAGGAAATATTAAACATAATTTGCTCTTAGTATAAAATGGGAGATTGCCACAGATAAGCACACTTAAAATAAGCATCACAGTGGCTATTTTCATTCCCTAAATATAATAACAGACTATGGAGACAAAAATGAATGCAGCCAGTCCAGCCGACGGCTGATTCATAACAACAGCATAGATTGATTTGTTTCTAGGTCTAAATAAAAAAAAAAAAAAAACAACAAACTAATAAAGACTTTACGTAATCTCCTAGGTACAAGAGGATTAAGGTTAATGTCCTAAATCTGTTCCCTACACTCTGTACGCACAGACGCCTGCTACTGCCTCTTTCATGAGAATTCTATTTGTAAAAAGTGAGACCGAGTTAAGCTGCTTCAAATAAAGACACATTCCCTCTTATTATATTTAGGAGAAGCTATTAGCTGTCCTGGGCTGCACAGAATCATGCCATTTACTTACAGCCCTGTCATAATAGTGCATTCGTGTGCTTTACAGTGTTTATCACAACTGTATTGGTTTTTTATGTTCTGTCTAGTGAAGGTAATGTATTAACCTGGAAAGTGCCGTGTGGTAGGAAGTCTAAAACCGAGCTACTTTTATTCCTGATGTGGTTTCAAGTAAACAGTTTTTTTTAGTGCATTCAACCTGTTTGCAGAATGAGGAACTGTTTTTCATCCTCGTGCGTTGTTGCTTGGAAATTGTCAAGATAGAAAAGTGGATTTTTGGTAGTGAATGTTTTTCAGATCTAGTGTATGTTTGTCCCGTGGCCCAGACCCTGAGAAATTTTATGGGCATGTGATTCATCTTATATATATTTTAATCCTGGAATGCTTTGCGTATTGTTTTAAGAGATTGTGGTTTGTGGAAATGGTTTGAAGTGTAAAGCCTCGCATTGTCCTCACTTAAAGCTTAAACTTTGCCAGTCAGGAATGAAATATATCCATGTTGCAGCGCAAAGAATTGAGTGTGTGCTGGAGCAGGGGCTCGTTTGCATATATTCTGCCTGTTGCTCTGAGTACAGAGCGCACTTCCTCTTATTTCAGCCAAATAATTCCTTGTTTCCTCAGGAAAAAGTAGTGAGATGCTCCTTGTTTAGGACTTCTCTGCCTTCCTGCTGTAACATACTCACCCAGACAGAGAAAATCAACTACACTGCTACAAAGTTCTCCCTTGAGACGCATGGGGAATATATTCATCCTGCTCAGAACCGTGTTTCACAGACTGTTTTTGAGGGAGAGGAACTATATTAGCAGTTCTTAGGTTTAATAGCAGACCTTTTGGTCTGGCTTGTGGAAATGTGGATTACTGCAAAAGGACTCTCCACGATTTGTGACGGTGAGGTTGTGTTTCTGGTGAATGGAGTTAGGTACATGCTGAATTTTGGATGGCACCAGTGTTGTTAGGTGATTTAATCAGCTTTACAAGTCTTAACTGCAGTGCCAGCCAGCTTCTGTTATCTTTAAATCCCAAAACACAGGGCCAGGGGATATATGCACGTTCAGCTCCTGAAGCAGTCTGTTTATTTGCCTTTATTTTAAACAAAACTCTCAGCTTGCCTGTATTAATTCCTATGAGTTTAACATACATGCCGAGGAATCTAGAACTTCCAAGTGTTTTTCAGCTGCCAATGCAGTGTGCTTCAAAAAGTGGTTATCTCGGTCTTCAGGACATCAGGAGCTCCTCTACAATCCATCTTGAAATGACAGAAATACTTGCCGTGTGTAATTCCTTTTAGTCATTAAGAAAGCCTATGAAGTTGGTAAATTGACGCTCATTGCCTTACTACAGGCATAGCATAGGAATAATAAAATGGAATAATAAAATTCCACAATAAAATGGAAGTGAGACAAATACTTACGAATGATGAAGTGCTATTTGCCCACTAGCTGCTAACAAGGAGGCTTTGTATTCCTATAGTCTGGGTAAGGGACTCAGTAATTCTTGAGCTAAAATTACTATATTCAAAGGATGGAAATTTTTACCTGGGGCTTTCAGAACAAGACTTTGTGCTGTTTTTTAAGAGTTGAAGTACAAATTTTTTGTTCTGGATAGCATCATCGCTTTGATTGACATCACCTATCTTTCTACTCCCAGAAGTTGCATCTTGGTGCTGTATTTGCATTTGTGATATTCTACAAAAAATTCTTATCCCTACTATTATGAGATCACCATGTCCAGCATAGCCCATTGTATTTTGCCAACAGGTACAGTGCTATATTTTGTGTATTATGACTACATTTTTTTAGTATTATGGGTGGTAATCTGCCTTATGGTCGGTATTGAGCAAAGTACTTTCTGTCATATGAATACTATAGCCGTATTTAACTGAGCATTTTTAATAAATGTGTGGAAGAGTCTCATCAATATAAGTTCTAAAAGAAAATAAATGTAAAATTCTCTGGAACTCAGTTTCATCCCAGGTTTCCATTGTATAATCTCTGCACTGCTGCTACTGGGCTTCATGTTTACTAAGCATTTATTGGAAGGACAACAAAACAATTCTGACTAAGGCCTAATGAGCATTGTCTGGCAGGAAAAAGCATTATACGAAAGTATAAATCTCAGGCTTATTCTACTTATGACTTCCTGAGTTCAAAGAAGTGGCTCTGTAAAGCCAACTGAGAAAGTGAGGGAAGGTCATAAAAGCTGTGTGGATGCTCATAAAATACAAACCCAGACTGGCCACGGAGCTAAGCAGCAACAATTTCCATTTAAATCAATACTGGCCTGAAAATCAGGCCAGCATTTCATGAATTAGAAATTTTGGAGAGAATGGCCTGTAATGAAACATCAGGTGACCTTGTGAGAAAACACACAGGTCAAAGTAGAAGAATCCCTGAAGAGGTCCTTCAGATACGATGTCTGAGTTCACAATAAGCTCTGTTGGACTGCCACACTTCATATCTGTGTGTGTGTACACGCTGCATTTGCAAATAGCAAACCTGCAGTGCAGCCCCTGATTCCTGTCACGACATCGTTCCCAAACCCTGATGATGATGATGGTTACATCCTGCTTATGCCATGCATCAACATGCCAGACAGGCAGCAGATACTGCCATCGTGCTCTTTCCTTGGGTGTGTCAGTAGAATCATAGAATGGTTTGGGTTGGAAGGGACCTTATTCCAACCCCCTGCCATGTTCAGGGACACCTCCCACCAGACCATGTTATTCAAAGCACCATCCAGCCTGGCCTTGAACCCCTCCAGGGATGGGGCATAATAATAAAAGTAACCTGGTTATAGCACAACCCATGGTCACCTCTAGTACATTGGGTTGCTTTCTGATGAGACAGGTAACCCAGATCAAAGAGATTTACCAGCTCTTTTAACCCAGTCAAAGCATTTACGGGGCTCAATAAAACTTCGATAGGTGCCCCATGTTGATTCTGTCTTCTTGGAAGTTTTGGCTGCTTTCTGCTTCTGGCCAGGGTTCAGGTCAGTTTGTTGTGTGGAACCTAGTTTTCTGTGCAATCAGGGAAGTCCATGAAGGTGAGCTGAGTCCTGGCATCAGAATGTTCAGCTGTCCTACACTGAATTTTTGGCATTTCTCCTGCCTTCTCTTCCTCAGCTGGCTGGCCTGCACCGTTGCCCTTAGGACTGATGCCTCAAGCCATTAATCCTTCTTATATCAACAGTTCTTATCATAGAGAATAACATGTTTTCTCTTCATTAATACTAGTTGAGAACTAAATTGTGTGTACTTTATGCTGTGAATAGTATTATGCACTTTACAGAAGCGGGCACAGAGAAAAGTAACACAGGCAATGTTGTTTTTATTAAACTCCTCATAACATGCAACTTATACCACAGCAAGAAGTTGTTTCCCAGCTCTATAAACCTTACTGTCTTCTTGCAACATGTCACAAGAGATGGCATTATAAAAAGACACTTAAAAGAAAGAAAAAAAAGTCAGGTTAAGGTCTTAGAGTTGTATGAATTTGTTATTTACACAAATCCTGCATATTACAGTGCTTTTTGTAACTCAGGAGCAGAACTTTGTAAAGAGGGTGCTCAAAAAGCATCACTGTACACAATGAACACCAAAGCGCTTCATCCTTCTTGGGTATGAGCCTTATTTGTTATTTACAGAAAGACACATGTAAGCTCTTTCTGCTCTGTTACCCTCTGCTGGGACTGGTTGCATCAAAGCCTCCAAGTGACAAATAAACCAGCTTTTTCAACTCTGGAGGCATAATTGCATCCAGCCTCCTGCCTTTGCCTTCAAAGGGAACAGTTGCTAGAGCAGTTCTTAAAAACAGGTGGCATGGTGTCCTCTGCTGAATTTCTGCACAGCTGCCTGAGCTTTGGTGTCCACACAGAGAGAAGAAGTGGTGAGAAAGGCAACTCCCCTGCGACAGCTCTTTGCGACAGCAGGACGTGTTGTGCTTTGGGCAAGGGTGCCTGCTGTGTAAATAAAAACAGGCAAGGATGTCTACTGTGTAAATAAAATCAGGGCTTACACATGCTGTAGATATTTAGTCCTTTGGAATTTAGAGATTTAATGATTTTATTTTTTTTTTCTTTTTTCTTTTTTCTCCTGGGTTTACTCTAAGATTTATTTAGTCACCCAGGGAATTTCAGAGGTTGAAAAACATGTACCTCTGGGTGGAATGTAAGTAGATGGATAGGAAGCAGCTGGTGGGGAGTTCTGAGTATCTGTAATTTTGCAGTTAGATATATCTGGGTGCAATTGGGGAACTTTTAGTGTTCAAATCCTTTAGTTTATCCAGTCCAAGACTGACACCAGACTTGACACTTCTCCACGATCACTGGAGGAAGATACATCCGTTTCTGTCTGTCTGTTTGGGTGACTGTAAAGTTGGATCTGCTTGCTTTGTATATTGTGATCATGGACACAAATGGACAATTACAGTTAACAGTATTTCACAAATATTTCTACCCTTTGCAGGAAGAATTGGGACCTGGTGCCCGGTGCAAATGCCCAGCTGTAGCGGAGGTCTCTGACAAACTGTAAGTTTTCTATCAAAAAGCAACAATGGAAGTAGAATTTCTAAAGGGAATTGTGATTCCATTTCAGACACCGGTGCTTGAAAAGTTGTATACTAAAGCTCAGAAATCAGGTCATCTCCTATGTTCGTGTTTAGCAGAGTATTCTTACAACAGCTCGCATGCATCTTAGTTAATTAAATGTTGGAATTATAACAAACGCAGGGAACAGGCAGAATTACTCCAAGCTACTCGGATGGCATTGATCCTAAATACAAAAACACCACAAAGTTTAAGTGGTATTTAAACCTTCTAATAACATAACAGTTTCACTGTAAACCAAGTTGATGAGGAGGAGCCACTGTATTTTGTACTATGCAACATCGTGTGGCTGCTTTAGTTACAGAAGCAAACTTCAAACTGCAGATAAAGTAAAAGGAGAGTCCTCTTGTTCTGTGTTTCCAGTAGACTCAGTGTCCAGTGTTGAAATGACGTGGCATACAAAGAAGGGAAGAGAAGCAACTTGTCCTCGCACTGTGGCAAGTAAAAAAGAAAATTAAAAAAGAAAAAAAAAAAAGAAAGAAGTCCACTTGAGAGAAACAAAAAAATCTCCCGTCAGATAATTGAGGAAGGTACAAAAGGTAATCTTAGCTGAACTGTCTTACTGAGGTATGCAGGCTCTGCCCAGAAGTAGAATGGTGGCTGCACGAAAATGCCTTCTTTCTGTAAGACTCTGCACACAAGAAGTCAAGTCCGAGCTTGAAGTTCTGCCACCAATTTCTGTGCCTCCAGCTCATGATGAGGCATTAACCCCAATTTCTGCCAGCTGAGGATCTCATACTTGCTGGTCGCTCTTGCCACCTGAGAGCCCAAGGTTTTGCTCTTGCCTTCAGATACTCTGTCCCAGATCCACATTGTCAGACCAGAGCACAGGAAGAATTTTTTCCTCGCCTAGTTATTTACCAATCTGTCTAACCAGAGGGCTTCCAGCTAAGGGTTTTTCAGCTGCCTGCATAACTGTGTGTTGGAAAACTTCAATTCAAGGCAAACCCATTGACTGAAATGAGTAATGACTGCTTACCATCACATAATTCCGGTTGGAAATTACCTCCAGTGGTCACCTAGTCCAGTCTTCTGCTAAAGTTAATTTAACAACTCAGATCAGAATATGCTTCCATATTTCTTTAACGCTGACCCGATTGGGCTCCTTTTTACACTTGCTGCCTTACTGGGTTTTTAATCCTTTCCTCAGTATGGGCTGCTTGGGTGTACCTGCCTCTTGGTTTCTCAGTAGTTACTGAGCAATGTCTCTGGTTTCAGAGGTTAAAATGAGCTTATGATTTGTGGGTTTTGTGGACAAAAGTTAAAAATACTGCAGATGTGAAAAAGCATGACCCTCACTTCAGTAAAGCAATTGGCAAAAGTAGGTATTTACATGTATTTTGGCTTCAAGGTACGCGTTTCCACCTGAGCTGGATGCCACATGCATTTTCATTGGCCTTCTCCCGATTAGATGGAATTTCGGCTCTTGCCTCCGTTGCTGATGCCAGTGAGTGGGACTGGCATCTAACATCTGGTTTTACTTTAATGGGATACTGAAAGCCTCCATGCATGTGCTTATTCCTTTGGGAGTGTACCTCTTCTGACACGGTTTCCTACAAACATGTTTTCATGCCCGTTCTGACCTTCTGAATGAAATGCTTTGCAATTAAATTACCCAGAAGCTGCTGGAGTGACATCTTGCTGCTGAGACCTCAAACAACTCCAGCAACCTGGCCGCCTTGTGCCACCGTGGTGTGAGGTTTTAGGGTTGCAGAGCTTTGTGACTGACAGCAGCGGGAATTAAAAAGCCAGACTAATTTCCATGCGGATCTACAACTTTTTATTTGCTTAAAAATAGTGCTGAGCATGATCTCAGTGGGGTTTAAGAGCTTAATCCACTTTCGTTCGCCACCATCTCTCAATACATAGCTGTCATCTTTACATACTGGGGTCATTTTTCTGTCCCCACTGGAAGAGGCAATGGCTCTTCACAAGCCTCTATGACCAAAGTTTCATACAAGCAGCCAGTTACTTGAAACGAACTAGATCTGCTGAAAGTTTACTGTTACCTAAAGGGGTGGGAGAGCTGGTAAAGCACAAACATTTAAATATTTACATAGCTGTTCCACTGGTGTGTCAGCTGTGCGTGAAGAGTCTTACTAATACTGAAAAACAGAGAGAGTCTTCTCTAACGCAGCTTTTGGCAGCCTCCAGCGGTGAAACTGGAGTTCTGGTTTTGTCCCACAGCCGTGTGAGCTCAGCTGAGGATCCCTGCATCAGTCTGTGTCCAGCCACGGCTTGGTTACTGATCCCTCAGAGCAGCCGTGGGTACCTCAGCCCAGTCTCCTCAACGGCTCCACCATCTCAATGGCATGAACCACTTGTGCACCGGAGGAGCTGCTGTATGTGTTTATGACCTTCCTTTGCCTGTTCTTCCAAAAATCAGGCAGTAATGGGTTCCTGTTGACATCCCAGCTATGGCATCACCAGGTAAAGACCGGTGTGTGGTGTCGGTGAGCCCCTCTGAATTCAATCACTAGATAGAATTATGTCTGCAGTTCAACATCAGTGAGCCCTTGGAGATTTCAGTCTGCATGGTGGATAAAGGCAAATGGTCGTATTCCTCCATCGATGCAGTTACTGAATTATGCTGGCAGCTCAGAATGAGCGACTTCACTTCTTTTTTGAAGTTGCTGTTGAGGAAGCCATAGATAACAGGGTTGACGCAGGTGGAAGCCATGGCTACCAGGTGGCACAATGAGAAGATCAGGTTGTGGTGGCAAGGCGAAATGATTTTGTAATTCCAGTCCACAATGGTGTTGAAAACATGCAGGGGTAGCCAGCACACGGCAAAAGCAGCAACCATTGATGCTAACAAAATATTTATCCTTCTCAACTGAACTGCTCGGTTGCTGTATTCGCTCTTCTCAAACATGTCCTTCCTCTTCTGTAGACGTAAGTAGATACGTAGGTAGCAAAGTATAATGAAGAACAGCGGGATGCAATATTGCAAGAGCAGCAACGTGGTAGTGTAGATGAGTCTGTGTTGCTCAGAAGGCCAGGAATCAATGCATATGGCCTTGTCGGTGGAGAAATTCATGATGTGTGAGAGCTGCTCGTACAAATCATTAGACAAGATGGATGTGGTCAAAAAGGGCAGGGACATGAGACAAGCTAAAATCCAAATTACTCCAATTCCAAGATAGGCTTGGGAGATACTTGGCCTCCAGCCAGTTGGGTTTATGATGAGCTGGTGTCTTTCCAGAGCAATAAGGACAAGGGAAAGAATCGACACCGTCACAGATGTACACTGGGTGAAAGAGGTCATTTTGCACATGACTTCCCCAAATATCCAATAGTCCATCATGGTGTAAACAACGGTGAAAGGCAGACAGACCAGACACATAAATAAGTCTGAAATGATTAAATTGGAAATTAAGATATTGGTGACGTTGGCCTTTTCCTTCTGCCTGGCAATGACAGCAATCAGACAGATGTTTCCCACAATGCCCAGGACAGTCTCCAAGCTGTAAGAGGTGGCCAGGAAGACAGTAAGGTCAGTGATGTTCCTGCACTGATTAGAAATGTGTGCAGAGAAGCTTCTATTTGAGCTCCAGTTCTTACTGTTCAGGAAAGGAAAACCGTCATTAACAGCTCTTGTCTTATTCATCCTGAACTCCAAAATGTTTATCCGAAAAGATGAGAGTCAAACAGAGTTTGGGTCTTCCGGGGCCAGCCTAAAAAAAGATTATATCTCTTCTGCTTGGCTGTAGAAGGTCTGGGTATATCTGCAAAGGAAAGGAAAAGAGATTGCTTAGTAATGCCACAAGAAATAGTCAGAAGTGTAGTGGGGGAGGCAGGGGAGCAAACGCCGATGATTCTGTGTATCCTTTTCAGCTCCCTTTTATATAGTTTATTAGGTCATAAAATGGAACCAATGGCTGAACTGTGGAAGTCTGCATAACTCTGAATTGTGACTGGATTTACTAGTTGTGAGGTTATACGATGGGTTTCAGAACATCTTCACTTCATCATTTAACTCAGTGCAGTACCTTGAGCATCACGAATACAGGAGAGCGGTGCCTCAAGAAAACATGCTTGGGGGTAAAAATTGTGTGTAAGTCTGGTTTTGCAAGGTCCTGATCCCACAGTGTGTCTTCTGCTCAGTTTTGGATTGCATTTACCTTCAGTCAAGCTAAACATCAGTGTGAAAAATAAGGCATATTAGATGCATAAAGCCAACACTAAAATATCTTATGTCAATTAATCTGTGACATGCATTTGTGATTGCAGCCAGAACCCACGTTTTCTTGAGATAATTGCCATGCAAAAATTCAGGCTCATATCCTCAGGAGGGATAACAGGGACAATTTTGAAAAAGTCTAGAAAAAATAAAAAAAAAAAAAAAAAGCGCTTTTGACATTTGTCAGCTTCAACATAGCTGCGATAGGTCATGGGAACAGCAGTCCAAATTCCCTGCTTCCCTGTGCTGGATGAACTCCGGTGCCCATGAGACATGGATGTCTCCCCCTGGGTGGTCAGTGTGACCATGAGAGGGTTTATCGGAAATATAGTCCAGTTTCTGGACTTTGGCTTTAAGAGTGGGTGATTTTGACAGTCTATTTTGATTTGTCATAAGAAGCTTATTATTGATTCTTTCTCAGCACAACTTTGGTGTTTTTAAGCAAGGGGATTCAAATGTTGTGTTAGGATGTGCTGTCTCCTGGATAGTGTTTCTGTCTTAGACGCTGCTGCAAACCTTGAGCTGGGTTTTTCAACGGGGTCTCAGGGAGCTGAAGCCCCAGGATTTTATTGAGGCTGTGTGTTTTTGGGAATCTCAGCCATGGGACTGCCTGGACTCTACCAGATGGCTCCTGAGAGGCTGTTGTGATCCACCCACAGCAGAGCTTGCTTTATAATCCTGGCTCTGGAGTTCAAATCCTCTATGTTCAGGAATCAAATTTAAAAAAAAAGATCTGACTCTACTGGGAGTTCTACTCAGGCCAGAGTCAGCTACATGCTGTACAAAGGCTTGTTAAGTGAAAAGTAAATAAATGCTCGGGGAACGACACTCTTTGCCCATTGCATGACTCTCCTCTGCAATTAAACGCCACTCAAACAAGTTTGTGGGGTTGTGGAAAACTTCTGAGGTTCAGGAAAACACGTGGTCAGGCTATGAATACATAAATAAAATGGTATAGTGAGCTTATCACTTTGAGTAGTATTTACTGTTGGGCAACTGTGTGCATAAAGGTAACCAGTATGGTACAAAAAAGCATCCATGATGCCGCAATCTTTTGTTTCCCTTTTCTTTCTCCCTGTGAACTGTAAGCTTCTTGAGTTGTTGCCTTTCAGGAACTAACAAAAGCAATAGTGTAGAGTAAATGGAAAGGTGGTTTGGGATCATTACTCTGCTTGATTAGCAAAAATCAGTACAATCAATTCTTCTGTTGCTGTGCTAGATCTGTTGATTTAGATATCTGTATCTATATCTACCTGTCACCTGTCTGTATCTATTGTCTGAGACAGTCAAAAGTCATACAAGTGAAATATGGTAACCTTTTCTTCCTTGTTCTCTTCTTTCTTCAGTAGTTTAAATCTTCCTTAAGGAGTAGAAAGGAAATTTTCCAAATTGTAGACATAGATTTGACTCTTTGCTCGCTTTTGTGTTGCTACTCAACTCGTGTGAACAAATTGATTTCTTTTCTGGGACTAAAAGAAGAGGCAATGACCATGTGTGGATTGCATGGTCACCTATGGGGAGGGCCGGTGAAGGGAAAAGTCTGTTTCAGCATGAAAATGGGTACAGAACGAAAAACCATCGACCACCCCAATAGCTTTAAGAAACCGCTGGCCAGCGGAGATACCACATATGAAACAGAGCAAAGGGATCGGCAGCCTGCAATACTATGTGGTACCAGTAAAAAGAGCTCAGTCTTGGCATTTGGACAGGACAAACAGACTCTGCTGTAAACGAACAGTTGAGCTTTTTTACTAGAGCACCAGCCCAGTGTCCTTAGCTACAGTATCCTCGACAACAAACACGTTGGTTCTCTTTTGTTGCTTCAAAAACGCACGCTGAGTTATTACAAACATCTGTGGCCCACAGAGTAAGCTCTCTCAAGGGTCCCAGACACTTTTGGACATGCCGAGGCGTCAGTGAGAAGAATTAATAACTCTGAAGCAAAAAGAGTAAGTAGCGGAACCACCTGAAAAGCAGAAGCCAGATCCCCCAGCTGTAAGAGGCACATTCCCAAGAGGAATGCCAAGGGCAGAGCATGGCTGTGCACACTGCAGATGGCAAATAGGGTGGGGGTAAAGAGCATCTCTGTGGGCTTTGCAATGCATTTGGTTGGGTTAGGAGCTCCCTTGTCTTCTATGGTGTCTCCCACGAGGTGATTGTCAAGAGCTTCCCGGGCTTTCCTTCTCATGGTGCTGCCCAGAGGTAAATGAGGAATTATCACCCTTGTCACAGATAAGGGGACTGAGAGAGTGAGACAGGAGTTCTCCACTGCCTCAAGGGAACTCATGCTGCACTGTGCAGTACTTAAAACATCCCTCCAAACTCATGTTTTAGGAAAAGTCAGAGCCTAGACCCAGAGTTCTCTGTATCTCCAGCAAACATAGGGTAAAAAGTAGTTCTAGAAAAATAGAGAAATAAATGTTGCGGTAACCAGAGACTTAATTATCCTTTTATGGTCCCCTTGGATGGCAGATTCTCAAGGTCAGGCATCATCAAATGCTATGTTATCTCAAGGTGTTTGACTACCACTCAGTTTAGCCTAAATTAAGAGCCAGTAGTTAGAAATGCGTGCACATTCTGTTTAGGTATTTGAATCAAAAGTTAGCTAATATCCTGAATCACCAATGCAGTGGGGAAAAAAGGCTGTTCATCCCCTCCCTGTACCAAAGGTTTGTCAATTGCCCAGTAAAATACAGCAAATACTTTATGGGCTATAAAAAAAACAGCTTTTCTCTCCGGAAAGTGAAGCAATATCTACTTAGATTGCAGGAACACAAAGCACGCCTCCTAAATCAGTTTGCTGACAGAGTGGGGGAAAAGTTGGTTTGGCTTTGTTTGCTTGTTTGTTTTTGAAGAGGAAAGTGATCCTGCTCAGAACCCTTCATGAACTTCAGGAAAGAGGTCAGTTACAAAAGCTAATGTGCCCCAAAAGACAGGGTTTCATTATCTAATTGATGCAGCATGAGATAGTTTCCCTAAAAAGTGAATGTTGACGAAAGTCTGCAGCAAATTAACAGGATACAGAAGGAAAAAGTGAAAGAGCTTTCAGATTTAATCTCAGTGTAAGTTACATTATTTACATCTTTTATAGATATTCATCACTGTGATCTGTGTTGGAAGCAAGGAAGGAGAGATTGAAGGGTTTGAAGTGTTTGTCTTCCTGAACAACACAGCCTTCTAAACTAATAAATGCCACTCAAGTTGTCGGAAAAAAAAGGAAACCAACTATCTCTAGCCAACTTAAAAGCCTTGCCCCGGGGGTCTATTCTGTGTTTCCTGGAAAAAAAAAAAATCCTGAAAGGAAAGGGAATTCTGCAAAATTCCCGGGGTGAAGGAAGAAAATGAAGCCCTCAGTGTTTTTCAGGGATGCTGATAGATAGTACGTGGCCTCAAGCAGTTAATGCTTTTGAGAGTCCTCTGGGCTTGAAGACATGCCATGAAAACCTCTATAAAAACTTCTCCTGGGGGCATGATAAAGCAAGGGACTACTGTTGATGTTGTGCTAGCTGGGAAACCTTGGTTCTTTGTTGCCAAGCTAATCTTGATCATCTCCTGCTGGTCATCAAAAGCCAGTCTCCATAGTTGTGATGGACGGTGTGGCTCAGCATCCACATCTGATACATGGCAAAGGAAAAAAGAAAGCTTGCAGTGCTTGGCTTCCTTATCTGGTACTCAGAAGCAATCACTTATCTGGCTCAGAACTTAACCAGTTGCTCAAGGCATGTTTGTGGCTTTCAGTCGGTGAGACTTCCTGAGAGAAGTGATTACTAAAGACGTGAAGGGATTGTATTACTCATTTAAAGAGTTACGGCAATTATTTGAGGTAAAACAGAAATGGTCTGCCTCTTGTAAACTAGAAGCAAAGGAGCAGTGGGAAGGTTTAACAGCACTCTGAAATGAATACTGCAGATGTTGGGGTGGTGGTGACTGACTAACAGTTATATCCCCTTTTTGCTGGGAGTAACGTTATCACAGACAAACAGATCTGCCCTGTGCAGCCTCACATCCCAGAGAAAGGTTAAAAATCATTGCAGGTTCCCAGGAAGACAACCCTTAACTAGAAGCAGCAACCTGCCCCTGAGTATGCACAGACATCCCACAGCAATGTTAAATACACAAGGGATTTGGTACAATTAAATTTAATGGTAGACTCTTCAGCTTTGTTTAACTCCATCCTGCAAAAAAGTATTGGGAACAACTATCTTGGGTCATTGAAAAAACTGTATATGTTAAAAATTTCTAAAATCTGCATGATTTGGGTATAGAATGAGTTGTATATATTGATGTTACAAGTCAATAACATTGGGAGATGGTATGAATACCCAGAGAAGTGAATATTCTCCCCCCCTCCCTCACATCATTATATTTTCAGAAGACAACCTTTTAGAGAATTTAAGGTTATATTACAAGTTCATCTCCTCTGATCCTGCAGAAATCAGGGAAGCTTTACAGAAGTGTCTACTCCAACTTTTATTTTCTGGTTTAAATTCACAATAACCTTACCAAAGACACAGACCCAGCTCACAAGGGCAAAATATGACCAGCAGGTCAGCAGGCTGGAGAATGTCCAGTTCCTGATTCCATAAGAGTAAAGGTCTTTATGACCTCCTGCACCCATGAGAAAAAAAATGATGTTTTTCCAAAGGTGATCTTTACCAAAGGTGGGGAATCCATAAGTCATTGTAATGGGCACCTTAGCAGGCAGCCAATTAGGCTATCTGGAGGGTGGCGCGATGTTTATGGCCAGAAACTGGGTGAGGAATGAGTCTCGGGAACAAGGAGATAAGAAATACTTTCTAGTGGTAACCAGGAAGGCTTTCTGTGACACCTCAAGGTGACAAGGAGCACACCTGAACCCCAAAGATCCCTCAGGAAGCTGCCATCTCCCTCTTGCACCCTGCAAGATTGCAAAGTTCTGTTCAGTAGATACAAGGGTTGGGCATTTCATGACAAGTCAGACTTTTGTCCACTTGTCAAATGTGGTCACTAGCTTTGGTGGAAAACGCTGCTCCAGGGTACCCTTAGTCTGTGAAAGTTTCATGGAGCTGAAAGATGTCCCTTCAAATGTTTTTTCTGAACCAGACAAAGGAGGGAGAACGCAGATAGACCTTGGGCTCCACTGGGTTAAACACCAGCTTTGGTACCATCATCTCCTGCAGAGTGCTTCAAGCCCTCCAGGTTACTTCCAATGGAACAAAATGGTCCATTCATGCCAACATCACTCTTTTTTTTTTGCATCTGAAAATGCCTTATTTCCCTCAAAAACATCCATTCATTCAAAACCATATGTTTAATGTTTTGGTTCAGGTGCTGGCTGATAAAAACAACTGTTTGCACAACCATAATCAAAGCTGAATGGTAAACAGCAAAGGCCTCCCTTCTGTTTATAGCCCTTCTTGCTAAATTATTACCATTAATAATTACATTAATGTTTATTATAGTGGTATTAAAAAGCCAACTGAGACTAGATCCTCTCGTGCTTCATGCTGTGCAGGTCTAGAGGAGCAGACAAGTCTTTCTTGACCAAGATGGACAAAAGCTTAAAAAGCGTAGAAAGAGAACCAAGTATTTATTACTGTTTCCCTGGCCTTGTGACTGGATTCAGAGTGTGTTGATTACAGTGGACTTTGGATCAAGTTCACTTAATATTTCTGCCCTTGTTTTCTGTTCTGTTCTAAAACCATAAAGAAATCTGAGTTATTTTTATGGAAATGAGGGTCGGTGCCAGAATTCTTTACTTCTAGGAACTGAAAATAACACAAACCCTTTCAATCCATGGTTTCTCTTGAATCTAAATTTCATACCCCTGTCAATATCAATGGATCAATTTTAGAATTCAAATGTTAATTGAATGCTTTTCATTATCTCCTCTTTACCCTAACAGTTAAATGATAATCACCATCATAACCGAACTGTTTGTAATCTCATGCTCTTCTAAACCTTGTTTCCTTATATTAATTTAGCCACTTCCCAGTAACTCTCCCTTAAAAGCTTCTGATATATAACTCTTGACTTGGATCTTAGGCAGAGTTTCAGGTGCATCCTTACTTAACATTTTCTGATCAGAAAGTAGTCATTATCCAAAGGATTCGAGCAGAAAGCATCCAAAAGATCCAAAGCATTGAAGCTTTGAGCAGAAAGGGAATCAGCAACGAAGGCATCAGCTGTCAGTCACACGAGTAAAAGTTGAATAATTTTTTACAATAGAAAGCGATAACTTTAATAAAGAGATCTGAGCTCTTATCAGTGTAAAATAGACAGTTTAGAAAATTCTTACCTGTTACTGATGGAGAAAATCCCTGCTCCTGCTGCACATTTCTATCTTGGAAGAAAGGAGAGGGATGTTGTGACGGCAAAGAAATGTCTCCTGTTTCTTAGCAATCCAGAAGAGAAGCTCTCCCAGCTCCTTCTGTAGGTAATTCGGGTGGCATCTCTCTCCCTCTCCCCTCCTTCTTTCCTTCCTTCCCTGCAGTTTAGCCAATAAATTCTGCTTTATGGTTATGGTCCGACTTTGAACTTCTGGCTCCCTCTGCTGTTACATAAATACAGAAATTCTACAGATATTTGAAAGGAAGAGCAGTTTCAGCAAGGAGCTCAGAAGAAGGGCATGCACCCATGCCATGGGTGAGCATGTACTGGAGTGGAAGTGTTGTGAAGCAAAGGGATGGAGATTAATCCTGTCCTCCTTCCTCAGACAAGATTTCCCCAGGGTGCAAAGAGAATTTTTGCCTCATCTGTGTGAAAAGGTCGCCAGTATCAGTTTTCTCAATTTTTTCCATTCCATCACAGATCGATGTTGAAATTTCGTTTTGGAGGGGTCCAGGCTGCAAGTCCTTAAATTGTGAAAGGGGAAGAGGGACACTTACTCAGACAAAGAACTTGGAAAGGTAAAGGTTTTAAGCCGTGGTGAACTACTTAACTAGTCCCTTGGTTAATGCTGTTCTGGGGCCCTTCTAGAAGTGTGCTCATTTGTAGTTATGTAGCGTGTCAACAGAAATAAAACATTTTGATGTCGAAACAACTACAAGCTCTTATCAACTGAACTAAATGTGAAAATAGCTTTTCATTTGTGCTGTATTCTTTCTTTCATTTCTTTTCTGGTACCAGCTGTTACAGATGTGCCCATTACTTCCAGCACTTAGCTCATATCTTTTGTCACATAAATATCAAAGCAGGAGTAGGGGTATTTAAAGTCTTTCTCATATATTTTGGCAAGTCTTGTGATTCTGAGAAGCATAAACCTAGCATCTGTGTAAGGAATGGTGTGAGCTGGAGAGCTGTCTGTAGTCACTGGCTTCTTTCTCCAGGGCACCCCTGAGCTGCTGTTTATTTTTTATGACTTCTTTTTCCAAGGCCTCCTTTATGGGAGCTTTATTTTCCAGCCGGTTGGAACCAGCACCCCATATCTCAGCGCTTTCCCTTGCACCTGGGTGCAAGGAGGAGACAACCTTTCTCATCTGGTTAAGGAAGGGGACACGAAGCCTGTGCTTCTAGCCGAGAAGGCAGCAGCCCACACAGATCTCCAGCCTCTCGCCAGCTCCTTAGGAAGTAGAAGCTTCCTATCCTACTGGAGCCAGAAAAGCCGGAATGATTTATTTAGCTGGCCTGTTCGTTTCTGTTTCTTCCTTAATTTGTTTATCACATGTTTGTTTGTTCTGCTGTATAAGACATTAAAGAAAAGGGAGGAAAACTACGAGGAAATGGATAGTCCTTACACTGAGAGGTGTTTTGATTCGGGAGGCATTCCTCAGCCAGCTTTATCTCCACACCTTCCAAACATTTAAAGATATGCCGTGTCTCTTTTCTTCTCTTGATTCAGACGTTTGGGCAGAGCCTGCAAAGCAGCAAATTAGCACATGGTCTCTTCTTAAAGTCGGCAGAGAAGGGCTGCAGCACTGAGAGACTACTCAGGGGTCAGGAAATGACCTAACCACCGATATTTTGCTGTGGCACTGGGACTTTTTTCTGGACAGATTTTTAGGATGTATTGCCATATTAAGGTTCTGCCCAAATTTGACAAGGGGAATGGCACCTCATCAGAGTCCCATTACACTGCTTTCCATGTCCTGTCCAACCTGCAAGGCTGAAAATGTTCACTATTAACTGTTGTGGGAGAAGGACTTGGGTCATTCCGACCCTGCACTGGTTTGTGTAACTGGAACTGGGCATAAGCCAAGAGATGTGGTGGGGCTGGAGCTGCCACGGGGTAGCTGTATGGACTGCAGAAAAGCAGGGACAATACTTGGAAGGAGAAGAGCTGCAGGAAGCCAGTGATGCAGATGCCTGTTCCCTCCTACAGATGGGTCCTGGAGACTTGGTTCAGGATACCGGGGCCTGAACTGGCTGGTTTGAATCTGGCCATGTTGCATGTCACGATACGATGGGGAGCAACCAAACATGTACCTGTGGAGGGTCACTGCGAGCATCTTCATCCACTAAGACCTTTGCAGAATGCACAAGCAGTATTTTTATGAGGGTGCACAAGGGTGGGAATTCTTCTGTATACAGGACACTTGCTGCTGGGAGACAACATGGAAGTACCATAGTCCTGGGAGTCCTGGATGGTGTGCTGGCCAGACTGGCTGTTTCTACTCATATCAGTAAATTTGTGTTGACTCTGCCAACCAACGGACCAGCTCCTGTTTGCTATTTATAGGGGATGGAGTGAAGAAACTAGCTGATACGGTGTGGGGCTGCCCCACTGCCTGCAGAGCGATAGGACTTGCGCCCATTCTCTTCCACAGCACGTTACTGGAAGGCACTGAGGAACTGTCCTGTTTTTTCTGCAGTTTATTACCTAAACCAGCTGGACTCCATGGAGACAACCTGTTTCAAGGGGGTAGAGATGTGTTGGGACATAATTCTCTTCATAACTCCTTTCTGGAAGTGGTTATGGTAACAGTGAAGGCTCTACTGAGAAACATTCATTGGGTGCAATTAAGCATTTCCCTGGAAGTGGTATAATTATCACCACAGTGAGATTACCACTGCACTCTGAATACTTTGAGGATCTCCTCCAGTGCTCTTGTGTCAGATCTTCAGCCTCCACTGGTAAAGCCCTGATGTTCTGTGGCTTCACTTCCTCTGAGCATGGAGTTTCAGAGACCAGTTCTCCTGCAGCACATGTAGCAAATCTAATTGTGGTTCAGCATCTGGATTCCTGCTCTCTCTGGCACTGCTAAACACTGAGCAGCATCCACAAAGAATAGGACTAGGGACTTGATGACGAAAGCATAAGGAGAAAACGTACCACAAACGTGTATGCTAAGCTTAGCAGGTCTGCATGGTATCCTTGTAGGTATTTTGCACAAGTTTGGCTTTGTTTTGTCAGAATCTCTATGACTCTCTGATCTATAATTGATATTTTAACCACTGTCAACATTCTCTGCTTTGTTTCTTCTCCTTCTTCCATGGGGGGGAGCTAGTGAAACCACTGTATCTTCAGAAACACCAAATGCTATGGGATTGGAAGGGACCTCTGCAGATCATCCAGTCCAACCCCCTGCCAGAGCAGGGTCACCCAGAGCAGGTCCCACAGGAACGTGTCCAGGTGGGTTTGAATGTCTCCAGAGATGGAGACTCCACCACCTCTCCGGGCAGCCTCTTACAGGGTTCTGCCACCCTCACAGGGACAAAGTTCCTCCTCATGTTTAGGTGGAACTTCCCATGTTCAAGTTTGTGCCTATTTCCTCTTGTCCTGTCACTGGGCACCACTAAAAAAAACTGGCCCCATCCTCCTGACACCCACCCTTGAAGTATTTCTAGGTGTTGATCAGATCCCCCCTCAGCCTTCTCTTCTCCAGACTAAAAAGCCCCAAGTCCCTCAGCCTTTCCTCATCAGAGAGATGCTCCAGGCTCCTCATCATCTTTGTAGCCCATTACTTCCAAGAAGGCACATGAGGATATCATCAAAGTGAGCGGCTACCAAGGAGTTCTAACTAACCCAGAGGGCCAAAGATTTAAGGAGCTACAGGTGTATTTCTTATTTTAGCTGCTTCCTAGAATCACTTTAATGGCTTTCTGGCAGTATCTGGAGCCATGGATGAGTTTTCTTCCAAGCATTTGTAGACTGTTTTTCTTAGTTTTATGCGGGTTTTTAACTCGTATACTCTTAGCATCACAGTTGGAAATGGACTCTGTGACTGTGATTTTCCGTAACAAATATTTTAAAAGAAGCTGTTGTTTCCATCAGCTGAAATATTTCCCTGTAATACACTTCAGCGAGGCAGATGAAGAAAACACCTATGATGTCAGTCTTAAATAAACTGAGCACACTCAAATGATTTATCTGGGCCTTTTAAGCTGTACAGCGCTCTTGTTATAATTGCTCTTAATATTGTATAAATATGTTTTATAGGATATTACTCATATAAACCACTTTCATGGACTTCGTACCAGGCACCGCGCAGTGCCTGAAGTCCACTGGCTAAACACGTTTTATAGTCTAGGTTTTCTATATAAACAGCTTTCATGGGGTTGTTTGTCAGTGGACTTTGATCCAAACAAGATTATTGCAGGAAATTCTACCCTGGTATGGAAGGCTACAGAGCTATTTATATGGCATTTCTTTGCAGTAGGTTGGACTCCCAGGCATGGGCTTGCCTTTTTTGTAATATACAAGTCGTCTCCTGGGGAACACATTCCCTTGTGTGTCTGCACTAATGGGTTGACCTACGCAGGGCACTGGGGTGGGGGGAGGCTTTCAAGGGGATGTTTTCTGCTTTGCTTCATCTCATCCCTTGAGCACACGTATCCTTGGGGGAATGTCAATGAGCGTAATAGCATAATGAATCTGTCCCGCAACAATTTATATCATACCTGTTACTCTAAAAGCTAGATGATTCCCAAATCAATAAGTAGATCTGCAAACATTTACAGACACCATGAATTCTTTTGTTTTCAGCAAGAGCAATCAGTGACAACTTAGAAGAAAACGCAGGGATTTGATGTATGTGAAAATTTATTTAACTCTGGACCTCAACGGGAAAAAAGTCACAAAGTTATCTGTGGTAAAGCTTGGTTACAAATGTGCACAAGGCAAACCACCTAGTGTCAGAAATGAGATAGATGCGGCACAATTAGAGGTGTGAAAGCCATGAGGCAAACCCATTCCTCCAGAAGATGTTCTTCAGAGAGATCCAGAGCACGTTCAACTTCTGGGGTAGGTGCAGGGGAGGAGAAACACACCACGTGGTCTTAGCCAATTCCATTGTAGACTTTGCAGTTTACGTCAGGATTAGTCTTCTTCACCACTCGGATGGAACAGCTTTTCTTGTGGAATAGGCCAACACAGTTCACCCTGTCATAGTTCTTGGGGATAACAACCCTGTCATTGAGAAAAGCAAAGAGAAAATTAGCAGCCGAGACCTGGGCTGAGAAGGATGCTTCCTGAGCCGCAGCTACCCTGGAATGAGCTACAGGACAGATCCATTTGGCTCATGGATTCCATTAATACAATGCTATGGATTATCACAGGAGAAACACAGAGCCCTGATCATGGCTGTAACAGATCCCAGTTCCCAGTGTTTCTCTGGTTCAAATGCAGTTCTTGCTGGTCATTCTGTTAGGGCTTGGCATAAATTTCCACACAGAGACAAAACAGGGATTAATTCTGCCTTCCCCATTCAAACTAAAACTTTCTTTATGGTAAGAAACTACTTAAAGAGTGCTGAACCACCTCCCAGTCAAGCCTCTTCCCAGCACAGGCTGACTCACACCCTCCCATAGCTGAGGACAGTGAGAAATATCTCCCACCAAGGGTTCCTTAGGTTGTAACCTTCCTTACAGATTCTTTGTGGGACTCTCTCCCTCATCTCAAGAACAATTTTTCCAGCTAATCAGTTCACACAGCTATATTCAGGAAGACACAGCTCTCCTTGATGTGTCACCTGCCATTCATGAGGTAGGAGCATGCAAGAAGATTTAGAAAGGAAATTTTCAGAGCAGGACTTGTGTGTCCTGTTTTAGTAAGCAGGAAGGGTGGGCTCTTGGCAGCATAGGAAGGTTGTGGAGCATCTCTGGCCTCATTAGATGCTCAGAGACAGGCCACTGCTCTGGTGCAGGGCTGGAGAAGTCCATATGTGTGTCTGTTGTGGGGTGTTTAGGTATCTGGAGACAAGCTGCTGAATAGAAAAAGGAAGAAACCAGTTAGTGTCAGAATCAAAAGAAGGACCAGGTCATGACGAGGAAGAGCTGTGCACTGGGAAGACAATAACACTTTGTTTCTTCCCAAAGAAATCTACTTAATCACCAGATTATTCTGCTTGGTCATGACTAGAACTAACTGGGAAACAGGGAGAAGCATTTTGCTCATGCAACTATGATATTCCAATGCACGTTTTCAGTGAGGTTCTTTAAAGTCTGGCCATTTCAACCAGTTCCTGAATAAGCAAACAAGAATTTGGGTGAACTTACAAGCTGCAGCAAATCATGGCAGTCATCTTACACCTGCACTGGTAGCAATCGTCGGTCTTCCACACTGCGCCAAAAACATAGAGGTTTCTGTCCGAAAGGCACCCTGCGTGGAAATGATAGTAGATCAATAGATGCAGACCACTGTTTTGGGTTGGTGGATGAGCAATCACAGCCCTGATTTCCCTCAAGTCATGCCAGGGAAGAGTCTAACCCGGTGGTCAGTAGAGAGGATGTGGTGTCTTTGCTCCTGAAGTGTCCGTGCCTGTATGACACACATGATAACGTGGTACATACCAGAGAAGCACTGTTCTGCCCTTGCAATAAATCTGAGAAACACCTTCTCTTATGGCTGTGGTAGGATCTTTCTGCCTTTTCTCGTATTCAACATACAGGTCAAACTTCAGTTTCTCCCTCCTCCCCAAATTTTATTAGACTTCGACTTGCTCTGCTTTTTTTAAACACCAGCTGTGTTGTCTTTGCTTTCATTTTAGTGGCAGGCAA
This sequence comes from Thinocorus orbignyianus, assembly GCA_013400375.1. Classification (NCBI taxonomy): domain Eukaryota; kingdom Metazoa; phylum Chordata; class Aves; order Ciconiiformes; family Thinocoridae; genus Thinocorus; species Thinocorus orbignyianus. The sequence goes on along the minus strand of VXBW01007297.1, from coordinate 311,380 downwards.
CCCCCTCAGGTTAGTCAATGCTGCTTAAAAGTACATGTTTTTTTCTACCTGGGCAAGGACTTCAGTTATACATCAGTCCAGAGGGTAATTATTGAACAGGGTAGAGTCTCTCTGTGTGAGTTTCCAGGTGGGTTGAGTCCTGAGGATGCAGCTGTTTTGACCATTCCTCAGCAAAGACTGTATTATACTACTCCATTATTTCTAAGGAAAAAAGAGGTTTTGAATCTCTGAATTAATGCTTCAGGGATGCTGAATATATTTGCTATTCTTACCGTATTTGCTGGCTGGTCTAAAGTAACAGCGAGCATCACACAGAGTGCCTGAGAAGAGAAGGATCAAGTAAAGGAGCAGCAAGAATTTCTGGAAAAGAAACAAGAATTTTTATTTAAAATTAGGTGGTTGTTTCTTGGTGGTTTTTGGGTTTTTTTCCCCAAAGGTTTAGCAGATTAGCTTGCACAAAATTACAGATGAATCCTACTATTCCCAATAATAAATGTTTCCAGTGGACATACACACACACAGAGACACACACATCATAAGCCGCTGACTTACCATACTTGCATGGGCTGCTCACCTTTCCTGATGAGAAGTTGTGTGTATTTATATACAGTGAGGAAACAATGGCCAGTGCAAGGGGAGGTGATGTAAATGTCAGCACCCCAGGTGCCAATGGGCACTCTAACCCGTTCCAACCATCAATCAGAAGGTGGCACCTCAAAAAGTCTTGCAAAAGCTTGTTTTTATGCGCTGACGTGTGTTGGCATCTTGGTCTCCATTGTGCTGGTGTAAATCCAAAGAAACTCAAGCAGGTACACAACAAGTCACTCAACATCAGCACTGGTGCTGGTGGAAGAGTCCAACTCCCAGAAAGCTCCGTCCCCAGAACTGGCAGACCATCAAGGACTGGTGGGGAAAGGGCATGGGCTGAGCGAGGCAGCAGAGCACTATTGTTCCACTGACCTGCTCCGAGGAGATGGCCTCCAGGCCTGGAACAGGCCATTCATGCAGTGCAGCGGTGTGGAGAGTCCACTGTTCTTGGGCTGATTTATTGTTATTTCGGTTATTGTATATGAGACACATTATATTGTCCATATGTAGGGACCTGCACGGACGGGCTGTAGTTTTATATCTCACAGTTGCCAAAGCAAAGCTGGGCTGAGGGTGCAAAGGCAGATGACTGTGACAAGATAACACTTTTTTTTTTCGCAGCAAAAGTGAGATGAGCTGTGCACGGTCTCAGCCCAGAAGCGAACACAACAGGCAGGATGATTGTCACTCATGGGTCTCCTCCTGACAGCAGTGATGCTAAGGATCGGGGAGAGCCAAAGAAAGCAAAAGTTCCAGTTTTCTTTCCCCATATGCACGCCTGCCTCAAACACAGCTGGAATCAGACACAAACAGCAGTGTTGTGTCTGCAACACTGAAATTAGGATGTTCCTTTCAATACGCGTCTTGCCATCGTTGTCAGGGGCTTTGTACAATTAGACCATTGCAACACACAGGACATGAGGCTGCGTCTCAAAACCAGGCAGGAAAAATAGCTCAGATAGAGTCATGGAATCATAGAATGGTTAGAGTTGAATCGGACCTTAAAGACCATCCAGTTCCAACCCCCCTGCCATGGGCAGGGACACCTCCCAGCACACCAGGTTGCTCCAAGCCCCATCCAGCCTGGCCTTGAACCCCTCCAGGGTTGGGGCAGCCACAGCTTCTCTGGGCAACCTGTTCCAGTGTCTCACCACCCTCACAGCAAAGAATTTCTTCCTAAAATCTAATCTAAATCTCCCCTCTTTCAGTTTAAAACAATTGGCCCTCAGGGCTGGAGGGATCCAAGTCTTTACTGAACTGGAGCACAGGCATAACAAGTTTTAAAAGTTACCAGAGGGTTCCTAGCATAATGATCTGCATTAATTCCATTAGCTTGGCTGTTTTGGCACACCTGGGCTTAATTAGACACTTTGATTGGTATGGCTGAACTAATTAGCTTCCACTGATTGACAAATAGCTAGAGGAAGCAAAGCTGCACTGAGTGTGGTTTCTGGATATAAAGGGCAGTGGCAGAAGGAAAGTGGCCTCTTGAGGGACCTGGAGTGAAGGGGCAGTTGTGAAGAGGTGGCTGCTGGGTTTTTGTGACAGAAGATTTGATTTACGTAAGTTTCTTTGGCTCATTTGTTTGAGTGCATTTAGGGAGAAGCTTTAAACTTTCTGCTGTAGTTTGCTTCTGACTTTGCAGTGTGGTGGCTGTTGAGTTTTGTGTTAACCCTGTGATTTTTGGTAGGTTGTGCTTGCTCTCTGTGTGGGGTCCTGCTGCAGGAAAGAGTTGTAGCATCTAATGAAGTGCTGGAAGAAAAAAAATCTCCTCTGGTAATCCTTAACTGAGTGAACTTCTATCTGAGGGGAATAATTCACTCAAAGTAACTTTGCTAGCTATGAGAAGCAGTAACATAAAAATGGAACGTCTCTCTTGTACTACTAAGCCCTCAAGTATAAGATGTGGATTTGGTTTTGTTTAAATTGAGGCTATTTGGTTATGACCTAGTGAAAGTAGGGGTCAGACCCACTTCTGGCCTGTCCCTGCTGTAAGTCTTGACAAATCTTGTGCTGTTTGAGAAGGGGTAAATGTAATGGTTGCAAGAAAATGTACTGAGCAACCTCTGGCTTGAAGGTTATGGTGGATTCTGAATTATTCTATTAATTAAAATGATTAATTTCCTTAATTAGTTAACTATTCTTTCTTCCTTGGAGGGAAATAACTATATCAACAACTTCCTTATACTTCTTGCTGTTTCTCAGGTAGACAAATGTATGAAATACAGGAATAAATGAAGTGGAAGTGTAATGTGATCAAGGCTGTTGCTGCCAGAACAGCCTGAGAGCTCTGCCTCCTTACCCTGAGGTGTACATTACAGCATGCTGTGTGCTTTTTTGCTGTGGTATTAAGCAAGTGTCCTCTGGAGGTTCTCTGTTAAAGGAAGGTTAAGTTGTCCTAGCCTAGCTGATGGGTGAGAAGATTGATTCCCTCTAAGACTTAGAGGCCACGGGAGCTTGTTGTTTTTCCTCTACACCTTCTCCATTGGGGTCTGTTGTGTTGGAAGAGCTTTTAGCCCAACTATAGACATACTGACTGAAGTTAAACAACCTCCTTCGTGGGCTGTGGGGGTATGACAGCAGTCAATGTATGGGTCTCCTCAGCTGGAGGTCCGTGAAGCAATGAGAGGAACGTCCAGCACCGCCTTTCCCTGTTTATCTAGCTCTGCTGTCTGTCAAGGAAGTTGCCAAATTAAACTGGTCAAATAATGTAGCAGCTTGACTAAAACAGTGATTCTGTGCCAACTCAAGGAGGCAATTCTGCCCTGGGAAGCTTTTGCCAGTTAGAAGGACTTTGAGTTTTCTGAGGTGAAGGCTGGAGTTTGACGATCTGTACTGTGGCCCTTCCCCAAACCAGGTGGGCACCTGGATGGTGGCTCCAGGTCGCCGAGACTCTGACTAGGGTATCAAATCCATAATTTGTTAAACTTCCTCACACTGAAAACATCTCTTCAGTATCCCTCAGTGACTTTAGACGTGGTCTGGTAGCTGTCTGTTGCTTCACCTTGTGTTTCCTGATTCAAAGCTTTGTCAATAAAAAGCTTAATTACTAAACATGATAGTGGGCTTCAAAAGTAGGTTAAAGCACATGAATAAATCTCATCTGACTTCAAAATGATTCATGTCATATTGTTTTAAAGAAAAGTTGAGGGAAGCTGATGTTCCTTCTGGCTCTGACCACTAGTTGCTTCCCTTTTTTAACTGAATTCATGAGAGTGAGCCTTTAGGTAGGACCCCTACCTGCATTCACGTGTGGACAACTCTTAGGAAATCAAATGGACTTCATGAAAATTGATTTTTTTAAAATTTTTTTTGAAAAAAAAAAAAAAAAGCACCACCTGTGTGGCCAGGCCCTTGTCAGTAAGAACACAGTTTGCTACTTACCAGAGGTGCAACAGCATCTGTGTGGCCACCACTTGTTGTTGTTAGGAGGAGGGAGTCGTTAGCTTCTGGGTTTTGGAAATGCACCCTGCCCGAATCCTCTCCCGAGTGTAAATTTTGAAAGGATATTTCTCTATTAAATCTCTTTCTCTTTCCTCACTGGTTCGGGGCAGATGGCAGTCTGGCCCTTTGTATGCGTGGGCTTTTGTTTATTTTAAATTTGAATGGATCCAAGTTGTTCAGCCTGTGTGCACACTCCCCTCTGCCCAGCTTGGCTGCGTCTCTGAACGTGTTCCCTTTGAAGCACAGATTGAGTTCTCAAATGCTGCTTGTGCAGAAAGCCTGACTTTTTTTTCTTTTCTTAAACTGTTTGGCAAAATGACACAACACAAATGCAGTGTAACACCTCCATGGCCTTGAACAGAGGGAAACATTGCTTTGTCCTTCCTTCAGTACTAGGATTTTGGATGGGATTTTAGTTTCAGCCTGCAAATTTACTGAAATCCCAGGGTCTCACTTGCCTTCAGCGGGAATTAGCCCTGGCATAAGCACTGTCTGAGTCCTGAGCAGCTCTTTCTTGTTTTGTTGGCTACGCTGGACTCATGACATCTCTCTGCTCCTTTCTTCCCCTCTCCTGGAGAACACACAGCAGAGCACAGGGAACTCCAGCTGGAACAGGAATGTGTGTTCATCTGAGCTGGCATGATGTGAGGGGCCAGTTCATGGCAATACTTAGATGACAGGTCCCGGGGATGGATGAAGTGGGCTCTGTCAGGCTGGAATAGTGTCTGTCTCCCTGATAGACAGGGGAAAAAAATTACTAGAAGAACAGAGTTATTGCATGTGTTGCTATCTTTGGAGTAATCTAACTTGTATGACCATAGAAGGGATTAAGTCTAGCCTAGGTTTGTCATGGGAAGCTTGCATGTGCCAGCGATAGCAAAGTGCAGATGGCAGAGAAAAACAAGGTTAAATCTTACTTTTTTTCCCCCTCTTTTCTTACCTAGTGAGTGAGAGGGCTGCCTTCTTCCAGCAGTGCAGGGGCTGCAGGTAGCTGACCACTGCCACTGCTTGCCTTCACCCAGAGGAGCATCTTGCCCCATTTCTTGAGGGGGTTCCAACTTGGGGGAGCCAGTAACTGCTCATGACCCTCTGGACTTCACCCCTCTCATCCCAAAGACAAGAGTAGCCCAGATTCCCGAAGTCCAGCTGTTTTTCCAGGGGGCTGGGAGTGGGATTGGTGTCTGTGGGTGCAGACGGCATCAGCAGCACTCTGCTGGCCCTCAACTTCTCTGTGGAAGCCAGTAATGGAGATGTCCTTGGCTCTTGAGCATGTCAGAGCTGGTGAGTTTTTAACCTCTTGAGTGTTGACTTGCTCTGCATGTGATGAGCAACTACACTGGCACTACCATAAAGTGCTCCTAAAATGGGTGGGTTTTGAAGGCTTCCCTCTAAACTAATGCTGCCAGCCCTGATCTCCCACTCTGCTTCTGTGTGAATCTCTTCCACTGTAGAAAATTCTGGTAGGGAAGAGCTGTTGCAAAGTCGAGTCTCCACTATCAGCATTGGTGCTAGGCAAGGAGCTACTTTGACAGGTAACTTCCTGGAACTGCAGTAGGGGGTTAAAATATCTTAACACTAATACAGTGTGACAACTCTCAACACGTTGGTATCCACCAACTTTCCTGTCTTTACTGAACGTGTGAAGGAGCTGGAGAAGTTCTTGTCTCTCGTCCAAGTAGAGGGTAATAAAGTCCAAGCATTTTCTGCCCTGGGTGAGGGCAGTCAGAGCTGCATCCTTGGCTCCTCAGTTTCCTCCAGAGCAAACTGAGAACGAAACAATTTCTCAAGTAATACAAATGCTCATTAACAGTGTAAAAAGCTCTCTGCTAGATGATATCTCATTAGGAATACAAAAGTCTTGAATGGCTCTGCTTGTGTAGAACGTGAGGGTCTTGGCCTGTCTAGTAGAGGAGCTCTCTGCAGGGTGGTTTCTTCCCTCATCTTTGTCCCCATTAGAGTTATTCATCTAATGATAGTTCTCTCTTGACTTCAGCTATTCCTGAAAGCGTGGGTTTCTCACTAATAGGACTGGAATCTGTTTCCCAGTGCCGAGGACAGCAGGAAGCCCTGTGGTAGTGATGGATGTCTACTTGATGATCCGCCGTCACAAGACAACAATCTTCGCTGAGGCCAAAGAGACAACAACCGTGTATGAGCTGAAAAAGGTGGTGGAGGGGATACTGAAGAGGCCACCAGAGGAGCAGCGGCTCTACAAAGATGACCAGCTGCTGGATGACGATGACAGGACTTTGCTGGACTGTGGTTTGAGCAGCCAAATCTGCCGTCCTCATGGTCCTGCCACAGTGGGCTTGGCTTTATTTAGACCTGGCAGTGGCACCTTTGAACCATTGCGCATTGACCCCTTCTCAAGCACCCCCGAGCTGCCTGATGTTGTGAAGACACAGGAGTCTGGGAGCAGCTCTAGTGACCAAACCTTGCGTTAAAACCAACATCTCCTGGTCTGCCCCTTGCAGACAGGGTGCTGGTCTTGTCTGCGTGTCCTGTGTCCATCCACCCCCTTCCAAAAGTGCCTATCTGACCAATAAAGCATCGCAATTTAATTAATTCCATGATGTCAGTGTGCTGTAGCATCCAGGCAGCCAACACAACTGTTTCTTGGGGTCCTTCTCCTAAATTTAGTGCTGGGGGAGAAGGGTGGCAGCATGGGCACCTCCTAAACTGTAAATCAGTGCATTCTGCCCTCTTTGTTTCCTCCAGCCAGTGCCTGTAGCCTTGTATAATGATGAGGATAAAGCCACACATGGCAAGTGCTAATCAAATAAAGTGTTCATAGGTGTGTAGATGCAGATTTGAGTGTCTTACTGTCTTTTTGTACCTGTGGTTTTGCTTTCTTCTGTTAAAGATGCTTTTTACTGTCAACAGTGAAGCATAGCAGGAAAGTACACACAGAGCTCTGAACTGCTGGGGATTTTTGGGGGGAAGGAGGAGTGTTGCATGGGCTAATCTGGTACACAAGCATTTGTTTCTCTGTCTTCATCTTGATTTCTGGCTCCTCTCTGGGGAGTCTGGCTGGAAATCTTGGGGGACAGGCATGCGGATGGAGCTTCTAGCCCTACCCATAACAAAATCTTTAGGAAGACTGTAACCTTAGGGCATGAGCAGAGGTAAGGTTAGCAAATGGAGCTTATTACCATCAAAGTTAAGGGATGTTGCACTAATACAATGCACACCAATTAATTTCTAAAGCTGACCTTAAGTATGGTTATGGAATGTACAGTTGAAAACCTCCATCAACTCAAAGATATTTTTCTTTTCTCTTCAATGAATTAGGAATTACCTTCTGGCATCTGCCTTCTCCATTCTTGAGAAGCAAGAAAAATACAGTGGCTTTTGACAGTGTAGCTGGAAATTACAATACGATACAATAAAAATGCAGTTTGAGAGGTCTGTAAGGAAGAAGTTTGTTACCACAGCCTTTAAAGTACAAGATTGGTCCGATTAATGCTCCTACTGTTAAAGATTATTATGTAGTTTCTCTTCCCGAACAGAATTAACTGCAGCACTTTTTTTATTTGTTGTGGGGCTTTTTTTTTTTGGTGTGGTTTGTTTTTGTTTGTTTTTATGGTCTAGTCTATTTCAGAATTAATGAGAGGCTTTTCTTTTTATGCCTAACGATGGCTTGAAGACATCACATCTGGCTCAGCTCACCACTGTGCTGCAAGGAGGAAACTCTTGGTTTTTCTCTGTTAACAATCAGAGGTGCTAATGCCTAAGTCCTCTGAATGAAGTGCTGAAGTATTGTTACTGTTAAATTGTCCTCCTCCTGTACCAAGGCTAATTCAGTTTATGTCCAAGTTAAAAAACCAAAAAACAAAAAACTACCTACTTAGTCCCACCTATGATTATTCCTTAGGTATCAAATATATTTATATATACTAAAGACACTTCTGAAATGTCACTTGCAGTCTTAAACTTCACTGGAGTGAACAGAAATTGAGCCCAGATCTGCCAGCCCAGTCAGGACTTGAGTTTCTGTGTTCTCTGTGACTCTGACAGGTTCATCCCCTCCCTCCAGCACAGTGGCAGAACGAGGATGCCATCTAGTGACTGTAGTCAATTTATAGGAGCCAAAAATGAACAAACCAAACAAAAACCTCGGCTGCAAGAGAAAAAGAAAGTTCCTGAGCCATCATATGTGTGGATAAACAAGCTGTACTAATGTAGCTGGGATGTAACTGCAAATTGCTCAATCAAGCTGCTGATACTTCCCTCTTGGTTTGCTGAGGAACTTCGGTTGTCAGTTGTTCCAGCTATCTAAAAATGCCTGGCTTCCTAGCAGAGCTACCAGCTAGGGGAACAGGGAACCTCTTCTGCTCTGCCTGGGCTATGTTGCCTTCCAAGGTTCTGCAAAGTCTCTTAAGGCTTTAACATGTCAAGATAATTGAGGAAACTCTTATGTGAATGTTTCCTTTCCACTATGTGGAGCTAGTGGTGTTACGATCCAAGGCTTTGAGGGTGGAGGGATGTATTTTTTTTTTTTGTGGGGGGGACAGTAGCTGTTTGTGTTGAAGTAGTGAAATGCCAAGACAAAGCATCTCTTGGCAAAAGCAGGAAGAGCAAAGCAGAGCTCTGAATGTTCTGTCTCCACCTTCTCGATTCCGAAGGTTTTGTCTTCCTCTCACAGCTAGACTCCTTGCTCCACAAGGGAGCCAAGTCCCTGCTGTCCTTCTGGTGTTCCAAAACTAGATGTGATGCATAACTTCGTCAATTTCTGTGTGGAAACTTGGAGCAGACAAGAGAAGGGCAGACTGCTCTCTGGAGGATTTCTGGATTTGACACGGAATGAGTCTTTCCTACTTCTGCATAGCAGACAGGGTAGAGCCACGTATCATAACAAGCCTTGCCACGTGGTAGAGAAAGGTGCTTGGGTGGATTTCAAATGTGGTTAAATAGGTCTGGACCATGCAGAAGTGCCAGTAAGGCTGGCTTTTCTGGAATTTGGGTGCATAGGTCTACTCAGCCTCAAAAAGGGAAGTAAATCTTTCATCACAGCTTACTTAAGATTTGGTGTTTTCTATAGACATGTCTTACAACTGAACCTGGAGGTCTCTTGTAGACAGAAAGACATTCGTGGAATGGCTTGGGTTGGATGACATCTTTAAAGATCATACCATAGTTAATAGGTTAGGCAGGTGCAGGCAACTATATAGGATAAAAGATCATCACATAAGACGTTGTACTAGAAAAGAGAGTGTTCAAAAAGATTTTTTAAATTGCTCTTCATGTCTGTCCTGTGGATTTGGTTGGAACTTGATGATCTTTAAGGTCCCTTCCAACTCTAACCATTCTGTGATTCTATGATTTTTTTTTGGAATGTTAATTCCTTAGGTTTCCATCCTCAAAGAAGAAAGTAAGTCATGTGAAGTTCTGGTGCTTTATCTAATTTTATTTTGGCTTTGAGATACAGCTGTGCAGAGATAACAGAATATGCTCCCAGAAGTGTGACTGGAGAAAAACTAAAATTAGCAGCTACTGAGGGTGCTTAAAAACATCAGCTTTAATTTCTGCTTTCATGGAGGGAACAAGTCAGTCCTTTCTTCATGGGGGAGCAGAAGGCAGAGAAACCAAGGGAGTCTGTTCTGAGTAGATATTCAGTTTTATTATGTGTTAGATTTCATGAATGGATTTCACTCAACAGCTGCATTTTTCAGTGTTTTTGAACTTGAGAGAGAGAGAGGACCCTTAAAATTAAAAAGGAAGTATCTCCCAAACCCCCAACCCTCTGTTAGCCCACCCACCCATGGACTGGGCATTCTTTTGAGTGATCATCTTTCTCCACTACTTTGTAAGTGCAGGTCTCCTTGTTGAAAATGCTCTCACACTTCTCTTCATCGTAGCCAGATGGTGACACAAAGCTGTCAGTGGAAAAAGACAAAGAGGTGATGAGGCCAAGAAGTAAACAGCTTCCATTTGAGATGGCATCTACACTTTTAATAGCAAGAGGCTATCCTGATGAGGTGCTCAGGAGCAGAAAAGGTTGCTCACACAACACCCCCAGCTCAAAAATAAATTAGCCTGCTGCTTAAGTAGGGATAGGGGAGAGCTGTTGTTTGCTGGTCTGATTTACACCCAAGGGACTTCTCCTGTATTTGTTTCCTGCTCAAATATAATTTCTTTTTCTTTTCAACCCATAATATGTAACAAGAATTGCATGAGAGTTTGGGTGTCACTATAGTAAAAGTTACGGATGGGTCAGAGTCTCTTGAGATGCTTCTCAGAGTAAAGCGGGGACTATGTGTGGCTTTGGGAAGATTTGGATTAGGAAAAGCAGAAAAATTCTTAAGTAACTATGTGTTCTCTCTTGAATCAGTATCGTACCTGAAGTTATAGCTTCAAGAAGAACTAAGTCTTTTGGTTTTGGGTTTATTTTGTGTTTGTGCTTTTTTAAGTCAAGAATATTTGTCAGAGGAACTTATTGTGTGTTTGGAGGTGATGGTGTTGGGCTAATGCAGAACTTTGTGATACGAAGCAGGAAGTTCAGAGTCATTTCTCAGTGACCCTTTGTGTGAAGGCAAGTGCTTTGTGCTGTATCGTGGCAGCGGAGAAAAATCCCCCCCACACACTCCCAAAATGATGCTCTGAACTCACCTGGAGCAGCACTGAATTCCACTCCTGTCACAGAAACAGTTGTGGCAGTCTTCTGTCTTCCAGGAACCGAATTTATGCACCTCTCCATTGGAGTCAAGGCAGCCTGAAAGCACAGTTCATTGGTTTTCCTGGAGTAGCTCATTTTTAAGCATGGAAATTGGAGCACCCAGCAGAAAGGAAGCTGGGCACAGAATTAATTAAAGGCTTTGACTTCCTCCATCGTTAACACTAGATATTGTTGACTCCTCATTTCAAGCAAGATTAATTCTGCTCATAAAACTTTTCCCAATCCACATATTGGATATAAAGCTCCTGTCCCACAATCATGGAATAGAGTTCCTAAATGAGTGACCTGGAAAGTAGGATTTTTTTAAGATGGGACAAGACAGAGTGGAGGGTTCTAGGTGTCTTTGCCTATAAATATGTTCTGTTCATTTGGCAACACTACCTCATTTTTCTAGTAGTAGCACTAGCTTTCCCAGAAAAAAGCACTGGTTTGGGCTCTCGGTTTATTTTGCCTACTGGCATACATGGGCTCTTCTTGTGCCCAAATAATTGCGTATTTCAAATGCTTATTTTCCTTCAGCTCCACTCATCTGTAGACGGATAGGCTAGTTGTGTTAAGGAAGAGCAGTCCCGGACTCAAGGGGAGCAGCCATTCCATTCGTAAGAACTTTGGACTCATCAGGGTGCTGAACTCCTGCCAGTCTGTTTCCTGCTTTATACTGACCCTGCACACAAACAGAGAAAGCGCCTTCCCCTCCCTTCTCTCTATTTCTAAATTTGTTGCCATAGTGAAAATGTGAATTATTATTCCATGCAGATGGATAAATCGAGCCTATGCTACTTTGCTGGACAAAATTCATTTGTAATTTGGCCTCTGTGATGTTCCTCAGATAACCTTTTCTTCTCTTTTTTTATAATATATTTAAAATTCCCTATTCTCCTCAAATTTCCTAGTGGTTTCTTTCCACTTACTTCTCAATTATGATAAATGGCACCAAATGGACAAATCAAATCAGGCAGTGCCTGTCAAATTGAGGACAGCTGACTTCTTACCTACGATCTCACCATCAGACAGCCCTGGCTTGAAATGCTCGAAGAAGCAATAAGCGTTGGATAGTGTCACGCTAACGGCAAGGAGGAGGAGGCAGGCCAAGGTGGTTTTCTGAACAAGAAAGCAGAATTTGTATGAATACTTAAGTCACTACTAAGATATCTTGACCATAAATGTTAGTTAGAAATAGGAAAATACAACGTGGTTTTAAATCAAAATCCAGTTGTCATCTTCACTTCAGACACTTTAACACATACAGTCAGAATCGCTGAGACATTTTGAAGAAGCAGAGGCAGAGTATCAAGTGGAGACAGGGGAAAAAATAGTGTTTAAATCAAGCATTGCCTAATACAGGACTGATAGACTTATAGACCGTGTGTGAAAGGCGTGTGTCCCATTCTTCCTCCTTCCCCATTCATTTTTCTTGTCATTATTTCCTCTATAAGATTGGTCACCAACTGTCTCTGCCTCACGCATAGTTGTAAACATTTCTTCACTGCAGTCCGAAGCCCCCACTGGATGTTTCACCCTAATACTGAAGGATTAGGAACAAGCTGAAGAACATTAGCTGAGGTTGCATCCTCAAGATTTGGCCCTGCTTTGGGCAGGAGGCAGGACCAAATGACCTGCAGGTTTCTCTTCCAACCTAGATAATTATACATTTCATGACCTTTGTCAACAGCTCTTTCTGGAAGCTCAGCTTAAATTCCTCAGCGAGTCCCTTATCCTTCAAATGTTTGAAGGGCTTTCACTGGGCATACAAAGGGAATAAATGCTAGAATTCTAGGGTGGAATTAGCTCTGATGAATTTAGAATCTTGGAAAGAGAGGGGAAGTAGACCAGGAATAAACGATGATGTATTCAAGTATATCGTATTTGTACGTGGGGGGTTTTGGACAGGGTAGAGCTGGTGACTTAAAAAAAAAAAAAGTTATATCTGAGAGCTGGGAGGAGGGGAAAATGGCATTTAATTTTTCAGATGAGAGGTTAAACCCCTCACAGAACTGCAACAGAACTGTAAATGAGTGAAAACCAAGACAACGTTTTTGAGTGTAACTAAATGTTCGGACGTTATCCAGGCTTTTCACAAAAACGAAGGCCGGTTCCAGATTGAGACCCAGCAGAGCTGCTTTCTGCCAGAAAAGAGATTACCTCCAAACATTACATGCAAGTGAAAACAGATTATAATAAAAGCCTTAGCTGGAGTCTTATTAGACTTCTCCTGCCACACATGCGCTGATACCTTTTACCCAAGGTTCTGCCTGTGCCTACCTGTCTGACTTTAGCTTTCAAAATACAGAATTTCTACTTTTTCCACGTTGCCTAGATCTTTGAGCACTGAGAAAAATTCAACAGAACCTCCTTCAAAACCTGTATCAAAATGCCATGATCTTTTATAGTATAAGATGTAAGGACTCACCATTTTTGCAGAATTATGAGGCTTCCAGCAAGGAGACAACCTGTGAGAAGCCCATCAGGTCAGAGCACTTTATATAGAGAGGGATTTTATGATAACAGTCCTTGAGCAAACTGAACATGCCTGAATAACTCCAATGAGGTTTCTGCAAAATGACCTCATTTGGGTGGACATCATTAAAAGGAGCCAATTATGTACGGGGAAGTTTGGTTTTGAAAGGTCTTGAGGAAACAGGTGTGGCTTTTGTGCCACAACCAGATCTGGAAGGCAGTTATGGGAGGGACTTCAAAAGGAATTTCAAACCTTTCTAGCCTTCAAAAGAGGCAAACTGAACAATCATCCAGCTTTCTTCTTCACCAGCTGAAGATTGAAGAAGGCTTTTTGTGGAAAAGGAGGGTCGTTGGAAGGGTACCACACAAAGTGAGGTTTCTGTGGAGAAAGGCTGGCATCTGTGGGCCCTGAGAAAAGGGTTCTGGGTAACTCTTTTCCTCCCTGTTTAATTTTTCCTTTTGTAGAAAACCCATATGCTCAGGTCCTCTGTGAGTGGGTGGGGGGAAAAAATAGGCATTGTATATTTTCTTCTTTTATCTGTGTAGCTGGGGAGAGATTGTCCCTTTTCAGTAGAGACTGTAGATGTCAGGGACAGACATGCTTTCCAAATGCTTGGGATGGGAATTTGGTAGCAAAGGAGACGGGTACAGTCTTCTTTCACTGAGCTTCCATCTATTTGGTTCAAATACAGCAGACCATGTAGCCCTGGCAGGGGAAGAAGCCTTCCCCTTGTTACCAGGGCCATATAGTTTGCAGTACTTGAACTGCTCTGGCTGCCTGATTGTGTGGGGTTTAGAGTTGAGGCTGAACTCCAAGCTGGGGTGGTTACTCTTCTACACAAGCTCCAGAGTTAAAAACTAGCTCAGGAAGTCCATGTGAGAAAGGCAGCAGTATCACAACACAGGTCACAGTGAGACCACCACTCACGGGGATGGCCTTAGCTGCCTTTCAACTCTGTAGGTTGAGTAAATCAGTTTTTCTTCAATTACCAGATTGATCTTCATGGCAGAAAAAGAGCTGAAGCGCTTGCAAGTATCTGTAGGTTGGACAGAGCTGCTCACAATCAACTTATCATTAATTAAGTTAGATTTGGCAATGCTGATGTGTACACCGCCCTGGAACAGGAGATGACGGACACCACAGCTACTTGGCTCATGCCTTTGGTAAACCAGCAAAACGTGTCAGCAATGAGAACAGGCACTGGGAATGTCTTCACCAACATCAACAGAGATCCTTTGGATCTCTCAGAAATGTGTATGAATTCAGTTTGGAATCAGAGAATCGTAGAATGGGTTGGGTTAGAAGGGACCTTAAAGATCATCCAGTTCCAACTCCCTGCCCTGGGCAGGGACACCTCCCACCAAACCAGGTTGCTCCAAGCCCCATCCAGCCTGGCCTTGAACCCCTCCAGGGATGGGGCAGCCACAGCTTCTCTGGGCAACCTGGGCCAGGGCCTCACGACCTTGGAAGAGAATCCTCTGGAGAGACCTTAGAGCCCCTTCCAGTCCCGAAAAGCCCCAAAAGGGGCTTTTCGGGACTGGAAGGGCCTCTAAGGTCTCCCTGGATCTTCCTCTTCTCCAGGCTGAACCCCTCCAGGGATGGGGCAGCCACAGCTTCTCTGGGCAACCTGTTCCAGTGTCTCACTACCTTCACAATAAAGAATTTCTCCCTAAGATCTTATCTAAGTTTCTCCTCTTTCAGTTGAAAATCATTACCTCTTTTTGGCCCATATTCCATTGTGTTTGTTCTTCACGTTGTGTACGGGTTGATCAGTGACTTGCTTGTGCAGGGAACAGGTATCTCCAACAGGCATTACTCTTGAGATTTTGTGTTGTCTCCTCAGTAAGTTTATTTCTTGCTAAAAGCATCTGAAGTGCATGAGTGCTCTGCCCAGTTCTGTGCTCTCTTCTCACTTGTGCTGTTGAACAGAGCATCCTGTTTCTTCCTACAGCAGGGAAAACCTTGGGGACTTTCTTGAAGTTTTACTTAGTGATTCCTCACCTGGGACTTCTGGTTACATCTCACTGATTGACCACAGAGATTATGAGAGGAATGAGAGATGATCAGCCTTGTTTTTTCCAGACCTTTCAGTGCCGGGCAATCATCAGAGAGAAATACAGCATGAGTTTGGAGCAGTAAAGTTATTTTTAAAAGAAAACCAAGAAACTAGCTAGTATCTGTGAAAAGCATTACTCTATGACCAATTTAAAGCTAGAAGAGGTGCACTATAATTAAAGCAGTCCAGGAACCTTGTTTCTTCACCCAGCATTTCAGTACTAATTTCACGTTCTTGAGAGGGATCAGCTTCCCGTGGGAGGGAGTAAGTTTAGGATTCCTTATGGAAGCCAGGTTCATGCATCCAGTCATTAAAACCAGGAGGGAGGAAGCAAGAGGAAGCGTGAGGCATATCAGCTCACAGATCATAAGTAAATGTAACTTTACAAATAAATCCATCTTGCCTTTAGACTGACAATGCTATGGATAAGGTACGTTGGTTTTACAATTGTTAAAGTCTGCCACGTTTGTGTTTGAGAAAGGACAACTGTTTTAGGGAAAAGCAAACAGCACTAAAATATACAGTGCGCTATTGACAGAGAAACATACTGCAAATGTTATAGAAGGAAGTTTTATCTGGTGGGAACGTTTTGGTTTGTGCACCCACAGACCTCAAAGCCTGAGCAAATTACTGAAATTAAACTAGTCACAGTTTCATGGCTGGAGAGGATGGAAAACTGAACTGGTACCTCCCCACGTTTCTGTTCTACAAATATAACCCTGTTCTTTGCGCTATGCAAATAATGACAAGTATTCAAAACAGAGGGTGAGTGATCACAGAATGATATGAGGATATGAGGAAGGGACCTCTGGAGATCATCTACTCCAACCCCTTGCCAGAGCAGGGTCACCCAGAGCAGGTCCCACAGGAACGTGTCAAGGGGGGAATTTGAATGTCTCCGGAGATGGAGACTCCACCACCTCTCTGGGCAGCCTCTGCCAGGGCTCTGCCATCCTCAAAGTCAAGAAGTTCCTCCTCCTGTTTAGATGAAACTTCCTATGTTCAAAGTTTGTGTCTGTTGCCTCTTGTCCTGTCAAGACAGTCCTGGGATCCATCATCCTGCTTTCCTGCAGCTGGATCATCTCATGAATGCAAAAAAAAATAAAAAATTAAAAAAAAAAATCCAAACCTCAAAATTACCTGTGGCAATGCTGTTAAGGTTATGAGATAATCAACTAGTCTTCATAAGAAAAACGTAGCCTTAATTTGGAAGACTATGGCAGGGCAAAACCTGGAATGCTGAAATCATTCTGGTACCACCTGGCACAGCCCCAGACTACAACAATCTGGATGTTAATCCCGATGTGTGCAGTTCTCAGTGGTTCGAACTAGAAAATAATCCATGGGGAGCCTTTGAGTCCTTTTTGCGACCAATAAAAATGTTTATTTTTAAAACTGAGGATTTAAAAACATATACAAAAACTGTTTTTTTCTCAAGAAACAGTTCTGTGAGCTATTTAGATAGGAAGTCTTTGGATCTCCATGCTCAAAATATTGCTTCTCTGAAGAAGCTGCAGCTGTTGGTTCTGTAAGTGAGAACATTCCTTCAAGTCCTAGTTGAAGCTGAAAACTCTTTGGACAAAACTTACCTTAAGACCTTAATCAACACGGGAGCACTTATTTCCACGTGCTGCTGTTTAGGGGAAACTTGAGGACTGACATGATTAAATCAGTGAATGGAAGTCAAATTTCAAAAAAGGCATATGCAAATGTTTGTACTGGAAAAAGCTGAGCCGATTCTAATTCTGGCCCCTCGCATTTTTTCAGCCTTGCAGGAAGCAATTGCACAGAAACACGGAGTTACTGACTGAAATCCAGTCTGTGGTGCAGAGAACTTTAAAAGGCTAAGAATGTAATACCAACTCTCGCAAAATGCTTGGATTTTTTTTCCCCAAAAGGAGTCATCTTAAGTGAAGCCACAAGAAAGTTTTAAACAATCTTCACGGGCAAATTACCAAAAACAAAGCCAGAGAAAACATACCACGTTATATCCTTCTGATTTTCCTGTGTGTCCTGAGTAGGGGCCATTGTACAGAACGTCCCGAACAGTGCATCCCTTCCAAATGATAATGCATTTTGATACCTGGTGAGTTAAAACATCTGCTCCAACTCTTGGCTGGAACAAAACCTGCAAAGCGTGAGCGTGGCTTGGGCAGGGCTGGTTGGAGCAGTGAGGCGAATGCATTCCTTTCTCAGAGAAGGTGACATTGCCCTGTGTTACCACACGGAAAAAGCCATCATTTATGAAGTGTTTCTGGATGTTTCTTCTGGATTTATTGCATTCCCACAAGCTCAAATGACAGAAATGGGATCACATCTGATGATGTATCTCATACACTGAATTAGAACAATTGGGCAATTAGAAGTGAGATCCTGAAGCGCTCACTCTTACAAGATCTCCCAGGTTATTGAGCTTCTCTGCTGGCAAAGCAGCTGTAGGAAGGGGAGAGGAATTCCACAGGGCAGAGGGGGTCAGAGCAGGTGGGCTGTTAGCCCACATGAGAGTAGACAACACACTCCTTTGAGGGGTTGTTCTTCTCCACCACGTCGTAGTCACAGCTTTCCCGGTTGAAAACGATTTTACAGTTCTCTTTGTCGTAACCAGTAGGGGTGTGAAAGCTGTCGTTGGCAAAAAGAAATCAGATGTTAGGTCGAGAGCAATAAAAAGACATAAGGTAAGACATGAGGAAGGGAGGATGTTGGAGAGATACTTCAGAGCAGAGCCTTGTCACTCTAGGGCCAGGGTATTCACTGGAGAAAAGCACCTCCAATGATTCAGATCATCACACGTGCTTTAGAGGAGCTTGGCTTAAGTCCCTAGAGGAGTGAATTCCCTCCCACCCCCACTTTCCCTTCTAAGGAAAGACTGAACTGTGTAAGAGGGGTTCACAAGTTCCTCAAATTTAAAGCCAAGCACCAACTGGATGACTCTGGCAGGGCCTGTGCCCACTCCCAGTCAGCAGAAAGTGAGCTACAGTAAACATAGCCAAGGATCCAAATGATGCTTGGCTGATCACCCACGACCCAGGCTGTATGTTGTCTATTTAAGTTCCGTGACATGGGTGAGGAAAGGCTGTTCTGTGCTCCTAGAAACTCGTTTATCCCCAGCACATGGGAAGTGGTGGTTTTTCTACAAGCAATGATGCCAGGAAGAAGCTCAGACTTACAGGGAGCAGCAACTCATCGCATGTGGGCTGCAGCTGCACTGGAAACAACTTTCTGTCCTGGCAATCTCTCCGAAGGGGTACAGTTTTCCATCCAGGACACAGCCTGCATAAGACAGCAGCAAAACAAAACATGATCTTTAAGCCTCTACATGAAGGCTGAAAAGTTAAAAAATTATGTAAAGTTTTCTGAAAATGCTTTTCCTGACAACAGCAAAGTAGATGTCATTTTATTTTCCATGTCATTACCCAGATTACTTTGAGAGCTTGAGGTCTTTCTGATGTCTCCTCCCTCCCTTGTATTTTGAGACCTTCCTGGCAGCTCCACACAGCTGAGCTGCCACAGAACAGCCAAGTGAGAAGACTTTCCCTGTGCTTACCTTTCTTGGCCTCCCCTGGCTTGGAAAGTTTAGTAAAGCAGTATGCATCGCCCAGGGTCACTATGATGCCCATTGCAACAAGGAAAGCCAGAAAGCTCTTCTGTAAAAGAGAGACAGAGCCCACGGGGTGAATTCAATTCCACTTTGATTATCTTTGTTTTCAAAAGTGAAGTCACTGAACCTGAAGCAAAAGTTAGAAATAACCTTATGTGTACACGAAAATGTTGGAGAAGGGCACTCCAGCTGTTTCACTGCACTGATGACTTTTTCCTTTAGGTGGGAAGAGACAAAATGATATGACATAAATGTGTCAGCAGCATCGCTCCCTGCCACAGCCCAATCCCTAGAAATCACAGAAAGCTTCATTAGTAGCATACACTTGAAAGCCCTGTCAGATTCTTATTAGCGCTTTATTTACTGCCTTTGATCCAGATTTAGCTATTTCTTCAGCAAATCACTGTCTGAATAGCATCCCATTGCTTCACATTTGGGTACAGCACTTTCTCCAGATGTGGTGGTGGAGCGGAGTTCTCTGACCTAACTGTATTCCAGTAAGTTTTCTGGAATATGTGGCTGTGGTGGTTTAACCCCAGCCAGCAACTAAGCACCACAGAGAGCTCGCTCACTCATTCCCACCGGTGGAATAGGGAGAGAATTGGAAGAGTAAAAGGGGGGAAAACTTGTGGGCTGAGATTAAAGGCAGTTTAATAGGTAAAACAAAACATGGAATTCACAAGAGAAGTTAAGAAGAAAGACTGAAACTCTTAAACTGTGCTATTCCGTGGTGTCTGGCTGTCTTGGTTTCAGCTGGGATAGAGTTAATCTTCTTTCTGGTAGCTGCTGTGTTTTGGATTTAATATGAGAATATTGCTGATAACGCGTATTGTTTTGGTTGTTGCTAAGTGATGTTTGTACTAGCCAAGGACTCTGTCAGCTTCCCATAGAAGCTGAGAGGGAGCACAGACAGGACAAGCTGGCCAAAGGAATATTCCAAACCACAGAGGTCATGCTCAGTATAGAAATGGGAGTTGGCTGGGGGGCAGAGTATATAAATGGGGGCTGCCAAGCCCACTCGGGACAGGCTGGGCAATCTATCATTGGGTGGTGGAAGCAACTTGTGTTGTATCACTTAATTTTGCATATTCTTTTACCATTATTATTATTACTATTATTATTATTATCATCTAACATTACTGCTCTATTAAACTATCTTTATCTCAGACCACAAGGTTTTGGTTGTTTGGGTTTTTTTCCCTCTCTTTTTCACCCTCTTCTCCCTACCTTCCTGGGGGAAGGAGGGAAAAGGGGAGTAAGCGAGCATCTAGTGGTGGTCCTAGCTGATGGCTGGGGTTAAACCATGACACTGGCCAAAGGAAACTTGTCCAAGCAACTCCTGTTCCATAAAGCTGTAGGATGTAACATCCCAACTGGTCTCTGCTGCAGCACAGGCCAGTTCTACCAGAAGGTCTTACTGCTGCCACTCCTGTCTTTATAGAAAAGACTAAAATCATTCTTTTGCTGTGCTGGGCTGTCCTCTGTGGATGTTTTATCCTTTGTTTGCTCTAACATTTGTCCTTATCTTGCCATTCCTGGAAATGCTGGTCAGATGAACTTGGGCATGCTCCTCTTTCTATAGGTCAAAGTTCTGGACCTGCCACTGAACCTGAAGAGAAACAGAAGGGGCAGCCTGTGGTGTCTGATCACTGTCTGAACTGGTTTTATGCTGGACCAACCAAAGGATACGGCAGAGATGTCAGATTATTACCATTACACTGATGTCAAGGGCTCTTATTTAAACATGAGAGTTGTGCTGTTCTGGTTAGTCTGTGAGCAAGGCACTTCAAGGAATTTTCATTCTTTTTCTAGTTTACTTTCTTAAAAAGGGGATGCCATCAGCCACCTTGCAGAATAGAACCTTTCAAACTAGATTTAATAACCTTTGAAAGTGGGTGAATTAAGGTGGAATGAGATACCAGATCTTTTTGTTCAACTAAGTCTTGTCTGAACATAGACAAGCCCTGAGGAAAGCTTAGGCACAGAAAGATGATGATAATTTCTCCCTTAATTTATGAATCTATTCAGAAACTACTGCCTCTTCTGTAAAACTTAGACCATTCTGGAGATTCTCATTAAGGGTAGTAATTGATGTCTGTACCTTTGGGGATTACATGAGCATAAATTTGAGGAAAACTGGGCCATAGGGCTTTGTCTATCTATTTAGCATTACCTCACTGTTGATTCAGATTCTGCAAACATGTTTGGAGGCTTGAAGAGCTGAAACAGGGCACAACTTGAGAGATCAAAAGAGAAATGCAGAAAAAAACCCACTGCATATTATGCTTTTCAGTGTAAAGGTACTATATTTTAAACTGTATTTCACATCTATAGGTTTTAAAAGCGTGGTCCTTCATATTTAGCAAACTCTGAATATTCTCACAAACTCTTCTGAGAAAGGGATAACAGCAAAGGAAAGACCAAGAGATACCCATGTACAGTTTCTTGAAAGAATTACAAACCAATGAACTAAATTCACAACAGTCTTCACAAGGGTCTCTTACTTTTTCTGCACCTTGCAGTTTTAAATAGAATATATTCACATTTAAAAGTAACTACGCCATTCTCTGAAATACCTTTCTTTTGCAGTTTTAAAGCAAAAATAGCTATCTGTAGCCTCAGTAAAAAACATCTAAACCTTTGACTTACCATTGTGGAATGTCTGGCTTCCGAAGAGCTCCAAGTCTCCAGAAGTAGTCTGCAAGATTCCGCTTGATGCGGAATTTGAGAGGAAATAAAAAGCTTGCTCAACTCAAAATGGAGCTATGTCGAAATATTTCTGAAGAAATCACTGAAATTTTGCCAAGTGGCAATGAGAAAATGTTTGATTCTGCAGAGCACTGACCTGAGTAAGAGGCTGAACCTGGAACTTTGTATTCCTTGGAAGCAAGATGATTAGAAGAAATGCCTTTCTGATGAAATGCAAGTATTGATAGCTAAGCTGTAGGCGGTATTGTACGGTTGGGTGGTTTTTAGGCAGGAATGTGTGCTGACCGTATCTGCTATCAGTGGGCTGGAATATGCTTCGAATAGGAAACTGGGTATTAAGAGCTTTGGGAGCTTTTGCCAGACCTTTGCATTAAAGTCCTGTTTAATGCTGCAGTGTGTGCTGCAGGACAACTGAAGGTACTTGCCCATGATCAGTATTAAAACCTCTTAACATCCAGATCTTAGTCAAAGCAACCTTTCTCTTCCTCCTCAACTAAAAGAAGGTTTTCCTCCAAAGAAATCAAAACCCTGCTGTTGCTCCTGCGGGACTCTTCAGGATCTGACCCAAATAACTATGACAGCATATGATCACTTTTATATACTTTCTTGAGCAGTGATAAATTTCAGAGTGCTAATCAAATACTCTCTCTTGCTCCTGCAACCTCTTTTCAGAATAAAATAACAGACTGTTTATTCTACCTATATTTCAGAAAGAAGTATTTTGTTACAGACTATGGCAAGCAACATTCCTGTGGGAGATTTACCACTAGCTACAGGAAATTTGGCATATGGTTTTAGGACTACATTTAGTAACTTTGGACAAATCAGTCCAATAAAATTTGGCTGTACTACAAGCTAAATATTTTTGGGTTGTTTTGGGGTGGTTTTTTTTGAGTAAATTAAACGCAGAGTTGTAAATACTTTGGAATGGCAGCAAGAAAATCCTTCCATCTGCTATGTACCATCAATTATAATTAAATCAGGGTTTGGATGTATTCAATCCAAAGTACCTGGCAGAAGCAAAAAAAACCATAAAAAATTAAGTACACGACATGACATAATTCCATGACCTTCTTGGAGAAAACGCTGGAGTTGAAGTCTGTGTAGATTTGATATTCCTTCAGTAAGAAATAAATAATTTGTGGAAAGTTACTAAGCATTCAGTTTTACAGACTATAAAGCTGATTTATTTAATTTTTTTTTATTCTTATATCAATATCTTATCAGTACGTTTTAAAACATCTCATGAAAATCATGTTTATGTCATTGTGACTTTTCAATAAATTTCCTTTCTCATCCTTTGCTTCCAGATATATGAGATAACAGAACTTTCTCATCAAAACCTTCTCCTTGCCTGTCCTTCCACGGTGTCAAGTTAGCTTATGACTTCTCTCACGTGACTCCTGTGGTTTTGGTCTTGGGTTGTGCAGCACAGATTTCCTTTCATTCTTGTAACCCATTTCTGAGCAGTCTGCCATCTCAAACAGTATCTCATTTCAAATCTGAGTATCGAATGAAAGCTTCTAAGTGTTGTGGAAATGACCCCAGATACTATAAAGGACAGAATGATTCTGTGATAATGCCTTTCCTGTATATACACCCAGGGATCACATCTGCTGTCTTAAGCACCATCTTGTTCTAGATACAAAATGTTTGCTTTCCATCTCTAAATTCTTACCAGAGGCACTGTTGTTAATATAGATTTTATGTTTTACAGTGTTTTAAAAAATCCCCATTCCTACAAAATTATTCAAAATCTCCAAGTTAAGTTAAGTAAGCACAATTTATTGCACCACCAAGGCTGATCATCAGTTGGAACTTGATGATTTTTGAGGTCCCTTCCAACTCAAACTGTTCTATGATTTTATGTTCTTACATTCCACCAGAAAAAGCTTTTCCTCTCAGGTCCTGCACAGAGGGCAGATGTCCTCACAGTGGATTAATGCTCAATGACAGAACAAGTATTGTGCAAGGTTCCCTGCAGATTCCATAGGACATATTTATATCACGCAGATAAATATTTGCACCTAAATCACATGGACAACTGAAGCTCATACGCATAGAAAAATATAATTTTTAGCTTAAATAGGTTCAAACCCTACTGAGGAAAGTTGGAAAACTCCCCATTAATTTCTTCAGCCTTCAGATTAGATCTTAGGGCTCGAATTAAGCAAAATACTTAAATCATCCCAAGCTTTAGCCATGTGGGTAGTTCCATTGTTTCCAGTGGAGCCACTCCTTGTTCTCAAGCACGCGCTTGGTGAAGGGTTTGCTAGATCTCACCTGGAACATAAGCTCACAGCCACCCCGGCTCTGTGTTGCTTTATCAACAATGATCTATCGATTGATGTAAGAACTTTACTTTCTTGAGCTGTTTACAAAAGTGGGAGTGTAGCACCATTTCACTAGTCCTGTGAGTTTCACATCTCAAAGTTTTGCTAAAGACTGAAGTAGAAAATCATGTATGTGACCATGATCCAGGAGGATTTGTATTTATTTATTAATATTTTTTTTTTGCATTCTGATACTGACTGGGTGCATGGGTTTTGGTGGTTCCCTTAAGTGTGCCAGAGATTTCAATTTCAGACTTTATTATCTGACTGTAGAGGACTACAGAACCCAGAGACGGAACCCCAAAGTCACCTTCTCTCATTCCTCACACACTTGGCGCTCCTACCCGACACCAAGAGAACTCCAGAGGAAGAGCCATCCTCCAAGACCATGATTTTACCATGAGAGATGAACTTTTGGGATCAAAGAAGCATCAAACCTACATGGGAGAAACCATGAGCCAGTGAGGTAATGTGTGGCCAAGTCCAGGTTCCTTTAGAGGAACCAGAGCAGCTCCGCTCTGGATTATTTTTTCCCCTCCTTTAGGATTTCCAGTTACCTGAAGTAAGTTGATCAGCCTGGTTATTTTTTCCTGCTTGCACAACAGCTTACTGCAGTAAATCATTTGACTCAGCACGTGGCAGCAAGATCATTTAGGTGATGTGGGTAATCTCAGAATCATAGAATTGGCCAAGTTGGAAGGGATCTTTCAGAACATCTAGTCCAAGCATCAACCTAACTCTGATAAAAACCATCACTAAACCACATCACTGAGCACTATGTCAACTCACCACTTGAATAGCTCCAGGGATGGTGCCTCTACCACTGCCCTGGGCAGCCCATTCCAAGGCTTAACAACCCCTTCCATGTAAAATTTTTTTCTAATATTCAATGTGAACCTCCCCTGGTGCACCTTGAGGCCATTTCCTCTTGTCCTACTGCCTGTTCCTTGGGAGATTTTGAATTCTTGGAATTTTTGAAAGCTGATTTTGAATTCACTTAACCAGATAAATACACCGGTAGGCAAGTGGTGTGTTCTGTCATCGCGTCAACCAGCAACGAAGCCCAAGCAGGAGGAGAAGTACCTCTGGAGGCTCCGGGCTCCTGTGCTGGTTGAGTGACAGCATGTCACTTAGCCACAACACTCCTTTCTACACCGGGCACCAGTGAGGCATCTCCAAGGCTTGACTTCACTTGTTCACCCCAAGTCCTTCTGCAGCCTGCAGATACCGCACGTGATCTCTTGAAGGTTGGGGAGCTCTGGTAGTCGCAGGGCTTTGGATAACCAAGTCTCCCCGTATCTGAACCGAGCCACCCAACACAACCTCTGCATGAAAATGAGGAGTGGCAGGGAAAAGGAAGAACAATGCCCAAACTGTGTTTGGGTTCTTTCACGTGTGATATTGAAATTTATCTTTTAATTGTAACTGGACTTTTTCTTTTGTTTGCATCCTGTTCTGAAGTTATAAAAACATATTTACTTTCTGCTAGCTATTGGGAAAGCTGGCTGTGGTACTTTCATTTTTTTCACCTTGTAAATATTTGTGAGTTTAACCAAGGGCTGTGTCTGCTTAAGCTTTTGTTAGCAATTGCAGGGTAGGGCAGCAGAAAGCAGTACTTCTGCCAAAGATTTTACCCACAGGAAAAAAAATTCCCTAGCTCTAATGGCATATCATTACACAGATTATAAATTTAGATTGAATGTCATGTCAAGACTCTAAGTCTTTGTCCACTGTAAGCTGCAATTTCTTCACAGACAAACGCTAATTAGAATTTAGTAGCCCCTTCTCAAAGTCCAAAACCACCGAATCACATGGGGTTGGAAGGGACCCCTGGAGATCATCCAGTCCAACCCCCTGCCAGAGCAGGTCCCACAGGTACATGTCCAGGTGGGTTTGAATGTCTCTAGAGATGGAGACTCCCCCACCTCTCTGGGCAGCCTCTGCCAGGGCTCTGCCACCCTCACAGCGAAGAAGTTCCTCCTCATGTTGAGATGGAACTTCCCATGTTCAAGTTTGTGTCCATTCCCTCTTTTCCTGTCACTGGGCACCACTGAAAAAAGCCTGGTCCCATCCTCCTGACACCCACCCTTGAAGTATTTCTAGGTGTTGATCAGATCCCCCCTCAACCTTCTCTTCTCCAGTCCTACACGTTCTGTTTCTTAATATGCAAATTACTCCCTGATGACATGTGATTTTTGATCCCTTTACACCACACGTTCATTTGGAAAGTTCTGAGGGGAGCAGCAAGTGATATTTCTTGTTGCCGTCCTCTCTCTAACCTTTAGAAGGAACCTGTCTAAACTGCTCTCTAAAAGGAATTTTAGGACTGAGATGCTTTTGGGGACGCTGACCACAGGGTTCAGGTTGGGACTTGTAGAAAGCAGAATTTTATTGGGCCATTCGTAGCCCTCTCTGTCCTTTTAATGGAAACCAACATGCAAGACTCCCAGACCTGAAGATGCCTGATGGTAAGACCCTACA
Source organism: Thinocorus orbignyianus (assembly GCA_013400375.1). Lineage (NCBI taxonomy): Eukaryota > Metazoa > Chordata > Aves > Ciconiiformes > Thinocoridae > Thinocorus > Thinocorus orbignyianus. The sequence continues at coordinate 285,037 of VXBW01007297.1, read as the reverse complement.
TTTTTTTCAGCATCACTACACATAGATTACATGGACCTCACATTTTGGAACACACAAAGTTTGGTGCCAGCAGCACTTTGCATTAACAACAGAGGACTCGCTGGATTTTATCCCACATTTTGGTGAATATGGAAAGTGACTAAAGGCAATATTTTTCTGGTTTTTGGAATGCTGTGGAAGAAGGAACTCTGGCAAAACACTAAAAGCCCTGGAGAATAAGTTTAGATTAATCCCATCTGTGTGTTTTTTAACAATCTTGCTCAAGACACTAGCCTTGTTGTGAAACCAACCTTGGCTAATGACACTTCTACTTGTAGTTGGTTAGTTTCTGCTTCATCATATTAAAATTCTTTCAGTTCTACTAGGGTTGAAGGTCTGAGCTGGTTCAGTAATGATATCTTGATAGAATCACAGAGAAACAGAATCCAAAGGAATACAATGCTACTTGGCTTTTAGGAGTTCCGTTGGCTCCCCCATCTAGCAATATCCAAGTAGCAGAAGCAGCCACTAAAATCAAGGCATGGGAATTTGGATAATTTGGATGTTTTTTCTTAGTTAAATTGCGAACCCAAGTAAAAAGTAAACCACCCAGTGCCCTCGTTCCTCAGGTTTTCTGTTACCGGTGTAGTCACGTGCAATAATTAAACAAACTCTACAGGCTACCAAGGGCTGATCTAAATTGACTGTTTCCAAGGAATTCTTTGGTTACCAGCTGGAAGAACACATGACCCTGTCATTTCCTTTCTGGTTAATTCACTTGTAATAAAGAACATACGAAATAGAGCAGTATGACAAGGCTTTTTAATACATTGGGAAAAAAATTACTTCATGAGTAAGTGGGAAGTTAGAGCGGGAGTTTAACCTATAAAGGCCTGGGGAAAATTGGGTGTGAACTCCAGCTTGGCAATTTGCACTGTGTATTTATTTATGTCAGCATATTTAGTGTTTTATTCTAGCAAACCCTGAAATTCTGGTGTGGGTTTATTGAGACCAACCCAGTTTAAATCAAGGGAGATTTTACTTGACTTGTAAGGTATGCCTTGTACTTAGTTCTGTAAGAAAAGTAGGAGGAAGAGGTTAGACACTTGTGAAAGACAGGGCATTGGCATTTCAGCCCTCCAGTTGGGCAGCACTGGGGGCTAGTACCACCAAAACTGTGTGTATCTGCCTCTGGGCAGGACTCTGTATTTATGGTACTCACTTATACATATTCATTACATGTTGTAAAATGCCTATACATATGCATAAACTGTCCCTACTTTGTATTAAAATGAGTTGGAAGGGACCTTAAAGATCATCCAATTCCATCCCTCCTGCCCTGGGCAGGGACACCTCCCACCACACCAGGTTGCTCCAAGCCCCATCCAGCCTGGCCTTGAACCCCTCCACGGATGGGTCAGCCACCGCTTCTCTGGGTAGCCTGTTCCAGTGCCTCACCACCCTCACAGCAAAGAATTCCTCCTAATATGTCATCTAAACCTCCCCTCTTCCAAATTAAAACCATTACTGACTTATCAACATACTAAGAGAGCAGCACTAGGGGAACAGTCAACTGCTTACAACTACTTTACCATAAGCTTTCCACTTCATCAGAGCATCCCAGCTGGAAGCAAGCTGAGCCACTTCGGCTTAGCTGGGGGCCACGATGGCTGATTAAGGACAAGGTAGGTGCTCAGGGAGCTTCCCTGCTCCTCCTTCTATGCCAGGCAGGGCAGTTCATGTAATCATAGAATCGTCCAGCGACCTCCAAGGATCATCTAGTCTGATCTCCCTTGAATATCTCCAGGGAAGGGGCCTCAACCACCTCCCTGGGCAACCTGTTCTAGTGTTTCACCACACTCAGAGGAAATTAATTTCTCCTAATATCCAATCTAAATCTACTCTTCTCCAACTCAAATCCATTGCCCCTCGTCCTATCACAGCAGGCCTTTGTGAACAGACCCACCCCAGCCTTCCTGTAGGCCCCCTTCAGATACTGAAAGGCTGCTATTAGGTCTCCCCGGAGCCTCCTGTTCTCCAGGCTGAACAACCCCCGTTCCCTCAGCCTATCCTTGCGGCAGAGGTGCTCCAGCCCTCTGATCATCTTCGTGGCCTTCCTCCGCACCCACTCCAACAGTTCCATAAGGATTACACTTCGGCTTGACCCAAAACCCGGTTCAGAAGCCGCTGAGGCCCCGACCCTNAAGGGGCCTCAACCACCTCCCTGGGCAACCTGTTCTAGTGTTTCACCACACTCAGAGGAAATTAATTTCTCCTAATATCCAATCTAAATCTACTCTTCTCCAACTCAAATCCATTGCCCCTCGTCCTATCACAGCAGGCCTTTGTGAACAGACCCACCCCAGCCTTCCTGTAGGCCCCCTTCAGATACTGAAAGGCTGCTATTAGGTCTCCCCGGAGCCTCCTGTTCTCCAGGCTGAACAACCCCCGTTCCCTCAGCCTATCCTTGCGGCAGAGGTGCTCCAGCCCTCTGATCATCTTCGTGGCCTTCCTCCGCACCCACTCCAACAGTTCCATAAGGATTACACTTCGGCTTGACCCAAACCCCGGTTCAGAAGCCGCTGAGGCCCCGACCCTGGCGGCGGCGGAGGCAGGAATCACCTCAGCGAAGGGAGCCCTGCCCTTACGTACTGTACGCACGCCGCGCGCCGTCATGTGACGGCGTCGCGCTCAGCTGATCGCCGCGCGGGCGGTGGATGGCGCCGGTGAGGTGAGGCGGGGGGAAAAGCGGCCTGAGGGTATGGTGAGGGCTCGGCCTGGGGTACGGTCTCCGGTAACTGGCTTCGGGGCTCACCTGCCCTTCTCCCGCAGATGAACGGGGACGCTACGGAGCCGGCAGCGGTGTGGGAGCGGCCCTGGTCGCTGGAGGAGATCCGTAAGGGGAGCCAGAGCTGGTCTTTGGCCTCCGATGCCGGGGTGAGCGCTGCGGCCGGGAGCGGGCCTGGGCCTGGGCCTGAGGGGTCTGTGGGGCCTCCCCCGGGGTCTGGGGGCCTCCCCTGGCGCTTGGGGCTGTTTGGGGGCCTCCCCCGGGGTCTGGGGCTGTGTGCGGGGCGGTGCTGCCGCCCGCTGGCCCAGGGAGCGGCCGGGGGTCATCGGTCTGCCCGCCCTCCGGGGATGGAGGGCGGGGAGGGCAGCCCCCCGCAATCGGCAGGCTACTCCGTTGCTTTAACTCTTCGGTCCGAGTGAGAAAACTTCAACGAGGAGTTGGCACCAAAGGAGATGCAAAACGAAATGGAAAGGGAGCGGAATGAGTCTTAGTGCTGGGTGTGCGTGGGGGTGTTTGACTCTAAATTGTGTTTATTTTGATGCTCGGTTGAAGCGAATGGTCACATCTGCCTGTGTCATGAAGGCTGGCAAAGTGAAAAAGGAGTTGGGTGCTGATTAATGCTTTCCTCTGTTGTGAACAGCTCCTGCGCTTTCTGCAAGAGTTCTCGCAGCAGACCATTTCCAGGACTCATGAAATCAAAAAGCAAGTCGATGGATTGATTAGTGAAACAAAAGCCACCGACTGTCGCCTTCATAATGTCTTCAATGACTTTCTTATGCTGTCCAATACGCAGTTCATAGAGAACGTGAGTATATTCTTGTACAGCATCAAGCTTGTACTTCAAACGCTCGTGTTGCCCCTTGATGTAAGTGATCACTACTGAAGTGATTAGACTTTTTGGAAAAGCTGGTGTTAATTTAGAGATAATTCACTTTCTGTTCAAGAGTCTTCTGATTCCTTTGTGAGCTGTCCAATATTGGCAGATTCCCTTTTGCCTCTTCTGAGGTATCTTCCTTCCTTGTTTGTATGTGACGTGGAGATCAGAGTTTCGTTTTTAGGACTATGAATGAGTTGAGATTTCTGACATGTCTTGGTATATCTTCACAGGCAGCATGAATGTAGTGTTTGGTTGCACTTGGCTGTCTAAATATGAGGAATGTTATATGAGGCTGTAAATTTGCCCAGTGGTGTATAGAATTATCTAGGTTGGAAGTGACCTGTAGAGATCATCTAGTCCAGCTCCTTCAGCTGCTTCTCACAAGACTTGTGCTCTAGACTCCTCACGAGCTCCATTGCCCTTCCCTAGACACACTCCAGTAGAATTAGTGTTATTTTACACTAAAAGCAGTTGGTATTAAAGGTGTTGGGCTGCGGGTAGTTGTCTGTATCTTTGGTGATGAACGTATTTATTGGTTAATGTTCCCACTTCATGAATATTGCTATTTTAGAATGGCAAAACTCAGACGTGAAAGCCTGTTGCAAATTTGTATCGATAGGAGCACGAGTATAATTAGGTTGTAGGGCTCTAATTGTGAGATTTGTGGAGGGATTTTTAGCACTGTGGGTTTTATCAGGTGTTTTGTTTTGATCAGCATTGTTCTCGGGCCACACGTGTCTCCTCTGACTGAAACTGTGATGCTGTTATTGGAAAGATGCTGGCAGAGGGCAAGACAATGGAAATCTGGATTTCTCGTGTGGGTTATTTTGATGGGGGTGGTGGGTAGTTTTTTTTCAAAGCTGCAATGTCTTTTCTGGCATACCTTTGCTGTTCAGCATAACGATTCTGCTGAGAACAGTTTGTACCAAATATCTCAAAGCTGTTTGTTCCCAAATGTAAGGGCAAAGAAATAGGTCCTTGTTTCTAGAGCTCAATTTAGTTAGAGATCTGTCTCTTCCCAGGGGATAACTGCACCTGTGTTTGAGAGACTTGGATTTAGGTTTGCAGGTCCAAGGGGGAGATTTTATTCCCCTGCCTCCTTGCAGGTTATCCTACAAAAAAGTGCTAAAAGAGCTGGATGGGAGGGGTCACCAGGACAAACTGAAGGCTGAGGGAGGATGTGAATCTTCTCTGTAAGTACAGGAGAAGGGTAAATGCTAAAGAAGAAAAGCTGTTAAATGGCAGGAAATAAAAGGAAAATAATCCATAAAATTAAGCTCAAATTTGGGTGTTTCTAGAATAGCTTTATGTTAGGGGCAGTAAAACAGTGCTCCTTCTTAACGTATTCAGGTCGATCTGCAAACAGTGTTAAATGGTCAACTTGTCTTCTGCTAGTGCAGTGACATTTGCAGTTCTGAATTCCCTCAGCTGGGTTGAGATGGTAACTTCGGGATGATCACTTCAACTCATGAAGGAGGCTGTGAAGATGTTTGGTGTCAGGAGTCATCCATGGCTTCTTTTTATAAATGCGTAATAAATTAATACCTAATTAATTTCACATTAAAAGCATATTTTACTTGGTGGTGCCTGTGATTTAGCTCCTGCAGCAGTATGATGATGTTCTTACTTGAATTAATTTTGCTTTTTAGAGAGTATATGATGAAGAAGTGGAAGAGCCTGTTCCCAAAGCTGATGTTGGAGACAAATCAGAGCAGGTAGTTACTGACGCTGCCTTGAGCGCTGGCAATGTTTGCAGCAGGTGTCTACTGACCCATTTTCAAACTTAGTTTGTGATGTTTACAGCTTACAAACTGAACTGTTTCCTTTCTCTCTGATGTCTCTCTGTTGTGTGGTGTGTGTCAGTCAAACATAAAGTTGACTATAATGTTGGAGGCAACTTATGTGTCAATTTCCAAATGGCTACGCATGTGTTTTCAGCAGGAAAACTGAGGCCTTGGGCCTTTTTACTGGATTTGGAGGTAGTGAACTGTGGAAGCAGAATCTGACTGCAAGTCCCAGGAATAAAAACACCACTGAAAAAAGCCTGGCCCCATCCTCCTGACACCCACTCTTGAAGTATTTATAGGTGTTGATGAGATGCCCCCTCTGCCTTCTCTTTTCCAGACAAAAAAGCCCCAAGTCCCCCAGCCTTTCCTCATCAGAGAAATGTTTTTGTCCTCTCATCATCTTCGCAGCCTTTTCTTTGTACTGATTTGAAGTTAGAATTTTGCATGCATGTGGCAGTGAGGGTGAGTCTTGAGTAAAATGCAATGAGAATGTATTTTTCCTGTTACTAAAGGAAAAGACACGGGAACAGAAGGAAGCTGATCTGATCCCCAAAATCCAAGAAGCAGTGAATTATGGGTTGCAAGTCCTGGACAGTGCGTTTGAGCAGCTGGACATCAAAGCAGGCAACTCTGACTCAGAAGAAGAAGAAAGTAATGAAAGGGTGGAACTTATACTTGAACCCAAGGTACAGAGACCTGTTCTGGGAGCACGGGTTTGTGTTTGGCTTATGTTGAACTTGGTCTTTGCTTCTGTCAGCAGCATTGGCTGCGTTGGTATAAAATTAGTATTTGTTGCCTAAAAAGGGGGTTTGATGACGACATCTGAAGGAGAAATGCTCGTGGATGAACTATTCCTTGTGTAGCTTGTTTCACAGCTGGGTTGGCATTAAGGTGTGGCAATCCAAAGGGAGTTAGTTGTGTGTCAGGTAGTGAATAGGGAAGGGGAAAGCTCAATTCTGGGTGGAGTGGGATCTTTAAATTTCATGCTTTTTAGGTATAAACAGTATTTTCATAGGTAGTTTTTACTGGTGGGACTCTTGAAACAAGCTTGTACCTTTCTTGAGTTAAAACAAGGGGTATAAGAATTCTGTCTCCATCAGAGAGTTGTTCCTAGATGTTAGAATGACTTAATATTGTCTCTTTCCAGGATCTCTACATTGACAGGCCTTTACCTTACTTGATTGGCTCTCAGCAGTTTATGGAACAAGATGATGTTGGCCTTGGAGATCTCTCTAGTGAAGGTATTCACTGACACAACCTTTTATTCCTCTGTGAGTTCCTAGTTGGAGACTTTGGACCTTTTTAACTCACAGCCCTGGTTATGCTGTGTGGTGTTCTTGCATGTTTAAAAGCACACACAAAGCAGTAACTTCTCAGTAACTGGTGCTCCGTGTCTTAGAAACACAAAGTGCTAAAATTCTAGCTTCTTTCAGAGCACTTCCAAACCACCCTCTTTTCCACTTGGTTTTCAGTTCTCTTCACAATGCCTTTAAAGTTGCTGTGGGTGTGTCTGGTGAGCATGTTGCTGTGTGTAGAGATGCCACGGCTGATCTTAACTTTTCTGTTTTCATTTACAATAGAAGGATCAGTGGATAGCGACCGTGGAAGTGTCATTGACAGTGAAGAGAAGGATGAAGAGGTAAGTGACAAGTGACAGTACCAGCTACTTTGCACAAGCATTCACCAGTCCTCAGTTGTGTGTGAGGCCATTAGTGACCTTGCTTTTTTGTGTGGGGTCTCCAGATGTGTTGCAGTTTGTTCCTGATGTTGGTTGTGATAAATGTGCCATTTGTTACTACACTTTTGCAGTAGTTCCCTCTGCAGTGGTATTGGTTCTATCTAATATTATAGTAGAATATTTCAAACTGAAGTGTGTTATTGCAGTCTAATTTCACTTCATGAAGCAAATAAGGTTCTTATAAAGAATTGCATTTATGGAGAGCAAATTACAGTTACAAAGAATGGGATCGAGACTGACAGGAGCAAGTTTAAGTAGATACCAGTAATGTACCTCCAGGCTTTGCCTTATGGATCTGCTGCATGGGACTACCAATTCCTGATGTGTTTTGTTTGTTGTGGCTGGGATGTCTCTGCTCTGTAACTGTGCTATGAAAACACTCCTTCTGTCCTGAGGAGCTTGCTCAATTACAGCCAAATCCCTTCTGAGCTACTCTAATGCACTCCCAGCTGGAACTTGCTGTCTTTGCCAGATTAATGACTTTCTAGCGAGCTCTGTTCTTAAAGATGGTCAGTGGGGAGGGGACACACACGATTCCTTGGTTGGGTCATGGTGAGGAGATTTGAATGTCCAAAAGTAAGCGAGTCCAGAGGTTCTGAGCCCTCCCTTGACCACTGGACAAAAGTGACGTGTGATACTTGTCTTTGGGTCTCCTGTGTTCCAGGAATCAGATGATGAATTTGGAAACCCTAGTGAAGACGACCAAAAGACGGTACGGTTATACACCCTGGTACAACCTGAAAGTCCTTCTACTTGTGGCACAGTGAGGATTCAAGAAAGAGGAGATAAGAGTTCTAGATGATTAACTGTTAAAAATTTTGGTTAAGCCTGATTTGTGTAACTTTGTATCATAGAATCATAGAATGGTCAGAATTGGAAGGGACCTTAAAGATCATCAAGTTCCAACCCCCCTGCCATGGACAGGGACACCTCTCCATAGAGCAGGTTGCTCCAAGCCCCATCCAGCCTAGCCTTAAACACTTCCAGGGATGGGGCATCAACAGCTTCCCTGGGCAACCTGTTCCAGTGCCTCACCACCCTCACAGCAAAGAACTTCTTCCTAAGATCTAATCTAAATCTCCCCTCTTCCAATTTAATACCATTCCCCCTCGTCCTGTCACTAGACTTCCTGACCAAGAGTCCCTCCCCAGCTCTCCTGGAGCTCCCTTCAGATCCTGGAAGGCTGCTACCAGGTCTCCCCAGAGTATGGGAAGGTTTTCCTGATCAGATGGCACTGTGAGATGAAATTGAACCTGGGCTGAGCTTAAAGATGTGGTTATGAGCCATAGTTAGATGCAAAGCCTATGTGGGATGTCATTGCCTGATGTGTGTTTTCCTTAGGAATAACTCTGGAGTCCTGAGAGTTCAAAAGTATCTACCCAAGGAAAACAAGTGTCCTGTAGGATTAGTGGGTCTATAATTAAACTTATAAACTTGCTATGTAGGAAGGAAGGAACAGCACAGTTTAAGTATGGCGTGAAATCAAAGGTTTAAGTTGAGCAAGTATCTTTGGGTAATTTAGGTTGCTTCTGGGCCTCTGGTTGTACCACCCTCCAGCTCATAATTTAACCTTTTTCTTCCTTTTTTTTCTTATTGACATGACTGAGGTCAAGATGTGGGGATGTGTTCTCTGCCATTCTGCTGTCTACCTTAGGAATAGCTCAAGATTGATGTAATTTTTCACTAGCTGATCCCAGTATTCCCCAGTTAAGGCTAAATAGTAGGTCATTAGTGGAGAGGAGTTTGTAAACTAAGGGAAGTAGCACAGTCAGAGCTAGAGGTACCCCTTTCTTAGTTCTCAAAAGCTGTGAGGTACCCCAAATTGATTGAATGCTTCCCTGCTTTTGGTAAATTTGCTTTGAGTATTTTTGTTTTAGCAGATGTAGTTTTATGCTCCTTTTGTGCACCTACTTCAGGAGAACTCAACAGGGTATCCTTGTTTTTTAGAGGGCAGCACAGATAAGTGATGAAGATGATTACGATGGCTGTGATCTCTTTGACTCTGAAAAAGAGGAAGATGAGGATGGAGACCTGGATGAAAGCTCGAGGCCTGTAAGTAACTGTTGCCTCCCTGGAGAGAGATTTGTCTTCCCTCATGAAAAATCTGTCTTTACAGGGATTACAACAGTAGCTCTCGGTTACCTGGGGTGGGATCCTGTTGTGAGGGCATGTAAAAATCCTGAATTGTCTTTCGGAATGGTTCTTCAGGCTTCACTCACTTAAACTTGGGCAATCCTGAACCCTAGGCTAGCATCAAAGCTGTCTTTGAAGGTCATTTAAGGAATTACTTGTGCATTTGCATGTGGCAAATGCTTTTTGCTTGTCCTTTTCCCAAAAAGAGATGACATTAAAAATGACGTGATCTTAAGGGATTAGAAATGTGGGTTGTTTTTTTTCTCTTGAACGTGCTAATTGCTTTCTTAAAAGAAAATTGCATTGCTGCTTCTGAGGACTTCAGAGTCTAGACAGGACATTGTACAAGTGAAGCTGTAAAATACGCTGTTTGTAATTGCAATTGCATCAAGTTGGTAACTGGATCGGATGTAAGCAATACCCTGTTTCTTGTCCCCTGCTCCTCAGAAGAAGAGGAGGCCAACGTCATTTGCAGATGAGCTGGCTGCCCGAATCAAAGGAGAGGGACCAATCAAACAGGATGAAGAGCGTTCATGTAAGTTAACTCTTGAGCTTTGATAAGCGCTTGTGGGAGAGTTCGACAGGAGATTCTGTGTAACATAAGTTTCATAGATCTGCTCTTCGATTATGTGTTAGGTGAGAGCCTAAGGAGAGGAATTAGAGACACTATTTTGTGTTCTGAGAAACTTTTTGGTCATAACTTAAAGGAATGAATTGGAATCCACTGAGTGTTACAGTGGAAAATCCATTGCTTTCAGGCGAGACAGGTCACTCCCCAAGTGCACGCATTATTGGAAAGGTTTTCTGTCCAATCTGATTCTCCCTCTACTTGTAAAACTGCATGTTTGACCATGTGTTCTTCCCCCTCTTTCAGGGAGGTATGTGGAAGCCACTGCTCACTGTAGTCTTTCTGTGTGCTCTACAGTGGAAAACCCCTCAAAAAGCAGGTTTATATTTTCATGGGGTGTAGGTTGTTTGGGTTTTCCTCTTTATGGCTTAAATATGCTGCATTTTGAGGAACCTTTCCTTGCAGTGATAGTGTAGACTAAATTCTGTGTTTATTTTCTCATTGCTGTGTAAGGGAGAGACCTCTCTCAAGTAGTTACTCTTGCAGCAAAGCAGCAGGTGAAAAGAGGTGGCTGAAATCGAGGTGGCAAATGCTTGTGAGCCTGCTTTTGACCTGTAATTCTCTGAGCACAAACAGCCAGGATTGGCGTGTGTGTGTTGTTAGGTGCTTCAAGCAATCAAGTTAGGTCTGTGGATATCAGAGTATAAAACCTACCAGTTTATCTTGTTTGGCTACAGGGAAATCTTCTGTTCAGTGAAATAACCTTGAGATGGTAAGGCCAGAGGGGATAAAACTCTGGCTTTGCCTTATATAACTGAACAAAGCGTAATATGTTTAGAACCATTTGAGATTCTTAAAGGTTCTGCCTGCTCCGTGTGGGTTCTGCACCATCTGCGATGCTGCGTTGCCCTCTGGCATCTCGGGTGACACTAGTCTGTGCGTGGGCAGCTGTGTTGAACCCACAGTGTCTGACATAATGATGCCATTACAATTTTAAGGTGCCAGTTTTAGAACTTCATAGAATTGCTTCAGTGGGCTGATTCACGTGAAAGTGTACAGGTCAGCTTGGTTGAGTTCTCTTTATCGTAGATAGATCACTGGCTACAAGTGAAGGTAGGCTGTTTTGTTGATCTTTTGAAATTTCTCATCTTGAAGCCCTGTCACCAGAGACCAAACCAAGGAAAACCCTGAAAGAGAAGAAAGAAGTGAGAGTTCCATCGGATGGTAGGATTTTCTCCTCTTGTTTTTTGAATTGTGGGATGGAATGTGAGATACCGCTTAGGAAACTGCGGCATCTAATCTAGAGACTGGGTGGGATATCAGCAAGCATCCTTCAGGGCGAGTGTGTACACAAGTCTGGGTTGTGATATGCCTGTAAAATGATGCTAGAAACAGGCCTAGTGAGAGTTCCTCCTTAAATCTGGTCTTTTGGAGCAATTATATGCAACCCAGTCTGACTCCAGCAGCTTCTCTGTGTGTCATGTTTATGAGAGAGGTGGGATGAAATCCAACCGGTTTGAATTTTGGTTGTCTTTTTAATTCCCTTTCCTGAGACTTGGTCAGTTGTGCCCCAGCTCTTGGCTTTTTTGCTTTCTAGATGAAGACGATGACATCTTCAAGCCTCCTAAGTTGACTGATGAAGACTTCACACCGTTTGGGTCGAGGGGTGGCCTCTTCAGTGGTGGAACGGGTCTCTTTGACGATGAAGAGGTGAGAAATGGAGTGTGTGTGTTCTCCTTTTAAAAACAAAACAAAAGATCTTGACAAATTCTCTTCTCTGGAAGGCAAGGGAGGGGAAACAACTCTTTCTCAGTAACATTCAAGCATAGTGGAAGAGTGTAGCTTTCCAGCAGAGAAAGAGAATTATGGAAGTGAGAGATTTATGTTCTCCTTGGAGCAAAGCCCTCTCTTCTGCACTAGTGCTGCTGGGGATGCAAGTGTGGTCCTGTCGTTACATTAGACAGATCCTAATTCCAGCAGAGTTTACTTAGCACTTGCCTCACTTTTTTCTGTGGAGACAGACCAAATGCCGTTCTGCTTGTTTATTTTAAAACAGAAGATTACTATTAAAATGCCTGTGAGAATACTGAAATTTGTCATTCTCTCTTTCTCCCTGGGTTTAGGAGAGGTTTAAGAGGAAACATGATGTTGGTTCCGTTTTATCTTTCAGAATCCATATCCCAAGGGTGATGCTGTTGGGTTTCTCTGTCTCTCTGCTGTTAAAAGTTCCCTATTAAGTTATATTCTTTCATCTAGCTATTGCATTCATCTCCCTGACAAGGAAAGGCTGAGAGAACTGGGACTCTTCAGCCTGGAGAAGGCTGAAGAGAGACCTTATTCATGCTTAGAATTATCTGAAGGGTGGGTTGAAGGAGGATGGAGTTGGACTCTTCTTAGTGGTTCCCAGTGACAGGACAAGGGGCAATGGGCACAAGCTGGAACACGGGAAGTTTCATTCAAATATGAGGAAAAACTTGTTTAGGGTGAGGGTGGCAGAGCCCTGGAAGCTGCCCAGGGAGGGTGTGGAGTCCCCTTCTCTGGAGACCTTCAAGCCCCGTCTGGATGCAGCCCTGAGTGATGTGTGGGTTAAATTGTAGAAGACAGAAAGCTGCTCTTCTGAATGTGTGGACTCAAGTTAATGCTTGAGCACCAAGGTTTCAGTCTGTGTGTGCAGACATCCTGTTGAGAAGGAAGCAGAAGTTGCCTCCTCTGTTTTGGCTTAGAAGTAGATATTCTACATGGGAAAATCAGCAGCTTTCTTTTGCTACAGAACCCAAATTCACCACTTCCCCCTGCTTTGTGTTTCCATCTCCAATCAGAGTGATCTTTTTGCTGAAGCACCAAAAGGAGAAGAATCAAGAGAGGAGCGAGTCCCAGTAAGTGAAGGTAAGAACTGATCGTTGCCTCCTGTGTATGTTGAGATTTATCACTGTTACACTGTTTTGCTTGCAAACTAGAAAGTCTGGAGTAGCAATTGTTGGCAAGTCTCTTCCCCCTAGTCTTAATAGAGAACAGCTGTGTTTTCCTTGAATTTTAAATGTGTTTAAATGCGTTTAAATTCACTACGATCTCTAACACACACCTACTCTCCTGGAGCTGAAAGGATGTCCTGGCTGATGCTGGCAGGGCTGTCTGTGTGCACTGTGTTCCTGCTGCTGGAGAGAACTTTGCAGGATCCAGTTGTGGCTTTGAGTGGAATAAAGATTTCTTCTTGCAGATTAATCTGAGTTTGCCATTAGCTGCCTGTTTGGGCCCTTAGGGAGTCTGAGCACACGTTCTGTTCTGCTGCAGCCTTTACTGAACCATTGCATTTGATGAATTTCCAGATATGGGTTGGGAGACTGGGCCATTTTGCTTTGAGTATGTTGTATTCAACTGGTTTTGAGCGTGTGAGTAAGAACTTTTGTAAATCACTCTATTTGTAAATGTATAGTGTGTTTCTAAGTTCAGCAGAGCTGTTTTGTGAAGTTTTAATGGAATATCTATAGCTGGGCTGTTCTTTATATATATCTGCAAAAACCCAGAAGTTCAAGGAGAATGTCTAAAGAGCTCTGAGCTGTTGAGAGAACCCAACGGAGCTCAAAGACTTCTCAGATTGCTGTTTCTATGGTAGAATTCTGAAGGATTTGACAGCATAAGACAAGCGTGCCCATGTGTATTGTACTTCCTGTGATTTCAGCATCCTCCTCAAAGTCCTTAAAGAAAGTTCCTGCAGGTGCAGTATCCCTCTTCCCAGGTATGACTCGTTCAGTAGCGAACTGCTTCAGGCACAAAATGCTCTTTTCTTTAAAACCTGCTGGCTTTAAAGAAGAAAACAATCCAAATACAGCAGCACTGCATTGCTTGATCATGTGCTTAATGGCAAAAACAGGTGCTTCTTCTATGATAAGCCTAAACTGCAGCATGCTTTATGGATAACCGGAATTCCCTAGGAGCTCTGAAGGTCGATATTGATGGCAGATATTAGCAGCTGGCAGCTTCCAGTGTTGTGCTGTGCACCTGGAAGGATGTGTGTTACTTTAAACTGATAAATTAACTTCCAGAGTTTAAGTCTACAGTGTGTGGAGTCACACCTTCCCTCTGTGTTCTGAGAAGAAAATGAGTTTTGATCTTTCAGATTTGATCGTGTCCCCTTAGGTTAGCCAGAGAACAGTTTAAACATCAAGTTCCTGTATTTTTATGGCACGGGTAAATAAGACCAGTTCACTTGATGAACTCATTCCCAGTGAACAGTTTGTTTAGGAACCTGAGAACATTTAAGAATTAATTAAAACTTTGTGGCTGTATTCCTGTCAGTCCTGTGGCACTTCCTAATTGCATGGTGCGCTTATTTTATAATAAACTGCTGCTGTGCTGGTCAAAATTCATGCATTCTGCTGACTTTTAACCAAATATCAGGTTTTTTTGCTTTTTGCCAACCTTGCAATTAAAGCCATTTTTATTTTATCACTTCCAAGCATCTATACATAAGGAGCAGGCTGCTGATTTTTACCAAAAATGCTGAAAGTGTTTGCAGATGATCTATTGATGCATGCAGATCACCAAAATAGGATGTTTCCACACCAGCTGTAGAAGAAACAGTTGTTACCAGCGTGCTCTGGTTGATCTCTGCTGTATCTGAAGGACACAGGAGTCTCAGGACCAAACTCAGCCTCATCCTGCAGTTCTGCTGGAGGTCTCTCATGACAAGTGCAGCTCCGTGGGACAATGCATTGTCCTGCCTTCTCCTCAAGCACCTTACCATTCTTATTTGTCCACAGTGGGGTGACTTACTAGTTAATAAAGTCAGATTCTGATTTGTTAAGTCCATAGGGGGACAGTGTGGGACTGCTGGGTCTTCTAGCTTTAACATGGAACCTGGTTCCTGAGGGAGACGAGCAGGTTTGAGGAAGAAGTGGTTGCATTGAGAGTGATTCATCTGTTTCTTGGCTTTATCAGGAAGTTTCTAGCTAATGTTTTTGATTGTGGTATTGTTGCAGGAGCTGATTAAAAGTTGAGGTGATGGAAACTCTGCCTGGCTCCACCTGATATGGCAGAACTTCAGCTTTTTGGTAACTCTGGCAGTCATCTGTGTGGCATTTTTTCTCCCTATCTGACCTGCAGGAGGAAGCGATGTGTTTAGTTCCACTGTAACTGTGGAAAAAGACAAGAAACCTGGAGCACAGAGCACAGAGAAAACTCCTAAGCAGCCTGGGAAAGTTGTTCTGTTTGATGATGATGATGACTTCTTTGTGGAAACAACTAAAAAGCCTCCAGATCCAGGTACCTCTGCACATGTGCTGTGGAACATTAAACCTGAAAGGTCATCAGAATTAAAAGTGACAGGAAAATGAGTTACTCAAACCTGCATTGCTGCTATTTCTGCTTGGATTTGGGGGGTTGGGTTGGTTGTTTTGGTTTTTTTTCTTTTTGGTTATTGGCATTTCTTTTCTTCAGAGTGACGTGGGACTGGTTGGTTTGTATGTACTCTCCACTGACTTTCCTCTCCTAGGGTGCCCCTTCTACTGCTAGGGCAGTATCTGGGCTCAAATAGGGGAAATGGTACAGACTTTGTTCACGCAGCCTTGAATCCTCGAGCCCAGCACTTCCTATTGGAAAGCTCTGCCCTTTAGAGGTGCCAAACCAACACAAAACACTGTGTCCGGGGGTTTAGAGGTATTTCTGGTGTAGGTCAGCTTTAGAGAGGGAGCATTGTATCTTTTGTGACTCTGGTTTCTTCTCTTCTCCGGTAGCAGCTGTTCTGTTCTACTCATTCCCTCTTTGCTTTGTCTCTTGATGCAGTTAGGTCCACGGCTGACTTGTTTGATGATGATGAAGAAGGTGACTTATTCAAGGAGAAACCTGCCATTCCTCCTGCGGTCGCTGGCACAACCAAAGAAACAGAAAGATGTAGGGAGATGGTCATGGAAAAGAAGGTAATGACATATAAATGGATCTTCTGGCTGAGGTTTTGGCAAACAGTTGCTGCTGCAGCTGAATTAACATTTCCAGGTAGAACGCTATGGCAGTGCCATATATGTGAGGTTCATGTGGTCTTCCATGACCAGACTGCTTCAGGGATCCTTAAATGTCTTTTGCCTCTCAAACTTTGGGTTTATTTGAGGCTTTGTGTGCGTGGGCAGTGATTGGAGGAACGTTAGGAAAGCATGATTGAAACGAGCGAAATTACAAGTCTGTGATTATATAAAATGTTTATGAGATTCATGGCTGAGGTGATGCCAGTCTGACTTCATAACCTTTGGCGTCACGGTTCTGTGCTGCAGAGGCTGTGCTTAACACCAAGCAGTGACAGCAGCTTAACTGCTAACCCATTGCTTGTGTGTGTTGCTGGGGAGGAGAGGGCNGTCCCTTCCAACTCTGACCATTCTATGATTCTATGATATCCCAGTTCCACCTAAGGACATAGACTACTTGGAATGTTCAACGTGGGACTGGTGGTGAGAGGTCACCCAGTGCCACAGCTCTGGTCTCACAGCACTTGGCTTTCTTGGAGGAGAGGCCGGGAACCGATCCAGCAGCAGCACTCCTGCTCTGTCAGGAAGCGGGGGCTGTTTTCTACCCCACGCTGGCTGACAGGAGCTCCTGGGTCTGGAATCGTTCTGAGTTTAATGGCAATATAGCTGGTGGCAGGCTGGGGCTCTGCTGTCCTAATGCAGGAAATGCTGGCTGGCACAAACCGCCCTCTTCCTTTGCAAAGTACAGCTTGTTAAAATAATCATTTTCCTTTTAACTCACGAGGCAGCCTGGTATAAGTCCTTCTGCTGAGAAGGAGGGTGGTGGGAAGGGAGACCTGTGGCAGGACCTGAAAGTCTGGCTGCATGAGAAGAGCTCTCTCAGCACTGGAGTTTTGGATTTGAGCCCGTAGGTGACAAGCTGGTGTTTTGTCCCTTCTGTTGCTGGGAAGCTGCCAGCAGCACTCCCCTTGGAAAGGGTCAAAAGATGTGCCTGCCCAGACTGAATCTAAATGAGTGCTGATGCAGTGTCTTTATTTGTCCTAAAGAATCAACCATCTTCAGGTGACAACTTCAAGCCTTTATCTGAGACGCCTCCGATAAAACAGAGAGGCCTCTTTTCCGATGAGGAGGATTCTGAAGTGAGTATCTCCTTTAATAAATCTTTACAGAAATTCTTGAGATCTGAGTCACCCTGACTTCAGCCTGCTTGTATCTGGGGGCTCCTTTTTATCTGTAGGATCAGGAATTATGACACCATGCATCTGCTCCCAGCCATCCTGGAAGTTCTTTCTTTCTTCAAATCTCTTGGAACAATTTCCCCAACTTAGAAAGGCATAAATTGAAAGCACGAAGAGGGGAAAGATCAGCAAATTAATAACAAGAATCATAAAAGACCACATATATTTAATACCCTGTCCTTGGCTTCCAGCTCACAATTAATCTGCAAAGCTGAGGGGAAGCCCCTGTGGAGTTGCGGGTGGTTACTACATCTGAGTAAAACAATCTCTCCCTACTTCAGACGCACTAAGCACTCTTTAAAAGGAAAAACAGGAATGGGTGTGTAAAAATACTAAAGAGAGGGTGTCAGGAGGATGGGACGAGGCTTTTTTCAGTGGTGCCCAGTGACAGGACAAGGGTGAATGGGCACAAACTTGAACATAGGAAGCTCCATTTAAACATGAACAGGAACTTCTTTCCTTTGAGGGTGGCAGAGCCCTGGCAGAGGCTGCCCAGAGAGGTGGTGGAGTCTCCATCTCTGGAGACATTCAAACCCCACCTGGACACATCCCTGTGGGACCTGCTCTGGGTGACCCTGCTCTGGCAGGGGGCTGGACTGGATGATCTCCAGAGGTCCCTTCCAACCTCATAGCATTCTGTGGTTCTGTAATGTCCCACTTAAAGTTCTTACACATCTAACCTTGCTTTGCAAAGTGACATTTCTTTGGTTTGCACAGGACTTGTTTTCATCGAGTAAAACTGTGAAGTCCAAAGCTCCATCTCTCCCCACCAGCAAGTCCATGACAAAGGCTCCGCTCTCCTTGTTCGATGATGATGAAGAGGTAAGAACTGCTGCCTGTGTATGGAAACCCTCCTGCACGGCTTATTCTGAATGCAGGAGGAAATATTTGGAAGTTTACAACACTAAGTGGAGCACTAAATTAGAGCATTAACATAATCTCACATTGTGGAGCAGGTGGACAGCATTATGGAGAATGGCAGCAGAGACTCTTGTGGGTTTTTGGTGTCTTTTTAGTATTTTGCAGTCAGTGCAGAACATTTCTGGACCTAAACGTGAAGAATGTTATCCCTCTGATAGGAGCTGCAAGAAGCTGTTTTATTCTGGCCCGTGGTATCTACCCACATGGATGACTTCTTGCTTCCTTTGTGTCATGGCTGGGGAACTCCTTTTTTTCTCACTTTTTAGTATGTAAGAATTGTGGCTGATCCTGTAGAAACTGAGATCAGAGCACAGTTTATGCAAGAAACTTAATGGATTTGAATTAGTGGGCAAGTTTCTTACCTATTTACCCTCTTCTCCCCTACAATATCCTCTAGAGAGCTTTCAGCTCTGGGCCTGCAGCCCTCATGGTGAGTTAATGTATAGTCTTAACCTGAGACAAACGGGAGGCTCTCCTGGAGCCTCTTTAGGGACTAGAAGGAGCTTTAAGGAGGTTTCTTGTTACAGAGGGGGATGCTTCCAGCTCTTTTTTCTGAACAGGGGCTCTTCAGAAACAACTGCCAGGACAGTGAAACATCTTACATTGTGGTAATGCATATGGTTTCTGCCGTGAAGGTTGTGTTATGGAACTGGAGTTCATGTTGAGTGGAGAAAAGCATAAATAAGTGTTAAGTAGTGAAGTCAACGTATGGTTTTATATATTCTGAGGCCTATATGATAACCTGCATGAGTGTCTTCAGGTGAAAAGTCTTGGTTTTTGCCCGGAGGTAGTGGTTCAGCTTGCCTATTGCTTGGCCTGTCCTCTCACACCAGGATTTACTCTCCATTTCATTATGTAGCTGTAGAAACAGTGCCCCGCTGTGTTAGCTGCTGTGCAGTGGAATTGCTGTGGGGTGGTTTTTGGCTGCTGGTCAAGCCTTATGGTGTAAACTCTGTGGGCCAAAGGCAGGCTGTGTGCTTATGAGCTTCTGGGCTATCAAATGTTGTGTGCGTAGAATTCCCTGTACCAGGATATACTGCATCACACTTGAAACTGTCTTCAAAAGGGTTCACAAAATGCCACTTCTCTGTCCCACTCATCTGAGAAATGGTGACAGCGTCTTTCATGCTGATGACTTCTCAAGGAGCTTTTCGTTGTGGCTTTGCCTTTTGATTTGACTTGATTTTATTTTATATTAAGGATCTCTTTGGTGTGGCACCTGCCAAGAAGCAACAGGAAAAAAACCCAGAAGAGAAAGCGAAAAAGTCAGAGCCACTCAAGAAAGCCTCCAGTTTGTTGTTCAGCAGCGATGAGGAGGTACTGAGGAGTGAGATTTGGGTTGAAAGGAGGGGTTATTGGGCTTTATACTGGGCAAAACATAAAGCTCTGGAGATGGGAACCACAGCCCAACTCTGCTGTGTGCACGTGCTGTACCTGCCCCAATCCTCTGACTTGTTTACAGCCAAGGAGCCTGATTCTTGGCTCAAATTGTCTCAGGATCTAGGTAACAGAAGTCACGTGGAAGATAAAATTAGTATTTTCAATGTAATTTATAGAAATATCGATAGGAAATGGAGGCTGCTGCCAACAAATCTGATTTAAAAATGCTAAAAGGGGAAAAATAAATTTGCTTTTACTGCCTGAATTTCTGTAAGGGAAGTTTAGCAGTTCTAGGTAGGGATGTGCTGAGTTTTTCTTTGGTTTGGGTTTTTGGGGTGGGTTGGTTTTTTTGTTTGCTTGGGTTTTGGGGTGGCTTTGGTTTGTTGTTTTTAAATCTCAGGTTGGGGAAAAATGCAACATAAATGGTTAGGCTTCCCAGAGAGCAGCCCTCTTCTAGGGATGGATTAGGTGTAGTCTTGTATTTTAAATGAAAGCCAGAGACACTAAGTAAATTAAAAACTTGCCTGGAAAGTCTCTGAATTAACTCACATGAATAGGATCCAGACTCTTCTTAGCCTTCCCACCCCCCAGAATTATTCTTTTGTGTAGACTTGATTTTTATGTTTTTTATTACCTGTCCTGTAATTATTTGGTTAGTGGATACTAGGAATAACTTCAGATGCATTTGTATCTTAGCGTAGAATAAACTAAGCTCATACCTCGACATGCTTGTAGTTCTTTTCAGAAGGGGGAGGAACAGAGGTGAGGAGTAGGGTAAACAACTTAAAATTGTAGAACTGCAAAGATGACGAGGGGCCTGGAGCATCTCTCTTAAGAGGAAAGGCTGAGGGGCATTCTGTGATTCTGTGAAATGCTGGGAATTAGAAAACACAAGCCAGAAAGCCTTCCCAACCCTAGAAATGTTTCCTTCTGCTGTAGGTTTTTGACTTGTTCAGTGGGTAGACTTGATTAAATGCTGGTGCTGGGGGTGGAAAGGGAATTGCTGTTGTTGAAAGTCAAGGAAATAAGAAATGCAGCATCGTGCCCTCTAGTAATGAGGGGTCTTGGTTGTGGTTGTTGTGTTATTTCTTGTTGTTTGGTGTTGGGGTGGTGTGGTTTTCCCACCCATACATCAAACTGGCTAATTATTTAAGTGGCACAAATCGGGTTGTACTGGGTGACCTCAGTCCTGTGACTGCAGCTGACACTGTCAAGAGTCAGTTGTCAAGAGCAACTGTAATGAAGTGTGTGTGCTTTGTTTTGCTGGGCAAATACCACATGCCAAAAGGTGGCCAGGCCCCCTGCAAAGCCTGAGCGATGTCAGGTTATGGTGGCTAACACAAAGGCAGGGAAAAAACTAGTTGAGAGATGCCAGAACCACCAAGATACTGCGTTTTTTCTGCTCAGAGAAAGGATGGGAAAGTGGCTTTAACCAGGACAAAAGAAAACCTAAGGGCTCCTTCTTTTTAAGGAAC
Source organism: Thinocorus orbignyianus (assembly GCA_013400375.1). NCBI lineage: Eukaryota > Metazoa > Chordata > Aves > Ciconiiformes > Thinocoridae > Thinocorus > Thinocorus orbignyianus. The sequence continues at coordinate 264,199 of VXBW01007297.1, read as the reverse complement.
ACTGGAATGTCCCCAAGCCAGCTAAGCTTCCTTCTGAAGGTGACCGGAGGGAGGACGCAGTGAAACCAGCTAGTGCTGCCAGTCAGGCTAAAGCCATGAAGAAGACGAGCCTCTTTGAGGAAGAGGATGAGGAGGATTTATTTGCCATCACTAAAGAGAGGTGACAGTCCCGGGAAGGGAGGGGAGGAGTGTTTTGGTTTTGTTTATTTGGTTTTTTTTCAGAACAGCCCAGTAGTGCCCTCAAAACTGGAGAGACCCAGGGACATTGCCAGTGTTGTTCCTTGCTGCTGAGGAGAAAGCAGAGGAGTGGGAGTGGGAATGGGGAGGGTTGGGCTCTTTTACCACTTTTGTATCTGTGGTGGATCATTCTCCTTAGAATCGTAGAATAGTGTAGGTTGGAAGAGACCTTTTAAGATCTGAGTCCATCCTTGCCACCACCGAACTGGGTTCCATTTCCCTGCCTGAAAGATAAAATCCTCTTGATCTCTTGTTATCTTCGCTCCTGCAGAAAGGAAGGGAAGGTGGTAGAACTAAGACAGTGAGAAAGATGAATCCTGTGTCAGAAACCACTTGCTGCAAAGGGTGGTTCAAAGTTAGACTTTCAAACAGATGCAGAGCGTGGCCTCTGAAACTTTTGCACTGAATCTTCCACTTTTTTTCTCTCTTTCACTGCAGCCAAAAGAAGCCACAGAAGGTATCGCTGCTGTTTGAAGATGATGCTGTTAACGGAGAATCGCTCTTCAGCTCCCCATCAACGCTGCTTCCTTCAGCTGCCAAGCCTGCAGGGGTACCGCCCTTTCTTTTAAATCTAACTTGGAACACTTAGTCTTTTTGTAGTTTTCCTTGTTAGGTACTGAATGTAAGTCTCTAAAAGGACAAGGATAGTTCTAGCAAATTGGGAATGGGAACAGGGCAGACTGAAGTCTTACTTGTAAAACTTCTTCCTGCCGTCAGGCTCAGAGAGATTTCAAAGGTTTCTTGACCATTAACCCTAAGTTGGTTTGGTTTCTACTAAAAGCCCTTCCTGAGGATGTTTGGAGAGCTCTCAACCATAAAATTCTGTTAAAAGGAACAGACTAGATCTTCACCCTTTGTGTCACCTTGGGTCCAAGCTGATTCAGATGTGTCTCCAAGCTTCTTTCCAACCCTCGGCTGAGGGTACTTACGCTGTCCTCTGTCTGGTTGTGAGAGCAGGAGTTGCAACACCTTAACACAACTGTATCTGCAGTGGGGATTCCTCTACGTGCATGTGCTGCCCCCACTCCTTTGCCTCTCAGCTTAAAAGGAGAATGGTTATCATGGGCCCATAAAGGTAACAGGGATGAAACTGGAAGAAGAAACAAGTAATCCAGGGTCTGGCTGCGGAAAGTCACAGGAGACAGGGCACAAAATTCCCAGGACATCTGCTCTAAGCTTGTAGCTGCTTCCCACCACTCTTCAATGGGACTCGAGAACCTGCAATACTAGAAATCAGAAGTCACAAACCAGAATTAGCCGTGGGAGGAAAGTAGGAGAAGTCCAGCATGTTGCCTGCAGATCCCTGCAGAAGGCAAACTGAGGCTCTGCTGTCCCACACCAATTTTGTGTCAACAACAGTATCTTAATTTTGCAGGAGAAAGTAAAACCAGCACAAGCATCACCTTTATTTAATGAAGAAGAAAAGGAGGAAAAGGAAGATCTTCCAGATGCAGCAGCAAAGTCTAACCAGGTAGAAGACACATTGTGGTGTTTGGAAGAGCCTGGAGTAGTTCCTGCGCCTGGAGGAACAGATGTTGCAGGGCAGCAAACAAAGGAAAAAGTGAGGGATTTTCTTACATTAATCTGAAATTTTGTAAAGATTCAATTTTAAAAAAAAAATAATCTAAGACTGTGGCTCTGGGACAGAATTCTTTTTCTAGATTGCCTCGTCTTGCCAAGGAGAGAATAACTCAGTCTCCATTTAGCGAAATCACTTGTCAGTCAAGCAGCAAATTGATTAAATGGTATTTAAAAGCTGTTTCCCAACTGACACATATGAGAGAATTGTTTGGTGGTTATTTTGGGGCAGGGGATGGAATCTGTTTGATTTTTTTTTTTCCCCCCAGAGTGGGTTGGGTAACCTCTATTGACATAAGCAGAGCCTGCTTTTAAAAGGTAGCCTGTACTGATGTGTAGGCTCTGCTTTGAGCTTGCTGTGACTTTATTTCAACACTAATAATAAATTAATAATACATGGTGGTGTGGAGCCTTTTGCAGCAGCATCCTCAGAGCCAGGCAGCGGCTCAGATCTCTTTGCAACGTCACCACCGGCTCTGGAGAAAGATGTCAAGACCCAAGCTAAGAAAGTGCTAAGCTTGTTTGAGGAGGAGGAAGAAGAAAGACTGGAAGATGATGATGGCATGAAAAATGCACAAAAAGAAACCGGTGTGGTGAGTCCAGGGAAGTTCTTGAACACTAAGAAATAGTATTTCTGCCTCTGCTGTTCTAGGCAAGGTTTTGTTTTTACCCTCCCCTCTCTTCATGTTATGGAGGCTAATCCTTCTCTCTCTCTAAAGTTACAGATTCTTGGGTGAGAAATTATTCGTACTGTTCCCAGTGATCCTGAATCCCTTTGTAAATCTTTCCATCCCACTAACTCGAAGGCATTTTGCTGCATACTAGTATGAAATACTCTCCAGATGCTTTGGGGCAGCTACTTGATGTCTGCTGTATGGAACTGATTCCCCAGTTACCCTTCGAGGTCAGAGGTGCTGGGAAGTAGAAGGATGTCGAATTTGAAGCCTTGGGGGGTTGTCCTTTTATTTTCTTTTCATTGTTGCAGTTTGCTTGGTGGATATATGCCTGCAGACTTAGTTTCAGCAAAATTCAGCTTAATTCTATGTTTACTTCTGTTTTTTTCAAGTATGTGTTTTCAGTTTTTTTAAAAAGGTCACATTCTTACTGTCTGGCTTTCCTGATAAAGCATATACCATCAAGAGGTAGACTTTAAATCTCCAGCAGCAATATCCTTGAATCCAGGGTGATCTCATTGTTTCTGCTTCATGCAGATGTACCAGAGTTTTGTTCTGTAAGCTTGGAAGTCACCTCGAAAAGCACGTACTGTAAACCACGAGGTTTCAGCATCTTACCATGACCACAGAAATTAAGTTGTCAATTCTAGAAGCTCCCCATGAGCCGGCAGTGCGCGCTGGCAGCCCTGAAAGCCAACCGTATCCTGGGCTGCAGCAAAAGAAGTGTGAGCAGCAGGGCCAGGGAGGGGATTCTCCCCCTCTGCTCTGTGCTCCTGAGACCCCACCTGGAGTCCTGTGTCCAGCTCTGGAATTCTCAACATAGAAAGGACATGGAACTGTTGGAACACGTCCAGCGCAGGGCCACCAAGATGATTAGAGGGATGGAGCACCTCTGCTTTGAGGACAGGCTGAGAGAGCTGGGACTGTTCAGCCTGGAGAAGAGAAGGCTCCGGGGAGACCTGAGAGCAGCTTTCCAGGATCTGAAGGGAGCTCCAGGAGAGCTGGAGAGGGACTCTTGGTCAGGAAGTCTAGTGACAGGATGAGGGGTAATGGTTTCAAATTGGAAGAGGGGAGATTTAAACTCGATATTAGGAAGAAGTTCTTTGCTGTGAGGGTGGTGAGGCACTGGAACAGGTTGCCCAGGGAAGTTGTTGATGCCCCATCCCTGGAAGTGTTTAAGGCCAGGCTGGATGGGGCTTTGAGCAACCTGCTCTAGGGAGAGGTGTCCCTGCCCAGGGCAGGGGGGTTGGAACTTGATGATCTTTAAGGTCCCTTCCAACTCTGACCATTCTATGATTCTATGAATTCAGAGGTCCCTGGAGCTGTATGAAATAGATGCCTCTTGGAGAAAACCCCCTGTTTATAACTGCTTCTGAGTTAAAGTGGATTCTTACCATTAGTGCTTATTTACCTGTTGTGAATGTGTCCTGCATTTCTTGTTTCTGGAGGCACATGGTTGCAAGAAGCCGCATCTGTCCTGTGAATTTGGAAAGGTACAAATCTTTTCACATTTTTATTCCCCCGAAGCACTTGGCTGTCAGCATGTAACAGTCACGAAGCGATTAAGGTGCTGAAATGCATATTCATGCAAAAATCAAAATTTAGGAACTTTTTGAGAGGCAAATCTGAAAGGTGCTGCTATTTTTCTTGCTTATCTCGCTTAATGTGCATTTCCCGTGTGGGTAGTGCTGGATGTGCAGTAGGTTTTTGTGTAGATGGGCATAAACAGCAGTTCCAGTGCTCTGAAAATGTGACCCTGCTTTCAGTGGAAAATTAAAGCTGGTGCACAGAGAGATTGAGAATGGAGCAGTAATAAAAACCATAGGGAAGGATGTATGGACCAAAAACAGCATACTGGAAGCTTTAGGTAGGAAACTTTAACTTTGGTAGACAGCCCTTTGAGGGGTCCTGGAGACTTGGACTGAGAAGGGAAGAATCGGGGTCTATTTTTATGATTTCTGCTCCTGCTGCTTGGATTGTGAGTCTGATGATGTGCTGCTGGATGTTGTCCTGCTCTCAAGAGGCATCTTTTTGTTTGCAGAGGTCCTGAAGAGACACCTGGGTGGAAAAACATAGATACTGGCCCTTACCTACACATTCTGTGGGGCCTTTGCTTTTTGAATGTCAGACCTGAGAGCGTTTGGTGACCCTGATTGTAGAAAGGTGTTGATTTTTGATATCCAAACAGCTGGTTTTGGTCAATTTGCCAGCTAGTGGAGGGCTGCTAAGGTGATACATTCGACTGTCAACCTTCCCACCCCCACAGCATCCCCCCCAGCAAATTTGAAAGTACAAATTCTTGCCAAAGGCAGACAGTATGTTCTGTTCTGCATTGTGGGGGTGTGTTTGCTGTAGCAGGAGGAGAACAGGGAATCTAGCAACAATAATAGCTTTTACAGCCCTTCAACTTTAAAATAAAGACAGCCCTCTCCCGTTCTTCTCTTAAAAGGTAGCTTAGGAAGATGATTAACCAGATTCTTTTCCTCTCACTTCTCTGTCCCACACCCTCACCTGAAAAATTCCAGGCATAAAAGCCTTAGGAAAATACATCCTTACAGTACACTCATGATAACACACTGAAAACCCTTTTTGCAGGCTTCTGAGAAGACTGCTCGGCCCAAAAGTACAGGAGTCTTTCAAGATGAGGAGCTCCTTTTCAGTCACAAACTTCAGAAGGACAATGATCCAGATGTCGACCTCTTTGCCAGCCCCAAAAAGTCCGTGGTGAGTTCAAAGTCCTCTGAACCTGCTATTTAAGAGAAAAATCTTTGAAGGGTCTACTGGTGCCCTTGTTTGAACACAGAAGTCCCTGATTTCCAGGAAGGGCCGAGTGCTAATGTCACCTCAGGCATCATGGGCTGAAGGGGATGTGTTTTTGACCTGTGACACATCTTTTATCCTTTGTTTCTTTAGTCTGCAAACCGTCTCCTGAAGCCGTCATCTGGAGGAGGGCTTTTTGGGGATGACGATGAGGATGATCTCTTCCGTACTGCTAAAACAAACCTTCCGGTACCTGTTCCTCTACTGTAAATGGCTTAAATGCAAGAGGTTGGAAAGAAGTGAAAATCTTTTCTTCGCTTTGTGAATTTGGAGAGAATAGAAATGGCTCTTGTGACCCTGAAGGTGTAGGGAACAGACGGGTGCATTAGGTCTCCCAAAGATGGGATAAGAGGATTGGATTCTTTTTCTGTACCACTGGACTGGCTCAGGTGTAAGAGAACACACCTGAGCAGAAATCAGGAGTAGTAGGGTTGCATTTGTATTGTTTGATTGATTTATTGTTTAATTTGCTAATACTGCTTCCCTGTAGTTCAGGCGTGACTGATGAGCCTTGCTCTGTGACTTATGTCATTAAATGCCTACTCTGCGCTTGTGAGACCCCACCTGGAGTCCTGTGTCCAGTTCTGGAGTCCTCAACATAGAAAGGACATGGAACTGTTGGAACAGGTCCAGCGCAGGGCCACCAAGATGATCAGAGGGATGGAGCACCTCTCCTGTGAGGACAGGCTGAGAGAGCTGGGACTGTTCAGCCTGGAGAAGAGAAGGCTCCGGGGAGACCTGAGAGCAGCCTTCCAGGATCTGAAGGGAGCTCCAGGAGAGCTGGGGAGGGACTCTTGGTCAGGAAGTCTAGTGACAGGATGAGGGGGAATGGTTTCAAATTGGAAGAGGGGAGATTTAAATTAGATATTAGGATAGAAGTTCTTTCCTGTGAGGGTGGTGAGGCACTGGAACAGGTTGCCCAGGGAAGTTGTTGATGCCCCATCCCTGCAGGGGTTCAAGGCCAGGCTGGATGGAGCTTGGAGCAACCTGCTCTAGGGAGAGGTGTCCCTGCCCATGGCAGGGGGGTTGGAACTTGATGATCTTTAAGGTCCCTTCCAACTCTGACCATTCTATGATTCTATGAAATGTTCTGCAGGCTCGTTTGATTTGAGGTAATGAATGCAGCATTAACATCCTCGTGATGGCTGAATTGTTTTTTAAAGGGTGAGAACTGCTGCAGCAAGGAACTAGACTGTGTTACAGGTAGTCTAAGACCTAACACGTGTTCTAAACTACTCTAAATGTATTTAGCTTAATTAAATTGAGGTCAACTTTAGTCTATATTCATGTCTACAGCTGAAAGTTAGGCTAGAAAACTGGCAATAATTCCAGGAAGCAGTTTCTGTGAGGGCTGTGGAAGGGGTGGTCTTAAGTAATTAGTGCTTGACAGTTATCTATGGAGCCAGTTTGCTTGAAAACATAAATCCAGCAGTGTTCCTTAGCCAGCTTTTCTGTGCTTTGATTTTTCCCTGCTATCCTGGGAAATAAGTATGCATTTGGAAGTTTATTGAAACTCAGTATTTATTGTTAGCACAGACAGCAAAGGCAGAGGGAGGAGTGGAAGACCCTTGTTGTTGCAGAGCCAAAAGGTGATGGCTACTACCTGTTGCAAAATCAAAAGATGTGGTAGTTTTCTTTTCAAATAGAAGCAAGATTTTTAAAAGCTTTGGGGTTGTTTTTTTTTGTTCTCTGTTTTTTTTTGTTTGTTTTCTTGATCTGCAGACCATGCTTTTTACCCAATTCACGTTGCCTTGTGCTCTAAATGCTTTCAGAAAATAGCTGAGAAGAAACCACTGCAGGCCAGTACCAGCCCGTCCCTGGAGAGTGGCAACCTTCTAGAAAATGCTTTAAGTGCCAAACAAGATGAAGCTGTGAAGGCAGTGACTACAGAGGCAAGTACCTACATCTTGTGCCTTGAATGACACGCAAAGAAAAAGGACGTGTATCATTTTGTTTTAAATAAGCATCTTGAAAAGATCAAACCTGATGCCCGGATTCCCTGGCTCTGTCATGGCAACACGTGCCCAAACTTGCCTCTGTTAATCAGCAGGTGCACTGCTGCTGGCAAGAAGTTCAAATGTTATTGATAATGTTTTATTCATTGCCCACACGTTTATACAAGGCAGTGAAGAGCTACACCTCAAGTCTGTTTGGACTGAAAATGGGGTGGGTTTTTTTGTTTGGTTTTTGAAGTCTCTGTTGGAGTGAATGGGATCTTTAAAGTAGAGGTGGGGTTTCTCAGAAAGGAGATCAGCAAATTGCTGCTGCTGAGAATCTTGTCTTGGAGGCTTCGTGATGAGCAAATGAGACTCCTACTCCTGTCCTTAATCTTGTGGAACACAGCATCTCTGGGAGAGGCAGAGAATTCTGGCTTGTGCCTCACCAGAGCTGCTTGTTGGGTTTCCATCTGTGGGAGACTGACTTTTCATCGTGGTGGTTTTTCTCCCCTGAGCTGAGAAACACAGAGCAAGTCTGTAAGGCTAGTAATTAGCCGGTCTTCCCTTCTGGTGCAGTATTCCTTGAAGTGTAAAACCACACTCGTCTTCCCTTTTTTGTAGCTACTGACAGGCTGCTGTAGGGATGATCTCAGCCTGTCTGAGGCTCAGCTGAACATCTACATGCATTTAAGAGGAGGACAACCTCCTCAGACACTGGGATTCCTCTGTTGTGCTGTCGAGATCCCCAAACCAGTGTCCTAACCCTCCCAAACCCTCAGTTACTCCAGCCAGGCCGAAGAAGCTGTCCAGTCACACCACCCACAGTACAGCCTGGCTCACAGGAACCATGACAGACTGACTCCAAACCTGTGGAGAGCAAAACCTGGGAAGAACTGGCTGGCTGATTTGGTTCCTCCCCAAGTCCTAAAATTGACCCAAGTCTTCAGAGCAAAAAGCTGCTCTTGCTCTTTTGATCTAATCTTATTTCTGGCACTGATGATCTGCTTTCTGTAGGGAAAAGAAGGTTTGGTTTTTTTCTAATTTGCAGTTTGGTAGCCCTCTTGGCTTCCATCTGGGCTTCCTTGAAGTTTGTTGGCCTATTACAGCCAGCCCCAAAGAGAAAAGTTAATTGTATCATGATCTGTCAACGTGGCTTCTTAGGGGAGGGAATAAACCAGGAGGGAGCGGGGTATGATGGTTTGATTTGACTCGAGTTATGTGTGACCTGGAGAAGGTGGAAGGTGCTGGGTTATGGTGGCAAAGCATGATATTGGGTAGAAGAAGGGTGGGATGAAATGTGGCCATGGAGGTGGGGCTGTGGGGTGTGGGGAACCGAGGTTGAAAATGGGAGTGACTGTAGCTCTGGTGGTAGAATGTGTGGATATCCAGGTGTCTGCAGAAGAACTGGAGCGAAGGAAAACAGTGAGCTGCCTTCTGGAGATGTATTAAAATGCAAACTATGGTCTGGTTGGAAGCAACATGTCCACTTGTTTAATCCAGTGTAATTTTGTGCAGAAATCTACAGTTCCTGTTCCCATTAAAACCAAAGAGCCCTCATCTCGGATTGGAAAGCTACAAGTAATTAACTTTACTGGCATTTTGACTTTTAAGAAAATTAATAATAATCTTCCTTGCCTGACTGATGGCTCTCCCTGAAACGAAATCTTTTTACTTTCTTACCTTACTCTTGCAAATTTTTATTTCAGATGCATATTTTCTATTACTTTTCCTGCATTGCATGTTTAATATTATTTCCCCCTCCCGTTTCAAACCTGACTCTGAGCAGGGCTGTTTACTCCATCTGGGGGCAGAGGGTGGGCTCCTCTTTGACCTGCTGTTTTTCTCTGCGCTTTTTTAAGCACATTCAGAGACTTTTAAAGGGTGTGGGGGTTTGGTTCTGTCCCTTTTCTGCCACGAAATGACTAATAAGCTGTCTGTGTCACTCATAACGTCAGAACCGTTGCTGTCAGACAGGATGATTTGCTACAGAGGTGTTTGGTCTGACATAATGTGGCCGTGAAATGTTCCTGAAGCATTTGAGACAGAATAATAGTGTTGAGTGCTCCGCAGACGTAGGGAGACAGAGGATGTGGGAGGCACAGAAGCTCGTAGGTGTGAGAAAGGCCAGGGACTTGTAGGAGTAGAACTTGAGTGCCTGCACAGGCTGGTTCTTGCTGCTTCTCTGGAGCCATGCTCGCCCTAGAGCGGTATTAACATGATCTCTTTTTTTGGTTTTGTTTTTTTGTATGGTTTTTCTTTGCTCTGGTTTGTAGGCAAACTTAGCTATTAACCCTGCAGCCTTACTACCTGGTGCAGTGCCCAAGGTCTCCAGTGTGAAGTCCCCCTTACCGGTTCTGGACACTCCGTTGCACGAGCCCAGGGATGGACAGACCAGCGAGGTTTTCTCTGCTGCAGGGAACAACGAAGAATTAGGTGTAAGCTTTGATCAGCCTATGCAAGCAGACACCTTGCACAGCGCCAATAAGGTAACCTTGGTATTTAGGAGGATAAAAAGGGGGATTAAAACCATGGCCTGTCCTCGTGCAGGAATTTGTGGTCTAGTAGTCAAGCTCCGTTAACAGCGTGGTCTGTTTCACACAATTTTGAGTTTAAATTGTATATAAACGCAGTCAAATGCACTTCTTTTCCAAAGGCTGGAACAAAGCAACCTGCCCAGCATTCCGGCTGTCCTTCTAGAGGAGAGTGCATGGAGCAGGGATCAGTTTTGGTTTTTTTTCAACTGCCTCTTCCTTCCATTGTAATTTTCCTTGTTTTTCAACCACGCTCCAGTCAACAAAGCCCCACACTCTGATGTGCCTCTGCAATGATTCTGACAAAAGCACATGGCTACTTCAAGCTGTGTTCCAGCATATCCTTCCTCATTGTCCTACTCCAACACCAATTTAAAAAAAAAAAAAGAAAGAAAAAGAGAAAAGGCAGTTGTACTGATCGGTTTCCTACCTCCGTGAATGCTCCTGTCCGTGCAGGAAATGGTAGAGGCCATAAAGGAAGCAGGCAGGGGGACTTCTTTAAAAGCAGCAGTGAACTGCAGCAGGCTATGCATAAAAGGAAATTAAATGGAAAACATAATTAGTCACGATTTGGACAGGCTAACTGCACTGCAGAAGCTCCTGGATTAGCAAGCTGTCAGACTGACTGAGGTATTACCTAAAGCCCGGGGCTGGTGTGGCTTGCTGGCCTCTGCTGTGACTCTCCTCTTGCCAGAGCTGTTGCTTTTATGCCCCAATTCCACCTGCTGTGGAGTGACCAGAGGGCAGCAAATCAAAAGTCCTGGCTTATTTTTCTGAACCTTGCTGCAAACTACTCCAAGCACGAATGTCCCACTTGTCTATCTTTCCCCTTTCCAAAAAATGAGGAGAATGAATGATATCAAGCTGATGAGAAATGCTTCCTGCTGCTTCTCCCTATAACCTAAATCAGGGTCTGCTCAGCATTCCTTGCTCAAAATCCCATGGAAGCATCTGTTTAAATATATGTGTAGCTGTTGAAGTTCAATCAGGACTGTGAGCAGACCTTGTAGTTAATTGGGTGTCAGTGTGTGAGTATGGAATGGGTAATGCATGTTAATTGCGGTGTTGTGAAGGCAGACAAAGTGCTACAAGGAAACATAACAGGAATCCTAACCTGTTTTCTCTGAAGTGTGGGTTGTTGGGTTTGGGTTTGTGGTTTTTTTTCTCCCCTTCTATATAACCCCACTCTGCTTTTACTCCTTTCTTCTAGACCAGGATCAAGGTTACAGGAAAACGAAGGCCTCCTAGCAGAATGGCCCGCCGTCTAGCTGCCCAAGAGTCCCAAGAGAATGAGGAGGTGGACAGTGCTAAAGAATTCCAGTTTTCTCTACCAAAACACACGCCAGCATTAGCCAGCATCAAGGAGCCTCTGGCTTCTGAAGCAGAGTCCAAGGAAAACGGCTTTATCTCTGGCTTGTCGCTACCAGCTCACGGCAGTGTCTTATCTGCTGGGACAACCAAACTCCTTCCTCCAGAATCCACAGGCCAAGGGGATGATCTGTTTGAATCAGAAGATCTTTTTGCAAGTAGCTCCACATCCAGACCGACTGCACAATCAAAGTTAAAGGAGGGGATGCCCGACAGCGGGGCTGACAAACCCAGCAAGGGCAGGGAGAAAAAGCCTGATCTCTCAGCACTTGGTGATCAGGACAACAATGACCTCTTCCAGCCTGTACAGCAAAAACCTTCAACAAAAAGCAGCCCTATACCTTTTTTGGAGGAAGAGGAAGACTCTGTCTTCACCTCTCAGAAAAGTGGGAAAAAGGAGTTGAAATCTGCTGCCCGGCAAGCTGCTGACCCTGCTGCCCAAGATATCTTTGAGGTAACGGCTGAGCCTACCACCATGGCATGTTTCATCCCTGGAGCCTTATGCAGATCCCTCTAATTAGATACAGGTTTAATAGAGGCTGCTGAGTAGGACAGGGCGTTCAGGACAGGTTGTGAAGTAAACTTCTAGTTGTGCTGCTGGGCAATAGAAATACGTTTTTTGGATGTTCCCCCACCTTAGCAGCAGGAGGAGATGAAAAGGTGGAGCAAGCAGGTCGCTGAATGGGCTGTGACAACATACCTGTGATAATGATCTTTCTCAGAGTAATAGAATATTTTATTCTTACCTATTAGCTTTCTGCTCAGGGCACAGCAGCTCAAAGAACTTTTTGAAAAGAAATAAAAGTTGGCAGGGTGGGCAGCTGATCCAAGCTTCTGTGTGCTGTACTTTACCCGTGCACAATCCCACACAAAGGCACTTCTTCCGAGTCCTCCGTGGGGAGAAGAGACTCAAACTTCTTCTGGAGCACTGTGTCCAGTTCTGGGTTCCCCAGTTCAAGGAGGACAGGAAAATTGCTGGAGAGGGTACAGCAGGAGGCTGCGAAGATGTTTAGGGGCCTGGAGCATCTCTCTGATGAGGAAAGGCTGAGGGACTTGGCTTTTTTTAGGCTGGAGAAGAGAAAGCTGAGGGGGGATCTGATCAACACCTAGAAATACTTCAAGGGTGGGTGTCGGGAGGATGGGGCCAGGCTTTTTTCAGTGGTGCCCAGTGACAGGAAAAGAGGGAATGGGCACAAACTTGAACATGGGAAGTTCCATCTAAACATGAGGAGGAACTTCTTCCCTGTGAGGGTGACAGAGCCCTGGCAGAGGCTGCCCAGAGAGGTGGGGGAGTCTCCATCTCTGGAGACATTCAAACCCACCTGGACACGTTCCTGTGGGACCTGCTCTGGGTGACCCTGCTCTGGCAGGGGGTTGGACTGGATGATCTCCAGAGGTCCCTTCCAACCCCATGTGATTCTGTGATTTTTGGGCTTTAATGAGCCTTGGACTTCTCAACATCTTCTCAACTTCTAAACATCTCAGCTGCTCCATACCCACAATTTAACTGTTCTCTTGAAGTGTGTTGTTTATTGGTGATCTCTCTGTGCTTTGCTCCAAGGATGATATATTTGCTACTGAGGCGATTAAACCAATGAACAAAGGAAAAGAGAAGATGCCAGAGACTAACCTGTTTGATGATAACATCGATATTTTTGCGGATCTCACCGTAAAACCAAAAGAAAAGAAGGCCAAGAAAAAGGTGGAACAAAAATCCATATTTGATGATGATATGGGTAAGCATCTAATGTCTTGCTGCTCATCTCCTAACACTGTCCTGAGTTGCATTCATCAGAGATGTTTTAAAACCCTTTGCTTTCTTTTAAATTTTCAACTGCTCTGAAATCTCTGTTCATAAATTGTAATGTTGGATGAGAACTTCCTAGATTGGTAGGACAAGCACAGGGCACAGCATTAAAATGGTTTAGAAGAGTGTGTAAAGTTCTTCTGAGAGAAGGAATAGCTTAATTCCTGTGGGGATTTTCTCACCTGGGGGAATTAGAAAATTTGTCTGGAGTAAGAGACTAATCTCGTCTTGTTTTGGCTCTAAGAGATATGTTCTGTGGTCCAATTTCTACAGCTTTTTGTATCGTGCTTTCAGATGAGTTGCTGACAGGAAGAAATTAGCATCTCTCCCCACCCCACCTTCACTCTTGTGTTGGCTGCCTTGGAGCCCATAAGATTTTGTTTCTCTCCGTGTATACCCACGATTTACAAATACTACACCTGAGAAGCAAAAGTTTCCTCCATATAATTTGTTGAAAAAGCAACACATAGGAATGTGGAACGATGCAAAGCTTTGCTCCCTTTTTGTTCTCCATCAGTGGAGGCATCAAAAGTCACTTGATCCCCAAGTGTGTCCATTTGTTCTCAGACTCTTCATGTTTATAGCTCTTTTTTGGGTCTGTGTGTATCTCTTTCCCTCTAAGACAAACAATTTCCCTTCTCCAGCTTTGAATTCTTGTCAGTCTTCATTCTTTCTAGCCTATTCAAATTGAATCTGATAACTTATCCCTCTTTTGCTTGGAGTGCTGTTAAGCATTCCGGCCTCATTTAATGACCTGGCTGAACTCTGTAAACGTGTTAGAAAACTTGCCAGAGAATGAACAACTTGATATTTCAAAACCTTCTCAATCGTTATAAAAAAATAAGACTTGAAGGTTTGCGGGCAAGGTATTTGAAATATGTATTGGATGATTAAAATACTTTTTGTTTTAATCATTCACGTTTTTTTCAGGTAGCCTGTAGCAAACAGAAGAATTTCCCTTCCAAATACTTCAGCACAAAAAACCAGCAGCTTGTGTTGGGAAAAAAACCTTGTAGAGTCCCACTTGAAAGTTATCTTGGAAAATTCGCCACAACAGAACCTGTGGCTTGCATTCCCACTTTTGAACATCAGCTTGTTGTTTGGTATCACATCTAATCTCCATACCTGTAGCATCTACAACACCCTGGATCTGGTAGACTTCATAGAATCATAGAAAGGTTAGAGTTGGAAGGGACCTTAAAGATCATCAAGTTCCAACCCCCCTGCCCTGGGCAGGGACACCTCTCCCTAGAGCAGGTTGCTCCGAGCCCCATCCAGCCTGGCCTTAAACACTTCCAGGGATGGGGCGTCAACAACTTCTCTGGGCCACCTGTTCCAGTGCCTCACCACCCTCACAGGAAAGAACTTCTTCCTAAGATCTCATCTAAATCTCCCTTCTTCCAATTTAAAACCATTACCCCTCGTCCTTCATCTTCCTCTAGAGTGCAGCCTGGTTTGAGGTGCAGCCACAGATGCCAGCAGGAAGGGCAGGGACGATGCCCAAGGGTGGGGGACACGAGTGGTAGAACTGGCACTTGCTTCAGGATAAGGGTTGGCTGAAGTGTTTGTGGTAGCACTTTATGAGTGTTGTTGCCTCAGGAGATCTTTTTTGCTACAAATAAACCAGTAAGTGGGGGCAGTTTTAGGGGGTGGAGGCTGCGAGCTGCTTTCCTCCTCTGTCCTACCACACTTCTAGTCACTGTTCACTGCCTTCACGTTAGGTTTGTGGTGGCAGCATTAGAAAAACTCGTTCTCAGGTCTTTATCCCCCCTCCTAGCCTGGTGACCTCATGGCTGGTGATGCAAATGTCTTGAGGTCACCTCTGTCTGTCTGGGAGAGTCTGTAGAACGGTGAAAATAACTGTTTTCCACGGCCAGAGCTTTCCCATTCCATAAGCCTTGTTGTAAAATGGGAGTGATACCTCTGCTGCTGATAGCACTCGCTGGACTTCCCCTCTGCTGTGAAGGTAATCCATGTGATAGCTTTGGAGTGATGCCAGCAGGGGATTACTCTGTTTTACTGCCTTTCCAAACCGCTCTTGCGCTGGAATGCTCTCCTGGATTATTCCCATGTAATCCCTGTGATCAGCACGGTAGCAGACACGTGTAGCGAGAAGAGAAAGGCAAGCACATTGTGACAGGCTGTTCTGTGCTTGGCCTCTGCCTAAGGTTAGAGTACGTGCTGAAATAATACTTTTTATATTCAGGACCAGTAAATGGCTATTAACCTCTCCATAAGACCTGTGTTTCCATAATAGGGATTGAAAACCAGTTACATGCTCTTCATACTGGACTTGTGAATCACTAGTGATCCACAGAGCCCAGTCTTAGAAATATATAGATATTTTTTTTTTATCCCCTCATAGTCCAACTGCATAATCCAAATATTCTAAATTTCAAAACCTTTGTGTATAAGAAGAGATCCCTGTTGTATGATCCCAGGAAGCCTCAGGGCAACACTTCAGCATGTGGATGGTGGCAGCTCCATCTCTTCCTGTGTCTTAACCTTAAACGTGAGCAGCCACAGCACAGGTCTGGAAGCCCTGCTGCTGACGCAGGGCATCCCATTTTGTTTCCACCAGTTGTTATCCTTCAGGAGAGAGCTGTGACTTAGAATTGTAGAATTGTCTAGGTTGGAAGGGACCTTTTAGATTGTCTAGTCCAACCATCAACCTAACACTGATAAAAAACATCACTAACCCATGTCTCTAAGCACTGTGTCAACCCAGCTTTTAAATAGCAATGTGATATTTTTCCACTTTGTGGTCCTAGTTACTCATAACAGCGATGCTGGCCCTGAGGAAGATGGTGGGAGATCTTGATTCAGGATCGTAGATGGACTTCTTGAACATTTTTTTTGAATATTCAACCTCCATTCAAGATGTGTTCTTCCTGTGCTGTGGATTAAGGACTCTCACAGGGCTAGTGGATGTGGCAGCAGTAGTCACTAGCAAGTACCAGCTTGGCCTCTTCTGATTTTCTTTGACAACGATCTCCCAGCTCTTGGATCTCTCAGGTTCCTCAGATGCTGATGTTCTAGATAAGAGGGACATTATCTGGCACTTGCAGGATGGAATTAATTGTGGAGAGTTAATTTATCAGTCCTTCTCAATTGCTTATGAGAGCTTGAACGTGTTATGAAATACAAGTATTATTCTGCTCTACTGAGAAGAAAAAATACTCTTAATTTGACTTACAGTGAACAGCTCCCACGTATGTCCTTACCAATGCATCTAGAATCACAGCAAGCAGCGGGAAAGCATTTGTTTATCACAGAATGTCCTTGGCAGTCACTGCTGGGTGCTGGAGACTCTTCTGTACAACGCTACTTCTGTTTGGCAGTCGCTTCACGTTAAAAATCTCTCTTTTTTTCCCTTTTTTCTTCCTGTAGATGATATCTTCTCTAGCAGCCAAGTCAAGGTACCCACTCCCAAAAGCAGATCTTCCCCAGCGGCCTCAGAAGCGAAAGCTGAAAGCAAGACACTGAGCACGTTTGATGACCCGCTGAATGCCTTTGGGGGCCAGTAGCCGAGGCCAGTGTGGTGCAGAGAGCAGGCCTTCCCTGTGCCCTGCCCAGTACTAATACCCTGGATTCTCTAACCTGGTTGGAGCTGGAATGAGCTGGCCGTGGATATTTAAATGAGATTACCCATTTGAAATGGTTAGTATTCTCTTGCTGGGTCTAACTGTGCTAAATGATATATTTTTTACAAGAAGAGACAGACAGTACCCTCCTGCTATGTTGTTTCCATGGTGCCCAAATGAATATAGCCTGTGCAATACCTGCAATGAAGTAATCTATGATACGAAGTATAGTTTGTTTTATTGAACAGAGCTATAGAGAAAATAACTGAAAACTAGTAAATGGATTCTGTTAAAACCTGATATATCTGTCTTTCCTCTTTATCACTCGCTAAGGATATCTGCATCGTGACTTGAAAACAGCCAAAACCACTCCTGTGCCCTGGGTCAGCTGCCAGCCTAGGGTAAGGCTGGGTTCTCTTGTCAGGTACAGCATCTGCTCTTACAAAATCAAGCAATTAATGAATCTTAGTGCAGGACTTCACACCAAGTAGAGTTAAGGTATTTCATATCATCTCATGTGGCCTATAAAAATAACAATCGTTAAAACTCCTCTGTCAGAAAGAGCGTGTTATAAATGAGGACCTGGTGCTTAGGGAAAGCAACAGAAACCAAACATTGTCTTGGAATGATAGAATTGTCTAGGTTAGAAGGGACCGTTATCATCATCTAGTCCAACCATCAACCTAACTCTGATAAAATGATCACTAAACCACATCACTAAGCACAATATCAACCCGTCTTTTAAATCCCTCCAGGGATGGTGACTCCACCACTTCCCTGAGGAGCCCATTCCAAGCCTTGATAACCTTTTCTGTGTAAAAATACAATCTGAGCCTCCCCTGGCTCAACTTGAGGCTGTTTTCTCTTTTTCTCTTGTCCTATTACCTGTTCCTTGGGAGAAGAGACCAACCCTCCACCCCAGCTACACTCTCCTTTAAGGGAGTTGTAGAGAGCAAGAAGGTCTCCCCTCAGCCGCCTCTTCTCCAGGCTGAACACTCCCAGTTCCCTCAGCCTCTCTTCATAAGACCTCTTCATTGCCCTTCTCTGGACCCACTCCAGCAGCTCAATGTCTTTTCTCTGGTAAGGGACCCAAAACTGGACACGGCACTCGAGGTGGGGTCTTCTGTTCAAGTTGTGAGCCACTAAATGAGGTTTTTTTCACCTGCCTGGATTTGCCAGAGTTCTGCAAATAACACTTCCCCAGAAGCCCATCAGTACTGAGCATGTTTGGTCACCTCTAGGCTAACAAGTGCCAGGGACTCCCTTTCCTCTGCTTTCCTTTTTCACCTGTAACACATTTTAGGTTGTTTGTAGGAGTTCACTGTTTTGTGGAATCCCTTTAACTCTCTGATGCGTTTTTGGCTTAACTTTCTTGCTTCCTGTATTTTCTAGATTGCCCTCCTGGATCCCGTGCCGTTTAACCATACTTGATGCCCAGTGGTAGACACTTGCTCTCCTGCACGCACACAAGCACAGCAGATGCAGAAGGATCAGATGTTTCTTATATTTTGCCAGTGGCCGCCTGAATTCTGACTTTAAAACGAAATATGCTGGCTTTTGGGTTTTTTTTAATGATAGCCATGTACTTTATCTTCAGCTCTTAAGACTATTGTGGTCTCTCTGAATTGAAAGCATCTTCTTTGAGAGCAATTCCCACATTCACCAAAGCCCTTGCTGAGACATCTGCTTCAGGCTCTTCTTTCTCAAGTGGGATTTACTTTCACCAGGCGCTGTGAATTCCTGTAGCCAAAGCATCTAGCCCTAATGAGTTAGCAAGCAGAAGGAAAGGTTGGAAGGGATGAAGGAGGGACATTGCCCCGCGGTTTGCGCCATAGGTGGGCCTGGCAGTGATTCATTTGAAGTGGGGTGGGGAGTGTAAGTTGGGAGTAGCAGCTTGGGAAAGAATGTGGGAGCGATTTGCAAATGGGTGTCTACAGCGAGAGCGCTTGCACTTTATTTATAGGCATTACATCTGCTGCCTGGGCCTCAGACAGGATTCAGGCTGCCTCTTTACTCCTTTTTTCTGGGCTTCAAAGACATACTGGGAGAGAGAGGAAAAGACACTGAATTCTTCTATTTCTTTTCTGCATCTTCCTTTCTTCTTGGTCCTTCACATTAATAACTTCTATTACCGGAGTGAAGAGTGCTGCTTCCAAGCCAAGAACCCTGGAGGCCAAAAGCTGTTGGAGTAGGAGAAGAAAAAATCTCCCGCCTTCAAGAGTTTACTTTACTTTAGAGCAACTCTTTAACTAAAGAGTTACTTCACTTAAACTTTACTGAGCTTTCACAGTGGAAATTTGCCTTATGAGACAGATCAAAATCTTTCCTCCCGTCCAGTCTTTCTAAAGGGGCACGGAGAGTCTATTACCCTTATTAAGATGTGTGGTCTTTAGTTAATTCTCCCAAACAGGCTGCAAATCCCAGTCCAGGCACTTGGCTTTGGTCTGAGCGTTGGCTTTGTTTAATTGAGTTTTGGCTTGGTGCATTTTTGATTAGGGGTTTTAGAATCATGGAATGGTTCGAGTTGGAAGGGACCTTAAAGATCATCCAGTTCCAACCCCCTGCCCTGGGCAGGGACACCTCCCACCAGAGCAGGTTGCTCCAAGCCCCATCCAGCCTGGCCTTGAACACTTCCAGGGATGGGGCAGCCACAGCTTCTCTGGGCAACCTGTTCCAGTGCCTCACCACCCTCACAGCAAAGTTCTACCTAATATCCAATCTAAATCTCCCCTCTTCCAATTTAAAACCATTACCCCTCGTCCTGTCACTCCACTTTCTGACCAAGAGTCCCTCTCCAGCTCTCCTGGAACTCCCTTCAGATCCTGGAAGGGGCTCCAAGGTCTCCCCGGAGCCTTCTCTTCTCCAGGCTGAACAGCCCCAGCTCTCTCAGCCTGTCCTCACAGCAGAGGTGCTCCATCCCTCTGAGCATCTTGGTGGCCCTGCGCTGGACCTGTTCCAACAGGTCCATGTCCTTTCTGTGTTGAGGACTCCAGAGCTTTTTTTGGTGTTTTGGGTTTTTTTTCCCAATTTATGACCAGCGGTGGCATTTTCTGGGCAGGGCAGGGCTGCAGACTGGGTGAACATCACAGCATTTACTACTGCTCAGTGCTGTAACCTGGCCTGAAACCTACCAGCCCTCTGGCTAGGTCTTGCATAATTTAAAACCTAAATGGAAAGTCAAGCGGTTAATGTAATTAGCACCTTCTAATAAGCTAAGCTTGTTTCCTCTAGTCTTTAGCTGGAAGATCTCCAGGGTCTGAGGGAAACGCCTCTCCTGGCCAGGGCTGCCCCAGGCCCCCGTCCCACCTGAGGCCAGGGTGGGCAGGGTCCGCTCCCTCTGGGCCTAGCAATCCCTGAATTTGAGGTATAAAACCTGTTTTTGAATGTTTTCCCTGCGGAAGACCCAAACTATGGCTGAGGCGAGCCCTCAGCCTTGTCCGCCAGTAGCTCCCCCCCTTGGACTACAACTCCCAGCGGCCACCGCGGCCCGCTGTCACGTGGCCGCCGTCCTTACGGCTGTCGCATCCGGGTCCTTCCCCCGCGCAGGCGCAGCCGCCCCGCGTCCTAACGACCACAACAAGCCGCTTGCGGCGCGCGCCGCCGCAACGCCCGCCCCTCCCTCCCCTCGAGGGAGCTGATTGGTCGGGCGGCGCGGGAGCGGGGCCCTCATTGGCCCGCGGGAGGGCGCCCTGCGGGTATGTCATAAAGGCTGCAGGTAGTGCGCGGGGACTGCCGGGGGCGCGAGCGGCGGCGGCGCGGGAGGGCGGGCGGTTCCCGGGTCCTACCCCGCTCCCCCAGTCCCGCCGGGGGTGGCGGCCTCCTCTGAGGTGCGGGGGGA
>VXBW01007297.1:203808-243801 GCA_013400375.1 Thinocorus orbignyianus | reverse complement strand
CTCGTCTGCCTTCCCCTCTCACCGCTACCCAGCGTGCTGCCGGCAGCAGGTGAGGTGGGACCCGGCCTTCCCGTCTACCCTCACTCACCGGTTCCGGGGCCTCCAGGCCCTGATCCCTCCGCGGCCCTGAGGCGGCAGCGCCGACGGGGGAGAGGGAGGGAAGGAGGGAGGGAGGGACAGTGTTCTAGCTCTTTCATTCAGGTGTGTCCTCAAGAAGGAGGGCGGCGAGGTCTACCCCTCGGGGTGGTGGGGGGGAGGGAGCGGCGAGGTCTACCCCGAAGGTGGGCTGAGGGCACGGGCGGTGGGCCCCCGCGTCTCAGGCCGCCCTGAGGTGCGGTGTTGGCAGCGGTGGGGGCTGAGCAGCGGCTCTGGCTCCTTTGTTTGTGGGCACTCCGCTCTGCTGGCCTGGGTCCGGCCTATAGCACCGGGGTCGGGGTAGGGAAGGAGCCGCCGTCTCCCCTGCCGCCTTTCCCAGTCCTTGTTTTCGTGTCTTTCTGGAGTTTTTCCTCCAGCTTTAATCCTGCTGAGGGGCTCAGCCCTTGTCAGGAGGCTGTTAATGTCGCTGGTTGGGTTGTAAAGAAAACAAAACCAAAAAGGTAGTGGGTAGGGCCTGGAATACTGACTGAAACTGGAGTCCTAACTCAGCAGTATTGCTAATATTGCGTGTGGTTCTCTCTTGCATGGCCTAGGTGCTCTTTTCCTGCTTCTTAATAGCTATTTTATTATGCACCGAGAATAAATTGAAACTGTCTTTAACAGCTGCCTTCAGGTGTTGTTAGACCTGTGCTTGTTTGCTTTGTAGGTGGAAAAAATCCCAAACATGAACAGCAATGCACCACACCTGTCCTCAGAGCTGACGGGGCCAGAAGCGGAACGGAGTTTCCTGCCAGATCTTCCCACGAAGAAGTTGTAAATCCTTTGTGATGGCCAACAAGAAGGAGCCTCCTTTTTTCAATGAGGATAACATGGGACCATTTCACTACAAGCTTCCTTTTTACGAAACTATGGAGCTCTTCATTGAAACGCTCACAGGAACGTGCTTTGAACTGCGAGTTTCCCCCTTTGAAACGGTTATTTCTGTGAAAGCTAAAATTCAAAGGCTGGAAGGTACTGTCCTCTCTTATTTCAGCATAGACTTTATTGCTTTAGGAGGTCTTGTTTTACAAATTATAATTGCTGAAATCAAGCCAGGTAGTTCAGTTACTTGTTCAGGAACACATATAGGCTAGATGCTGGGTTTATGGCTTAGTTTTCGTTGGAATTGAGTTGTTTTTCTGTTCTTTCCTTTTCCTACCAGTTCATGGCTTAGGCTTTGCTGGAATTGGTATTTTTGCTCTTGTCTTTTGTTTGTTTGGGTGGCTTTTTTGTATATCATTATTAAGATAAATCTTAAGTCTCTGGTAAATCATGGATTGTTTTGCTCTGATATGGGATACAGCATTCCTGCTCTCGAAAGGATTCTGTGACCTTAGTGGCTGGTTAACTCTCAAGGTTATAAACTCGAGTCTGTATCACAGCTGTCTGAGTGTTCTTTAAAGGAAGTGCCAGGGCTGCTGCTTTGTAGGTTAGTCAGTTTATGATNGGTGCGGGGGGAGCTGAGCCTCGTCTGCCTTCCCCTCTCACCGCTACCCAGCGTGCTGCCGGCAGCAGGTGAGGTGGGACCCGGCCTTCCCGTCTACCCTCACTCACCGGTTCCGGGGCCTCCAGGCCCTGATCCCTCCGCGGCCCTGAGGCGGCAGCGCCGACGGGGGAGAGGGAGGGAAGGAGGGAGGGAGGNAGCACCGGGGTCGGGGTAGGGAAGGAGCCGCCGTCTCCCCTGCCGCCTTTCCCAGTCCTTGTTTTCGTGTCTTTCTGGAGTTTTTCCTCCAGCTTTAATCCTGCTGAGGGGCTCAGCCCTTGTCAGGAGGCTGTTAATGTCGCTGGTTGGGTTGTAAAGAAAACAAAACCAAAAAGGTAGTGGGTAGGGCCTGGAATACTGACTGAAACTGGAGTCCTAACTCAGCAGTATTGCTAATATTGCGTGTGGTTCTCTCTTGCATGGCCTAGGTGCTCTTTTCCTGCTTCTTAATAGCTATTTTATTATGCACCGAGAATAAATTGAAACTGTCTTTAACAGCTGCCTTCAGGTGTTGTTAGACCTGTGCTTGTTTGCTTTGTAGGTGGAAAAAATCCCAAACATGAACAGCAATGCACCACACCTGTCCTCAGAGCTGACGGGGCCAGAAGCGGAACGGAGTTTCCTGCCAGATCTTCCCACGAAGAAGTTGTAAATCCTTTGTGATGGCCAACAAGAAGGAGCCTCCTTTTTTCAATGAGGATAACATGGGACCATTTCACTACAAGCTTCCTTTTTACGAAACTATGGAGCTCTTCATTGAAACGCTCACAGGAACGTGCTTTGAACTGCGAGTTTCCCCCTTTGAAACGGTTATTTCTGTGAAAGCTAAAATTCAAAGGCTGGAAGGTACTGTCCTCTCTTATTTCAGCATAGACTTTATTGCTTTAGGAGGTCTTGTTTTACAAATTATAATTGCTGAAATCAAGCCAGGTAGTTCAGTTACTTGTTCAGGAACACATATAGGCTAGATGCTGGGTTTATGGCTTAGTTTTCGTTGGAATTGAGTTGTTTTTCTGTTCTTTCCTTTTCCTACCAGTTCATGGCTTAGGCTTTGCTGGAATTGGTATTTTTGCTCTTGTCTTTTGTTTGTTTATGTGGCTTTTTTGTATATCATTATTAAGATAAATCTTAAGTCTCTGGTAAATCATGGATTGTTTTGCTCTGATATGGGATACAGCATTCCTGCTCTCGAAAGGATTCTGTGACCTTAGTGGCTGGTTAA
Organism: Thinocorus orbignyianus; assembly: GCA_013400375.1. Classification (NCBI taxonomy): domain Eukaryota; kingdom Metazoa; phylum Chordata; class Aves; order Ciconiiformes; family Thinocoridae; genus Thinocorus; species Thinocorus orbignyianus. The sequence continues at coordinate 240,961 of VXBW01007297.1, read as the reverse complement.
CTCTCAAGGTTATAAACTCGAGTCTGTATCATAGCTGTCTGAGTGTTCTTTAAAGGAAGTGCCAGGGCTGCTGCTTTGTAGGTTAGTCAGTTTATGATTTGTTTATGATGCTGCAGTCCCAGGAGTAGCTGCAGTGCAGGCAAACCCTGAAGGCAGCTTGAAGTTACTGATTTGAATTTTGTTTGGGTGAGTGATCTTTTTGCTGGTAGAGGTCTGACCCAGCAACACTGTGTCTTTAAGGGATGAAATTGGCAGCAGAAAATACTCCTTTTAGTTAGAGGGCCAAGTCCTGGTGCTAGTGCAAGGAGGAAAGGTGGAGGTTATTCCACTCTCACCCCTTTTACTTTACCATGAGGATGAGCCTGTGTGAAAGAATGTGGTTTGAAATGTGTATGTATGTACACTTTGGCTACTTTGCAGCATCACATCCTCCTTCTCACTTTGGAGGCATTCAAGAGCTGCGTGAGCTGAGAGTACTGGAGCTGCTAATTTTAAGAAAAGGAATCCTCTCTTTTTTTCCCCACTTCACCTGTGCATGTTTCTCGTGCTTCTGTCTACGTGGAACCCACTCTCTGGGAATATCATGCTTTAGACTCAAAGCTAAGATATTCTCCTCTTCTTATTGGAAATCTGCACTAATCTTCAAAAGAAAAAAGGTTGCTGGCATAAGCCTTTAAATACAGCAGCATTGCAAGAATAGAGATGAATTTTTTGCTAGTAAGGTCACTTAGGAGAAGCTCCACCATGCAGAGTTTACCTCAGTGCAGCTGCATCAGTGCAGCAAGGTGGAGATGCTTTTGTTTCCCGTGGACGGAGCCATAATTAATCACAAGTCAGAGAAAATGTTGAGATGCTCCTGGAGGTGAAACAAGAACAGGAAAGGGTGTTTTCCTCTCCGTGCCTGAACAGAGGTGTAGGAGGGATGCGAGCAGAGGTGTGACAGAGTGCTAACTGAGAGGGAATTAGAAGGGAGCAGAGGAAATAGAGTACAGGAGAGAGCAGGTTGTCTGGATGGCAGAGATGAAGGAGTAAATGTTAAAGGATGGGAGATGTGAGGAAGAAGAATTTGGATTTCTTGTAGTCCAAAATGAGAGATTGTGAATGGATGTACTGAATTATACCCACAGCTTACTGCTGTGGGCCAGGCACCCCCAGCTTTCAAAAGCTTCATCGCTTCTGATTAGAAGAACAGCTCAGTAATATAGTTAGAAAATTCTGAACAGGCAATATTATTCATATGTTGTGTTTGATAGGGTGATAAGGTAATTAATGGCTTAGATACCTGCTGTATAGACTTAAAAACTAGGAAGTAAATTTCAGTAAAATGTAGAAGGTAAGAGTTCACTGGGACCTCTCATTCGGCTGTTAGAAGTTGGTGTTCCAGAGCAGAGTTAAAAGATCTGATTTTAATACGATTAAGGCAGGGGCAGTGTGAAAACAGACTGATCAGCAATGTGTGAAGGGGACAGACACACAATGACAGATTCATCTTAGGGTTGCTATTGAATGTAAAAAAACCAAAAACAATTAAGAGCTTTTCAGTGATGAAGTTCCTATCACAGTGCACAAGTTCAAGTAAAGAATCGCCCACAGGTGGAGTGAAAATCCTAAAGTAATTTAGCAGTTGTGATTTAGCACAGGAAGCAGAAAGCCTATGTCTGTTCCTTTTTCTGCTGCTGGTTTTCACTTTTTGCCGTTGTATTGTGGCAGCTTTCATGGGATGTCAGTCCCTCTCATTGAAGCTGCTCTTCTGGCTGGAGAAAGAGTCACCCAGTGGCTGAGGAGGCTGCAGGGTCCCTCCTATGTATATTGTCTCTATGTGCTCCTCCGGGCGTTGAGGGTGATGGTATGTAAGAGTATAAAAAGATGAGTTTTGGGGAAATGAGATCTCATTTCCTAATTAGACATCTCCAAGAACAAAACTTAGAATACCTCTAATCATAATAGGCTGATAATAAGACTAAACCAAGACAGACTCATCTTTGGCAGCAAATGGAGTATCAGTAGCTGTAGACTCTCTGCACTGTAATAAGAAAGGATGATATGGATGGTGTGTTAGGAATTTTGTATACTTCTGATACAGTTTGATGGTCTGATGTGGAAAGGGTTTGTTTAGACAGCTGTAGAAGATGTTGCTATCTCACTAAGAAAGAGCTCCAGATCTCCAGCTTTCTGTTTCCAGTTGGTTTTAGTCCGTAAAGAATAAGGGTCGAAATTTATTGATGGACTCTAATACATTTGAAATGTCAGTGTAGGTCTACAGGTAAACTGAAGTTAAAGGAAATCTGATGTGTATTTGGGTCAGATACTGTTAAATTTGGAGTAACCTAGTCTCAGATTGACCAAATTACCCTTTTATAATGGTACAGGGAGAAGCAGCAGCTCCCTTTGTCTCTGCTGGTGGCATAAAAGCTGGAGCACACGGTGCCGGCAGCATAGCACAGCCTTGCCAGCAGCACTGCCTTCTCCATTGCTTTCACTTGTTCTTTGTATTTAAAAGCAGGATCGTGTGTTGATGGATGTGGATAGGATAGCCCCTGAGTTTCAAGGTGACATGGAAGACTGAGCTTTAACACGTGAATGGTACTTAAAAATAGCAGGATTTCATTGGAAAAGGAAATAGTTGGGGTTTTTTTGAGACAGTCTCTTCTTGTTTCCTTTATTGTGCGGGTCTTTGTGGACTCTGGGCCAGGCAAAGTTTCGTTTTCCTCATTTGCAAACACTGATTATTTTATTGAATTTGATAGAAGGAGCATAAAGGTAGCCTATTCCCAGGGGCAGCTCATTCTTTCATCTGTTAGAGTCATAGATAATACTTGTAAACATGTTTGTTTGGTAAGACAGGATTGAGTCTCAAGGGAGGAAGCGAGGTTTGGGATTTGGTGTTGGTATTGTTGTTATTGTTGTTATTATTAACTTGCAGGATTTAATTTGCATTCTACAGTATGGAGTGTTGAGGCTTTCATTTACGTAGCTGTCTTTAAAATAAGAACAACTCAGGTATAGTTTGTTCAGTGCCTGTTTGCAGCTTAATTTTGTCACCTGTGTATGTGGAAACATTTACCTTTTTAGATGAAAATCTTAAGTGTTTGCTTGCTCTTGCTTTATTGTGAAGAGGAAAAACAGAACTAGCTTTCAGAATATGTATTACTTTTGAATGCTTGTGTTCAGCAGGGAATGACAGATGAAACGATCTTGTTGTCATAAGTGTGTGCTCTCAATTCATCAGGAGTTGTTTTCCCTTGGTCTTTCTGCTGTCAATATTTTGCTGCCTGTGTACAGCAGGTTCACCTTGAGTGCAGGGAGTGTGATGCATATCACAAGCAGGTTTCTTCTGGAGGTTATATTTCTTTAATATTCTGTGAATTCAGAGCACATCATCATGGTACCTGTCATTATTTGCATTAGAGAAAACGGCTGGGCTTCTGTTCAGGGCTGGAGTAAGTGGGTTGCACAAGTGAAAGAAGAGTTCTTAATGGAACCAGTCTTTCTACTGTCAACTTTTTTCCCCTCTTGTCTCCTGGTTGCTTTGTCATTTCCCTGTTTACCGTGCTGATAGAGACTAGAAGTTCATAAAGCTTTTCCTTTTCTTTAAGCTTATGCATTGCCTGAGCTGGGAAAACATTCCTGCAAATGCAAGGAGGTCAGAGCAGCACTGGGAAGGTGTAAATAAGGTCACCTTTGCCGGAAAATTCTGTGGGCCAGTGTTGGGGTTACTGGTGACTCGCTGGTACAGCCTTCTCTTTGCCAGTCCCTGTGATAAAGAGTAGGTTGTTCCTGGCCACCATTTACACCAGCTGGGGAGGTTGACATTTATGAAGATGGTCCTGGTGGGCCTTTTGCACCTCTTCCTACTCTAGTGAGGGTTTTTTGGGGAAAATCAGACTGCCAGCTCAGCCTCTCTATAAGCAGAAACAAAAAGTAAATGTTTAAGAAACTCTCCAGCAATTTCAGCTTTGGCTGAAAGGTACGTACACTGTTTGAACTTGAACTCTAAAATGTTTGTGGTGTTTTTAAATATAGTTATCTTCTACCCACAACGTAAAACCAAGTTTATTCTGAAATCTACAAGGTGGTGTGTGTTTTTTTTTCTGGGTCAGACTTGCCCTCGTGTGTTTTTCCTGGTGAGCCCTGCTTGTCATGCCAGGAAGAAGAGTAAAGGGATGAAGCTTTAGGGAATACCTGGAATGCTGATTTGGAGCCAGGATAGAGTACCTGCTACTCTCATTTAGTAGCTCAGATTGTCAGCACATCTGCAGCCCTTTCAACAGACACTCTGAAGACTCTTCTGTCCTCCTGTAGCATTACCTATAGCCCACTCCCATTTGAGCATGGAGATGGAGTTTATTGCCCTACTTTCCTCTCTTCTCCCAGCTGATTTAGGGCAGGCCAGTGACAGTCACCTGCTGCTTTACGAGAGGGGGTGGTGGATGCTTCTGCCACGTTTCTCATTATCGCGGCTGATTTTACATGCTGATCCCACATGCAAATGTGTCCTCAAGAAAAGCTTACTGTTATCTGGAAAAGATATATCTGATGCGTATTTTCTTGCACCTGAACCTGGACAGGCTTGAGAGGTGGGCTAATGCAAATGGCATGAAGTTCAACCAAGCCAAGTGCAGAGCCCTACACCTGGGACGTGGCAATCCCAGGCACAAATACAGGTTGGGCAGAGAATGGCTGGAGAGCAGCCCTGAGGAGAAGGACTTGGGAGTGCTCATGGATGAGAAGCTCCACATGAGCCGGCAGTGCGCGCTGGCAGCCCAGAAACCAACCCCAGCCTGGGCTGCAGCAAAAGCAGCGTGAGCAGCAGGGCCAGGGAGGGGATTCTCCCCCTCTGCTCTGTGCTCCTGAGACCCCACCTGGAGTCCTGTGTCCAGCTCTGGAGTCCTCAATACAGAAAGGACATGGAACTGTTGGAACAGGTCCAGCGCAGGGCCACCAAGATGATCAGAGGGCTGGAGCACCTCTGCTGTGAGGACAGGCTGAGAGAGCTGGAGCTGTTCAGCCTGGAGAAGAGAAGGCTCCGGGGAGACCTGAGAGCAGCCTTCCAGGATCTGAAGGGAGCTCCAGGAGAGCTGGGGAGGGACTCTTTGTCAGGAAGTCTAGTGACAGGACGAGGGGGAATGGTTTTAAATTGGAAGAGGGGAGATTTAGATGAGATCTTAGGAAGAAGTTCTTTGCTGTGAGGGTGGTGAGGCACTGGAAGAGGTTGTCCAGGGAAGTTGTTGATGCCCCATCCCTGGAGGGGTTCAAGGCCAGGCTGGATGGGGCTTTGAGCAACCTGCTCTAAGGAGAGGTGTCCCTGTCCATGGCAGGGGGGTTGGAACTGGATGATCTTTAAGGTCCCTTCCAACTCTGACCATTCTATGATACATACCGTTTCCTCTGTGTATAAATACAGAATCCTTAGAAAGCAGCCTAAGAGTGAATTAGTAATAACGAGCTGTCTGTTTCCCATTACAGCAGAGTATAGGCTTTTCATCTGATCATTTCATGAAAAATGTATTGTTAAATGAACAAAACCATGTTTCACCACAACACTGCCAGTAGTGAGCCAGCCTTTTGAATAAATACTCTCTGTTTATCAAAGGAATTGGGAATTGCTCCTTGGAAGCTGCTGAAACCCTAACAAATAGAGACAGTAATGACTGTTTATAATCAGGAGGCTGCAAAACAACACAGAAAAGAACTTCACTGCAGACTCCCTGGCTCTTGCCAGCTTGGTCTTGTTTTGCTTATGCTGCAGACTTGAAACATAACCAATAACCAGTTATTCAGCAGCTGGCAGTGTAGTAGCAATTACTTTAGTCTGTGTGTACATATTCCCATCGTAAATGTCTTGTGGATTTCGGAGGATATAAGAACCATGTTAAATGCCATCCAAGTAAAGTAAAGTTGTTTTAGTTGTTTGTAAAAGAGAAGCTCTAGAAGTGAGTAAAATTGGCATCTTCTCTGAAACTTAAATAACAACAATGACAGTTCCTCCAAAGTGCAATCCCTTTTCTGCACAGGGATGAAGTTACTTTAATGATAGTTTTTGGAAAAATATATTTATAGCTCTTGCCTCTTCATCTGAGGAGTAATGTTTAGACCATTTTGAAAAAAGTAGTTCTTGGGCTCTGTAGGTTTTCATTTTAATTAGTTTGTCAGGAATGCACAGTGAGATCATAATTTACCTTGATTTCACCAGACAGATTGAGCAACAGTACTGCTTTTGATGATGAAGGGAAGATTTTATTTTTATTTTTTTCCCCAAAGGGAAAAACACAGCTACTGCTCTTCCTGACAGACCTTTTTTCTTGGTGATCCAGGTGGTCTTCTCACCTTTTCATAACCGTCCTTGTTTGTACTCTACACAAAACTTAAAACCCTTGTTGACCCAAAAAATTAAACTCCAAGTGTGACCACAGGCCTGCTGGAAACCTTAACTTTGTTCTTAAAAACTATTTGGGAGGTTGAATTTCATCAGTGAAGGCTGTTCGGGTGCCTGTCCTTGTCCTACTTCTATTGTTCTTTCCCTTGTGATCTTCTCTCTCTCCTCTCCTCTGTTACCCCCACATTCTTCGAAAAGCAAAACCCCCAAAAGATCCTCAAATTTTAATACCCTCTGGGTTGGTTTTTTTTAGGTATTCCTGTCTCTCAGCAGCACTTAATTTGGAATAATATGGAACTGAAGGATGACTGTTGTTTGAATGATTATAAGTAAGTATAGAATAAAATTGCAATGAAGATTCCTGAGTTATTGTTGGCATAAGCAACAGAGAATGCTGCAAAAATGTGTTTGTTGTTGTTTACAGCATCTCAGAAGGCTGCACTCTGAAGTTAGTTCTGGCAATGAGAGGTGGACCTATTAACACCAGAAGAGGTATTTTCCATCTTCCTTAGCATAATAAGTACACATCCTTATTTTTTTTATCCTTAAATAAGTATCTTTGTATGCAGAGTTGATTTAGGTTGGATATCAGGAAAAATTCCTACCCTGAAAGGGTCATTAAAGCCTTGGAAGAGGTTGCCTGGGGAAGTGGTGGAGTTGCCATCCCTGGAGGTATCTAAAAGGGCAGAACTGGTGCTGAGGGACATGGGTTAGTGGTGTTGGACTCAGTGATCTGAAAGGTCCCTTCTAACCTGGGCAGTTCTATGAACACAGTCATCAAGTCTTAAAGTCAGAAATTCTTCACCTGTGGGAAGAAGTGATATTGTAATGTTATTAAACAGTTTTTAAAAATCTGATTAGTAAAAATCAGGTGTTGGTTCAGTCTGATGATAAACTTGGTTGTGTGGATCGTGCACAGAGGAATGAAAATCACAGAATGATAGGGGTTGGAAGGGACCTCTGGAGATTATCTGGTCCAACAGGAACATGTCCAGGTGGGTTTGGAATGTCTCTGGAGACAGAGACTCCCCCACCTCTCTGCAGAAATGCCCTTGATAACTTTTAACTTGGAAAACATTCAGTGTATCTTCTAGGCTGTGAGTTCCCATTGTAAAATGAGCTGAGCTCTCAAAGATGATCAAAACAGTAATAATCATCATAATTTTTTTTTTGTTTCCTCTTTCTAGTTCCTGTGGAAGACCCTATCAGGGAGATGGCTGAATACATGGATCCCGGCAGAGATGAGATCTGGGAGAAAGCACCATCCAACAAACAAGTGACCTTCTTAGTGTATCGAGAAGGAGATCAGTTGAATTTCTTCCGTGTGGTAGATCGGGGAGATGGCACTTTGACTCCTTTATCTGAATCTTTGAGGTAAAGTTGGTTTTAATCTTTATGTTATTCTTCAAAAGGGGATTGCTGTAGCATTTTCAGCTTTATTACTTGACTTTGTCAAAAGAATATTTGGAGAAGGCTCTGGGGAGACCTGATAGTAGCCTTCCAGTATCTGAAGGGAGCCTACAGGAGAGCTGGGGAGGGACTCTTGGTCAGGGAGTGGAGGGACAGGACGAGGGGGAATGGTTTTAAATTGGAAGAGGGGAGATTGAGATGAGATATTAGGAAGAAGTTCTTTCCTGTGAGGGTGGTGAGGCACTGGAACAGGTTGCCCAGGGAAGTTGTGGATGCCCCATCCCTGGAGGGCTTCCAGGCCAGGCTGGATGGGCCTTGGAGCAACCTGGTGTGGTGGGAGGTGTCCCTGCCCATGGCAGGGGGGTTGGAACTTGATGATCTTTAAGGTCCCTTCCAACTCTGACCATTCTATGATTCTATTGCAAAGATTGTGCGCTAAGGGCTACTGAAATGCTGTGACTTGGTGGCCTAACAGTTCAGTAGTACTTTGTGGGCAGTGGGCTTTCTGACTGTTGTCTGTCACCCTGCGTGTCAGTAGAGACAACTAACACCAACCTCCTGCTTCAGGTGATCCTCAACATCCTGTTCTAAAAGGAAACATTTCACCAACAGCCAATTTGTCAATAAAAACATTAAAACCTCTTGTTATGTACTTCCTCTTCCATCTTCAGGCATTTGTTTGGTTTTGTAAACGTTTCTCTATTACAGCATAAACAATCTTCCTCATATGTCTGTGATTTGACTCCATGGTATGGCGGGAAGATAGTAGATGGGCAGCACAAAATCCTGAGAAACTGTGGGGGTTGGGGATTTTTTGTGTTTGTTTTTTTGATTTGTTCTGGGTGGGGAGTTTTGTGGGTTTTGGGGGTGTTTTTTTTCATCTGGGGGTTTGTTGGCTTGGGTTTGTTGTGTTTTGGGTTTTTTTTGTTTTAAATACACTGAAATAATAGCCAATAGAGTGAGCCTTGGTGTATAATTAGGTCTCCAATTAGCTACTTCTGAGGTACCAGACTTGTCTCAATCACTGTCGCTGAATCAGAAGAGCAAGTGTGTCATTTTAAACTACTTCATTTTAGTAAAAAAGTTATTAGTCTTCTTCCTAAAGCCATCAAAACTGGTAATATCTCTTAAAAATTACTCAATTTTGTCTTTATGCTGCAGCTTTTGGGTTATTTTATCCCCCAATGAACTTAATATTTGAACAACTTGTAAGGAAAGGAGTCCCTGTTCTGGGGACTGGCTGCATTTTCTCCGAGGCCAAGGCTTGTGCTGTTTTAAATACCTGTCCTTGTTCCTGTTTACAAACTGGAAGGAAGTGCTTTATACTGGATTTATATTAAGTGTGATTCAGCGGCTTCAGAGTGATATTATTCTTACAAACTTTTATAAGAAGTATGTATGTAAAAATGACAGGCTGAATGAAATACCAAGGTTGAATTCCTACGTAGTTACACGGAGTAGGAAGAGCTATTGTGTGATGTACAACTACTGGATGGAAAGAAAACTCCAAATGTGGATGTTGTCTTTCAGTCCCTACTCTCTTCTTCAGTGAATGGTGATGGATGATATTGTGTATAGATTTGAAATGGTTGAAAACCACCAAAATCAGTAAGAACCAAGAACCTTGCTGCTGCACTGGCCTGGATGTGCTTCTGGAAAGATGTAATTATAGAATCATGGAATGGTTTGGGTTGGAAGGAACCTTCAAGACCATCCAGTTCCAGCCCCCCTGCCCTGGGCAGGGATACCTCCCACCAGAGCAGATTGCTCCAAGCCCCATCCAGCCTGGCCTTGAACCCCTCCAGAGTTGATCTTTATAGGAAAAGGTGTGAATTGCTCTCAATAGCAGACTTTTCCACTCTGACAGTTCAATGCTTCTATCCCTGTGGATATACTGGTGACTGAGCACTTTGAGGCACTTGTTTATCAGCTTTTTTAACGTTGCTTATGTGTGGAACAGAATTCAGTGCCTGCAATTTAACAATGAGCCATTGGTTTGGGTTTTGTTTTACAGTTCTCCAGATCACTGTGTTTTCTCTGCAGTGAAGTCAACGGGTAAAACTTGACGAGATGTAAATACTTAGAATGATGATTGTCTCTGGATTAAGAGTCAGTTGTTGAAGTTGTGGTAGAAGGCTGGCAGGCACTGGTGCCAAAAGTGTTTCAACAAGCTGCTGGTGGGTTTTGAGACCCAGAGTTCACAATCAAGATCTCAGGAATGTTGAGACCTGTTGGAAAATGGACTGAAAGTACCATCAAGAACAAAGGCACCTTCTCTAATTTTACAGTCACACTAAAGCAAATAAATCCTTTTATTACCTTTTTTTTTTTCCCCTAAGTGTTTTTGGCTCTTACTCAGCTAAAAAATGCAAGATGATAATTATTTTTGCAATTAAAAAAGGCAAAACACCAAAAATCCAACAAAACACGGGGCATATCACTTCTCTATCCTTTACTGTGAAGGAAGGGAAGTTCAAATCAGAGTTTTGATTTGGTGGCTTAAGTCTTTGCAGAGTTAAAATTCTGAAATGAATCTGTATTGTTGGATCTTTACCAGATCGGTTCAGTTTTTGGTAAGAAAGCACTGGACTATTTTGCTGACTCTTGCTTTGAATTTGCTGCCACCTTGCTCTGAAAAGATCTGTCTCCCAGCTCTGCTGCCTTTGGAATTTTACTGCGTTTTAGGAAATGGATTTGAAGAGTCAGTGCAAAAACACTGGTTCTTGATTAAGGGCAGCAGAGTGTTTCCAAGAATGAGGTAAGATGCCAGCTCTCAATAGTGACAATTTAAATATATCTTTGTTACTGATTTTCTCATGACCTTTAGTTCTTCCTTGATCTCTTTGGGAGAGTAGAAACTCTAGTTCAATCTACTAAGACGTTTGCATGAACACAGGGGAACTGCCTGATTGTCATGATTTCTAGATGCTGGCAGCCTAGTAGAGGAATTGAAACACTCTTTAAGGTGTACTATATACAGGGTTGAAAATGCATCAGTTTTCTTATGAATTGGACACTCCTAAGGGTTCTTTCATTTCCCTGTCAAATGTTGGATGTGTGTTGGTGATTTTCATAGGAAAAAGAAGTCTTATAATGACTTTAAAACATTGAGGTTTTTGCATTCTGTCAGGATGCAGACTGGAAGAAGGCAATGTGACTCTGTACATTTCCAGCAACTACTGAGTTCAAATATTTTGTCTCGGGTCTAGCAATTCTAATTGTTTATTTTTATCCAAATATGAGTCTCGTTGGACACCTAAACTGACCCTTTTCTTTTATTTTTTTTTTTCTATTTTGAAAAGGAGAAATAGAATATCACACCCACACGGGTGACCCCTCCATTGCCATTTATGGTGAGAACACCCCGCAGGATGGATAGAAATTTGGACTTTCCTTCCATGCCAGTGTCTGGTTAATTGGAAAACTGATCACCTTGTTGTCTGAGTCCCACAGTTAACAGCTTTGGCCATGCCTTCAGGAGACATTTGTGGAATTGGATAATCCCCCCCTGGGGGGAAAATATATAGTGAGTGTGAACCAACTGTCTACAGTATAACAGCTTCCCGGAAGGGGGGCTGTGTTACGGTTTCGGCGCCCTCACTTTGCGTGAGCATCTGATAGAAAACCAACTAATAAAGTGCTTATGTGCTAAAAGAAATGGATCTGCAATGTCTTTGCATACAGTTTTACATAATGCTTTGTCGACAGATCAACTATGGATATAACTTTCTAGTTGTGAGAATACTCTACGTTGCAAACAAGATGAAATTGCTTGAGCAGAGGGTGAGCACAAACTCTCTCTTCTTTCCAGTGGTGGTTCCGTGTTTAACTTGTACGCGGATGATGAAGATGAAACAGAGGCATCACCTTCTGGACAGCAGATTATTGAGAATTCGATTACCATGAATAAAATGAAACTTCTCAAGGCAAAGATGGAGAACATGAACCTGAGTAAAAAGGTGAAGTTGTGATTTCAGTGTTTCTGTTTTAGAATGACTTGCGCTTCCCTGGTGCTGGCTCTTCTGAAAAAGCAGGTCAGACGCTTTGCTCTCTTGGGAAGTGATTTCTTATCTGTTGTTTAAGTAAATGCTGTTGTGTGGATGTTGTGCTATGGAGTATTGGCTTCACTTGGATCTACCCCACTGCATTCAAAGAATTCACTCCCAGTCCTGGATTTGTGTGGGTGGGTTTTTTTGGATGTTGGGGGTTTAGGACTCTCTTGGTTTTTCTCTTCTGATACCTTAAGTAGCGTTGGTTTGCAGTACTGCCCTGGTGAAAGTCAATGTTCATCTTACATTACTTCTAATCAAGTTTCATTTAAGTGAAAAGTCTATAAAGTTAAATACAAGAATGAGATTACCTAGAAGATAAAACACTGTCAGTGTTCATGTCTGTGTAGGTTACCTAAATATAAAGTGAGGATGATGGTTGTTCACCTTGTTTGAGATCCTGAGCTCCTCTGGGTAACCCATGACATTCTGGCTTCTCTTTCCTATTCCTGTCACCATGTGGCCTATTCACTAAAAAGCTGTTTGTGATCATAAACTTTGATTTTTATTATTTGGATGTTTAGGTGAAGCTTTGGTGACTGGTAACAGGTGAGGGAGTAGAAAAAAAATGATTTGACCCTTTCTGGCCTCACAGTGCCTGAATTTCTGGGATTATGATCTGTCAGGGCTTTGAATGCAACCATAATTCAAATACTAATTGTTGTTGGGTTTGTTTTTTTTTTTTTAAATAGCCTAAGAAAACTGTCAAGGTGAAGCCTCGTCCTCCAATGGCTCCTCGCCCATCCAGTGGGTCAGTGGCTGCTACTCGTCATCGCTTTTTAAGAGTGCTCCCCCACATCGGACAGTCCTGCCTACCTCCTCCCGGGAATTCCTATCCCTCAGAGTCTTCCCAAAACGCACTTTCAGCTTTGGCTACTTTGGCCACGGCTGGTAGAATGATGCCATCCACAGGTAATGATTTTCTGAAGGAAGATGACACTTGGCAGAGCAGCTCTTGGTCTCAGTCGGTTGGCAGCATCAGGTTGCCACCAAAAATCTCTCGTGTTGAACTAGAAAGTGCAAAACTACCTACAAATAGTGTCCTGGCCCCCGTTTCATCTCTGCCTGCAAATTCAGAGAAAGCATCTGAAAACGTGGCCTCGGCAAGCGAGGAGGACGCTGTTTTGTTTCCAAGTCTCACAAATGTAGAACTTTATGGGACAGAAGAAAAGCTTTTACCCGAAACGGATGCTTTTGCGTTGTTAAGGGAAGCGAGCGCCGCCCAACAGCGTCACGAGATCTACGACGTGGGGAAGGTGAACCCAGAGCTCGACCTGTCGGATGGAGACGAAGACCCCAAGGTTGTGGAGCAGCACAGAAAACCCATCAGCAAAGTTCTCAGCGCTGCCACCACGGGGGCTGGTCTTCTCAGTACCCGGGAGCTGAGTCCCCAGAAGAACCTGCTCTTGTCACCTCTGCGGTATTCGGCGCAGGTGGCACGGCACAGCTCCCTCAAACCACAAACTCAACCCAAATGCTTCGAGGCTGGGAACTTGAGATCTCCAGCCTCCCCAAACGTGCTGCGGTCGGTGGAAGTCCGGAGTTTAGCGGACTCCTCTTTTTCTAGGACTACTAGATTTCGTAGCATGAAAGTAGAAACCCTTGGCAAAAGACCTGATGTCATTTCTAAGGCAGAAGCCAGGGACATGACAGAGGTGGCTCCCAAGGCATCCAAAGAACCTGTGAGTAACTTGGGATTTTTGGCTTCGCTGGCCCGAAGCGCAACCAGGGAAGGTTTACAGAGTTCCTGTGGGACAGGCAGGTTTCGGACTTCTGGTATTGCACTACCTACAAACCTTCCACATTTTCAGGAAGAAAGCTTTAGGAAAACTGCTCCTCCAAGTGAAGCTGCTGAATATATCCTAGTGAGTACTAAAGCTGCTGAAGAAATGGAAGTTTTCCTGTATTTCCTGGTACTGGTGTTAGGAAAATCATACTTTCACGTGTGTGTTTCTGTGTCTTTTCAGGGAAGGCAGGTGGGGAGGGGGAGATGAACTGAAATCCCTGATAGCCTTAAACTATTTTCTGAATTCCTGTTGGCATTTTAACTGCCCATTTATATAAATGGCTCCTAGAAATGATTTTTTTTGTTAAAAAAAAAATTGAAGTGGCTGTTCAGTTCACAACTAAAATTGCTGGTTATTGTCATGATAGAATTACAAGTGTCTGTGAAGTGTTGTCTGACTTCTGGAATCTTATTCCAAAGTCGACCCTGTGACTGGCACCATATGTGCCCAGCCTCAGATCTTTAATGTGCTTTGATGTTTTGGTGTGTTGTGAAGTACAGGGACACTATTAAATAGTCATTTTTGAGTAGCTGAGCATTGTGGAATTTTACTGTTTTGTACAGAAGTCATCTTGGGCGTTGATTGATACAAGGTTGATTTCAAAAGAAAGCTGATACCAGACTTGCTTGATTTTTCACTTAATTTCCATCTGCTCGTAATTTCCTTGTGGAAATCTTTTTATTTTTTTTCTTTAGTCTACGCATGGGCTTGGAATGAATGGAAGTATTGCAGCTGTAGGGAAAAGAGTAGGTAAGTAAAGCCACTTAAGTAATAATTGCAGATGACTCTTTAGTTTTTCCTGATATATACATATATCAAGGACAAGAATTGTATATCTTTACAAGGCATATGTCTCTCAAAGTTTAAGACCTTCATTTAGGAGTAATTACTGTAGGGACCATAGCTGAGAAATTTGGAAGTGTTCAGTGTGGAGAAGAGAAGGCTTTTGGGAGACCTTAGAGCCCCTTCCAGTCCCTAAAGGGGCTACAGGAGAGACAGGGAATGATTCTTTCTCAGGGCATGGAGCCATAGGATGAGGGATAACGATTTTCAGCTGAAAGAGAGGAGATATAGTTGAGATCTCAGGAAGAAATTCTTTGGTGTGAGGGTGGTGAGGCACTGGAACAGGTTGCCCAGAGAAGCTGTGGCTGCCCCATCCCTGGAGGCCAGGCTGGATGGGGCTTGGAGCAACCTGCTCTGGTGGGAGGTGTCCCTGCCCAGGGCAGGGGGGTTGGAACTGGATGGTCTTGAAGGTCCCTTCCAACCTAAAAATATAATCACAGAACTATAGAATGGTTTCTGTTGAAGTATGGCCTACAGCAGGGACTCTCTTCAGCCTCTGTCCTTTTCACAGACTGGGATAACTGATGAAATAGTATGCTTTTAGATGATGAAATTGATAGGAGGGACAAACATTGCCTGGAAGTTTCCATGCTGGGTAGGAATGGGATGGCACTGGATGGCAGCAGTGACTGCCACGGGTGGTGACTGCCTGGTGTGACTATTGAGTGTCCCCTGCTGCATCTCCACTGGGAAATGGTTATTGGGATTAAAAGGATGCTGGATAAAAAGTACTTCTGAACTCAGGTCACTTTTTGGGAGCATCCTGACAGTGATAGTGGTAAAAGCACTGAAAGGATGTTTTAGAGGATGTATCCTAGTAAATACACATAAGCAAAATGTGGATAAAGAGCTTATTTCTGGTTAAACCATCCAGTTAATAGAGGCCTGTAGTCTAACCATGTACTTCTCTTGCCATTATGGTATACCAGCAAGATTTTAAATGTTGCAGTATCTGTTTGGCAACATTTATATTATATTCAGTAGCTAATAATCCAAATTAAATATACTAGATGCGAGGTACTTGGATGCCCCATCAATTTTTTGGAAAGCCCTTGTGTGCAGCGCTTTCCCAGTCACATCGTGTGTTTTCATGTTCCATTTGGGAAAACCATCAGGAGATGTGTTTGGTGATTCCTTCTGTAACTTCTTGCTTATGTGAACTTTTAACAGGCATTAAAAAATTAACAGGTTTAAGTCCTGCATCATGCTGCCTCTCCCTCCCAAAGGTGTTTAGAGGCTTTAGGTGTGGTTTCTGTTTTGGTTTTGGAGTGGGTTTCCTCCCCTTCAGGCTTTTGGGGGGCTGGGTTTCCCTCCCCTTTAGGCTTTTGGGGCGGGGCTGGTTTCCCTCCCCTTTAGGCCTTTTGAGGGGGGCTGGTTTCCCTCCCCTTTAGGCGCTTTTGGGGTTGGGGTTTCCCTCCCCTTTAGGCTTTGAGGTTTCCACTTGAAGTATCCTAAGAAACGCAGGATGAATCTGGGGTTGAAGAGATAACATTTAACTAGTTTGTCATCAAGAATAAGTAAAAATAAAACGTCTTTGCTGTCTTTCCACCTCCGAAAGCAGGTGAAGCAACTCATCTTCCACCTGTGAATGGCTCAATTCAAGCAAAAAAGAAAATTGCAAAGCATTGCTTTCTGTGTGGCAAGAAAACGGGACTGGCAACCAGCTACGAGTGCAGGTAGGCTGAGAGCACAACCAGCTGCTGCTTAGAATTGGTGCCTGGGTTAACAGAAAGGTTTTCTGGGCTGTGTGGTACCCCGTAAGCATAGCAAAATCACAAGGCAACCTTCAAAAAAGTGACAATTCTCAGTTCAGCACAACTCTAGGAATTAAAATTCAGGAATGTTGGGCCTGTTCTGCTGTTGAGGTGTGTGGAAAATCAGGAAATAGGAGGTATCCGAAGGCAGGATATCAGAAAATAAAGAATGTGGTTGCAGAACGAGACTGTTGACATTTTATTCAGGAGTGGGGTGGATTTGCTACAGATTTGTGTTCTGCAAAGTTTCTTAATGACAATTACATCATTAACATTGTGAGGGAAAACTGGTCTTGTTAAAATTTTCCAGATGGTCTCTCTGAGATGTGGCGCTATGGCACCACACGTGCACAATTTCAATTTATATGAATTTATATTTCAAAACTTTGTGCTTTTATATGCATTCTGTTTCTTGTGGGACTTCAGCCACCTTTTAGCATCTAGAGCATCTCGAAAGCAGAAGGCCAGAGCGCTGCTCCCCCAGATCAGGACCTACAGACAACACAGTGAGACCTGGTGCTTGGTGGTGATCACTGCAGACCTAACCCCCCCACACACACACCCCCTCCACTGCTCTCTGCTGATCTTAGTTCTTGAAGTATTATTTCCCACAAGATCCTCTTTTCTCAGTATAATTTCCCATGAGAGAATCAAGATTGGGAACTGCTGGACTGGGAGGGTTCTGTTTGAAGCTGTTCTTGGTTCATGCCAACCAGGGTTCTGCCATTGAGGAAGAGTTCTAAGGTGACTCTTTACTTACTCTTCAATCTTTGATTTTTTTTCGAAGTCTGGGACACAGCACACCTTCCCTGCTGAGCAAGAGCTGCAAACTCTTCTAAAAGTAACTAAGCAGCTTGCTTAAGGTTAAAAATGAAGCAATGAAATCCCCCATCTCCAAGAATAGTGTTTCCAAAAGAGCAGCCATGTGACCTTTGACTGGAATAGAACGTGAACCAAATAGAGAATTGGTGATTATGGGGCCAAAAAGCCAAAGTAAAGTGTGTTTATTACCAGGCACATGAAGCCTCAGGGACAGCTGCAGAGTTTATTTCCAACCCAGACAGGTAGACGGATAAATAGAGGATTATAGTCTAACAGACAGTAAGCTGGATGAGTAACACCTAAGCTATTTCAAGAGAATTCTAGTTTTGAATGATGTCAGTGTTTTAAAGTAGCAATATTATCACCTAATCAGGCATTGGGACAATAATATATCAGTGTCCACTTTAAGCATTTGTTCAGGTCAAATACAACACCTAGCACGTGCTTTTCCCCTGGTAGGAGCTTTAGCTCTTGAGGTTGAAGGCAAAAATCATCACCTTAACTCGCTGAAATTGCAGCTGATATTGGAAAGATGGGCCCTGACCCAGTCATAGAGGAAGTCACGTTCCTTAGAGTTAGTTTGTCTGATGTCTTTGGGGCTAAATTTGTATTTATTCATCTCAAAGGACTGATTGGAGTTTGTGCCAGGCAGAGGTGGTGCTGAACTGAACATCCCTTCTGCTGGTCTGAATGATGTGGTGGTTTTGAATTGCGATGCCTTAGGTGCATTTTACCTGATATTATTTTAGTTCTGTGGTGTCATCCTCTGACGTTGTGTGAAGTCTTTAAAAAGCAGTAAAATAAACCCAAGTTCTTACTTCCTAAGTGTTTGATCCTTGCTAGCTGGCCCCAGGAGTACTGATCTTCCTTAACTTCCCAGCTGAAGAGGCTGTTGGCTCAAAACTGCAGCGTTCAATTACAAAAGATGTCACTTTGATTATCTCCTCAGTTCATGTTCTCAGTCGTGGCTGATTAGAACCCAAGCAGTTCTATCAAATAAACAAGACGTGGTTACACCAAAGGGCTCCTGGCATGTCAAGAGAGTTAAAAGCTTCTAAAAGCTTGTAACTTGTCATATTCTTCATCCCTTCAGATGTGGGAACAACTTCTGTGCGACGCACCGCTACGCCGAGACTCACGCCTGCACCTACGACTATAAGAGTGCGGGGAGAAGGTATTTGCAGGAGACCAATCCCGTCGTTAGTGCACCAAAGCTTCCCAAAATCTAACCTGGTTGTGCTGCACGTGGCCCTTCTGCCCCTGAAGAGTTGTGTTCCCCCGAGAGAAGCATTTGCTTAAACTGCATCCTTCTTATTTTAGTATTTTGGGTGGGGGTTTTTTTTTGCTGTGCTTCAGATTGAAGGATTTGCCAAGTAATAAAAGCACAGGAGGATGCATCCCATGGAGGAATGATGTGAACGCTGCTGCAGTGAAAACTTTTCTTCTTTAGCGAATGAAAAGTTGATTAAAAACTAAAAAAAAGATTAGTTTTTAAAAACTGACACTATGATTTAACTGTTCCTGCACGTCTTGTGTTGTGTTTTATATCTGGGAAAAGCTCTTTCACTAGACAAGTCTGCAAAAGATGCACTTTACTAATTTTATTTCCTGGATAACCAGACTTTTTGTCCCTTATGTGGTACCAGAATTCTAAGTTATTTCACTGGAAAGACCCTCCTCCCTCCCCGTTCTTCAAACAGCTGACGTTGAGATCTGTTTTTTTTTCCTAAGGGGGTGGGGGGCTCATGTGTGCCCCCCTGCTCTGTTCCATTCACACCCTGTGTATCCATTCTGGAAATGACATACCACACTAATCACATTTTCTTAAAAGAATACTGTTTATATGGCAGGTTTGTTTCTAAATAGGAAATTCCCCCTTTTGCCATCAAATATAAGGAATAACTTCTTTTAACTTTTTTTGTAAGCCTGGGTTTTTTTAAAGCCTTCACAACCTGGTTTGTTCAGATGTTGAATGCCGTTACTGGAAGAAATTCTAATAAATATTACATTTTATTCTGGTTTATGCTCTTCTAAATGCACAGAAGAACTTTTCCTATCTTACAGCATGCTCCTAAATTAAAAGTTGGGCTTTGTTATAGGGGGAAAAGGGGATATTTTGAAACTTTATGGTGTTTTTTTCAGAAGCATTGGCTCATATCTGTTCCTGCTGAAGTCGGGGGGAATATTCCCACCACTTCCATTAGGAATAAGCGTGACCCACACTGTGCTTTAAATAAACCTCCTGGAGTCTTATTGCTGTACTGGCAAAGGCAAAATGGGTGTAAACCAGTTTATTAACCTGCAGCCTTTCTCCCCTCCAGCTGGTAATTGCAGTAATTGCACGAGATGCCTCTAACGAGCTACTTGCAGAAGGTGATGTTGGAGGAATCTACCTTCTGCCAGCCTTTCCTCTTTCCTTCCCTTACTGTGCCTGAAATCCTCTTATAAGCTTAAGTATCTTGAGGTGTTCTGGTATAAAACTAACAAAAAAAACCCTACAATAAACCACCAAAACAAAAGCCACCCCTCAGAAATGCATCATCTGGACCACTGAATGTCCCCGGCCCTTTCTTGGCAGAGTCCTCAGCTTCGTGGCTGTGGTATGGAAATGCTCTGTGCTGCATTCTAGTGGCAAGCAAAAGTTTGGGCCAAAAAAAGAAGAGGATCTGTGAAAAGGAGAGAAGTAACTGCCAGAATTCTTGGAGGAAACTCGTTTAGTGCAGTCTGCCTGGAGCTTCTTAAAGCTTCTGGAGTTTTTGGAGAGTGATGACCTCAGAAAAAAAGAAAAAGACATACAAAATCATCATTCTGGGCAGCAATAAGGTTCCAAGGTTCTGTGTGTGTGTGTGTGACCTCTGGGCTGGTTCTTACTGGACAAAGTTACACCTTGTCTGAAGAACAGGGTACAGGGGAACCTGCAGGTTTGATTTCACCTCCAGTATGGGACAATATTTGATGTCAAAGGAAAAGAAAGAGGGCAAACACTACTGTTTTCCAAGCAATCGCTTATTTGCAGCTCAGCAGCTTTCTTAAGAGAGAGGTTTTGGTCTTTTTTTAGGTACAGGAGAGATTTGGTAAGAAGTGGAATTAAAATAATATCCAGCTGTCAACAATTAAGCTGATTTTGAACAAGGATAATTGTTGGGAGATTACCTGGCAGCACATTGGAGTGGCTACACTCAGATTTTGGTAGAACCACGAAACTGGGCTGTGTGGCAGGAGGGCACATCTCGACTGTGACTCTCCCTTTCTGCACGTGCCTGATGAAGTGCAGAACAGTACTTTTAATCAAATGCAATGTAGGAATAATCTCATTTCCCTGTGCGTAGCTTCTGGTAAGTTCTATTATACCTCATTTTGATTCTACTTAATGCCTATCTCGTGCAGAACTCTCATGGTTTTGTTCTCGTCTCCAACACTGTTATGGGCTCTCTTGTTTTCAACCAGTAGTACAGCCCTAAGAGCACTTAAATTTGTAATTAACTGTTTTAGTTGCTAATTTATATGCTGTTGGGTTTGTTCCAAATCCCACGTTAGACTGTGCTGTGGGTTAATTACTGTTTACTGTGTAAACTTCCAAACGGTTTGGTTTCTCTGAGTTCTTTGTCTGTGGTGCTACACATCTGCTGTAGACGAATGTTTAGCTCTTGTGTATTTGTTGATGTAATTAGGTTGTACCATAAAGTATTTACACGATGGAAGTTTCACCATGACTTTGGTCTGTGCTTCTCTCCCTTTTTGCCTTCTTTTTGATTTTTGCATGTGGTTTTTATGCTTGAGGAGGAGTCACCGGGTTGGTGTCGCCTTGAAGGACCTCCAGGATTCTCCTGTCCCGTTGGCGATAAGCACCGCGGAGGTGTCAGAAATCCTTCGGGATCTCAACAGAAGTATTTCCTTTCCCTGAAATCTGTAGAAGGGCATGGTGATAAACATCTGTCTGCTCTTAATTCCCATCTCTGGTCAGTTTGGAGTCACCTGGGATATAATTATACTCATGTCTCCTGCTGACAGTCTTCGTTAATGCGTTGTGTTACCCAAAAATGAAGTCTTTCTAGCTTTTATACATATCAGGAATTAGGCACTTTAGGGTTTTTTTCAGCTTTTCATAATGGGGCACCATCTCCTGGTCTCCTTCATCTTTTTTATCAGTGAGCCCATGAATAAGTTTGTTTATTTGGATTTCTTGTGAATCATAGAATGGTTTGGGTTGGAAGGGACCTTAAAGATCATCCAGTTCCAACCCCCCTGCCCTGGGCAGGGACACCTCCCACCACACCAGGTTGCTCCAAGCCCCATCCAGCCTGGCCTTGAACCCCTCCAGGGATGGGGCAGCCACAGCTTCTCTGGGCAACCTGTTCCAGGGTCTCCCCACCCTCACAGCAAAGAATTTCTTCCTGAGATCTCATCTAAATCTCTCCTTTTTCAATTTAGATTTCAATTACCCCTGGTGCAGCCATGTAATTTTTTCCCCTCTATGTTCTTCTACAACAGATTCCTTGAAAAGTATTTTAGCTCAGATCATCGTTCTGCCTCTCTCATTAACCATTCTTTAGAAAAAAAAAGGAAAAAATCCTTGTATGAGCAACAATTTAATAGCATTATCTACAGAATGCTGCATAAAAAGCAGCAGCTGGCTGTTTCCCAGAAGTTTTCAGGGCAGTTTATCGGTACTCTGGCTAATTTGAAGCCATTTCTGCTGGCAACATTCAGGGTAAGAGGTAGGTTTTGTTTGTTTTGCAATCTCTTACTGGAATGGGGTTTGCCTGGTAATTAGATCTTTTCTGGAAATTAACATAAGCGTCAGTCTGCAAAAGAACCGCACCTAGAAGTGGGATCCACTAGTTTGTGCCTAACTTTGCTCTTTTTCCAGGGATTTTGTGGCAGAGAACTTGTTCAGCGGTTTGTTTTCTGCGTGGAGAGGAGACACTAGGGGGCAGCGGAGGCATTTCAGAATCCAGAGGTTTTCCTTTAATGGTCCAATAGTGAGATTTTTCCAAGAAAACCATCATAGAGAAGGAAAATTGCGATTGTTTCTTTCTGACCCTTACTCGGCCCACTCTGAGCAGATCTGAGGAGGTCAGCAATAGGGTCCATGCCTTCCCTTTTCCTAATTCCAAAGTTTTTCAAAAAATCTTTGGGGAAAAAAAAAAAAGGGAAGAATGTCTCAAACCCATGATTGTGTGCTGGGTTTTCTGATGTAAAATATTAAGTAATCTTTAATCTATTGCAGAACAGCCCTCCTGTGTTCCTCCCCACTAAATCTGCAAGTATAATTTCAGAGAGATTTCTTAACCAAGTCGTGCTGGATGCTGTATATGCAGGAAAAATAGGGCCTGTCCCAAGAATTTCATACTTAAAGTGTCAAATACTGCTTTCTTATGGAGACGGGATGAGGATATGAAAGAATAAATTCAGTGGTGTGTGAGGAGTGTACACCAGTGACTGCTCAACTGGCCGCTCCTTACTGTTAGTCCTTCCTGGCCTTGCGATTCAAGAAGCTTTCCAGGTCTTCAGCAGCAGAAATTTATTCCTAAACTAGGCTGTCTGGCTGTTTTCAATCCTTTTTAATCCAGTCTTCAGTAGGGCTGCTTGCTATGGATCGTACATATACGGTGTGTGCATTAAAGCTACATAAGGATTATGGATTCTAATCCCATCTGGATGGTGAATTATTGCTGAAATTAGGGGTTTCCAGCCTTCTGACACCCACCCTTGAAGTATTTATAGGTGTTGGTCAGATCCCCCCTCAGTCTTCTCCAACCTGAAAAACCCCAAGTCCTTCAGCCTTTCCTCATCAGAGGGATGCTCCAGGCCCCTCAGCATCTTCATAGCCCTTTGCTGTACCTTCTCCAGCAGTTCCCTGTCCTGCTTGAACTGGGGAACCCAGAACTGGACCCAGTGCTCCAGAAGGGGCCTCCCCAGGGCCGAGCAGAGGGGCAGGATGACCTCCCTCCACCTTCTGGTCCCACTCTTCCTGATGCCTCCCAGGATGCCGTTGGTCTTCTTGGCCACCAGGGCAGATTGCTGGTTCCTGGGCATCCTGTTGTCCACCAGGACTCCCAGATCTTTTTCCTCAGAGTTACAATGCGGTTTGCAGGCTGGAGTGCTTTTTTTCCTCCTATTTTTCCAAGTAAGACTTCAATGGTTGATGTCTCTTTCAGAGCTGAGTTTGGAATGAGCTCATCTTGGTGATTTTCCAAGGCCAGGTTTTAGTGAAAGGTATTGCCGCGAGCCTCTGCGTGTTCTGGGTGGATTTTGGGGATTTAGAGTCTCCCACCAGCCCTTGTGTTGGTGGGATCCTCTGCAAGACGTTTGGGGGCTGCTCCCAGCCCTGAACCTTTCCTGGTGACAGGGATAATATATTGCACAGTTTTGTACAAAAAGCAGCAAGGAAATGTTGTGGTTTCCTAAGATGAGAACGCAGGAGACCGGTATAGCTCATTAAAAATATAGGAGCAATAATTTTCATTTATATTTGGAAAGAAGAGGTTTCTTCCCAGGAAAATCTGACTAACTTTGGAGACCCAAACCACAGTGGAATTCTGTAGTAATCCCCAGAAATATCGTGGGGTTGCCATGGAAACATGCAGGTGCTCAGCCTGGTATTGGGGAATAAAAACAAAGATCAGTTGTAATTATCTGGGGGAAATGAATGACGCTTTTCCACATAGGACCTACTCTATCCTCTATGTATTGTCCATCACTAAAGACAAAAAAAGGAGGGCACAGTTTTATGATTTGGGATTTCTGCCTCGCAACGCTCTTCAGATCTTCCTGCTAAAAGGAGTGAAAGTATTTTTAAGAAGCAGAGTCTTAATAACCACGTGCTGGATCTGGGCTGCTGCTGGAGAGAACTGGAGTCTCCTGGGCACAGGGGAGAGCTACAGAGCTCTGTTCTCTCATCGTGACTTTAAAACACTTGAATTTATCGGTGATGTCAGGTCTTTAGAATGTCTCCTCTCGCTCCACTCCTGCCTGTGGGGCATCGGGGTGGCTTTTCCTGCAGCCCCACCAGGATCTTCCAGCTCGGCGTGACAACCCCTTTCCAGGCACATTGCTCCCCAGCTCTGGGGTTCGCCCTTAACTTAGAGCCCGAGGATTCCAATTAGCAAAGTGGAGATGTTCTGTTCCCATGATTTTTTCAAAACCTTGTGTCTCCTCCTGGAATTGTGAACAGCAAGGCTGGCGAGGAGAATTTAAGATTTCCGTTTGACTTTGAGCCTTTAGCTTAAGTTTATCCTTCCTTCCCTATTTTTTAAATTAGTGAAAAATTCAGGGGGAGAGAGAAACATTTGCCAAAGCTTAGTTTTGCGGTTTTTATTGAGGGCTGTGAGGATGTTCCACAGTTGTGCTCTTCAGCATTGAGGCTTTCATCCTTATTTTGCAGTTTTTGTGTTTAGCAGGTTGCTGCTGAGACTTTTTTAACTCGAGAAGAGCAGCAAGTGTTAAAACACTGGCCAGGCTTCCTGGGAAAAATGCAAAGATTATGGAGTAATAGTCACAAAACACCAGGAAGGCTCAGATTGCGAAGGAATTTTGGCACTTTGCTCCCCTCGAGAGGGAAGGGTCTTGTACTGGGGGCTCATTGCTCCTTCTTTCATTTCAAGCCTAATCATTAATTACTCCACTTTCCCTGGAAAATCTGCCTTCTTGATCTCTCCTCCTATTCTAGTTGTGCTGACAGGCTCCTTTCCCAGCCTGGCACAGGGTTCTATGCTGCACCCACGCTGGGTACAGCCTGAAAAATAATTACAATAACCCACAGCAAAACAGATTGAGAGGATGAAGGAGGAAAACAGCCTGCTCTGAGATATCCCCATGGCCTTGTGATGGAAACTGGTTCTTTTTCCCAGCCAGTGTTTCGTTACACTGCCTGCCACGAGGACATAATGATCATCCGATATGCACGTTGCCGTACCCTGGCTGAGGTTATACCCTCTTGTAAGAATCTTTATTTTTAGATTTCTGTCTGCATAGGGTTGTAGACATGCTCTCCTCCTCCCAGGAGGACACAGGGTGTACCCCATGGATGCTGCTTCTCCCACCTTCATTCTATGGGTGTGCTGGGTCCTGGTGTGTAGTGACAGAATTTCAGTGCAGCTTCTCCGGGCTGTGAAAACCTCTTGAAAAGTGCCGTTTTTCTTTCAGGGGGTGGTTGTCTTCTGCGCCCAAAAGGGGTTACCTTACTCATTTTATGTTTTTCTCACTTTTCTCTAAGGGTGAATGTAACCTCCCTGGAGTCCTGTCAATTATTGATGTGAAAAGGCGCAGACTCAGGAGATTAAAAACATGGGCTATGTCAGGTGAATGAACTTGTGTGTCGGGTCAGGATCTTCCCTTCTTTTCTCTCTGGTTTCTCATTCAATGGTATCTCCTTTCTCGTTCAGCGAGGCTGCCCATCTTCCCCTTCTTTTTCACTTAGTCCCAGGTGGGATGGACACTTTCCAGACAGAGGAAATCTCTCCTTTGGCATTTTTTCACAAAACTCTCACTTTATGTTGTGGGTTTTTTTCTCCTGTATGATTCACCTTGATAGTTCATCCATGCCAGCATATCTCAGGAGATTTTTTTTTTTACCACCAGTTTTCCTCTTTGGGAAGAAATGACTAAAGTGTGCTGCTTGGGAAATGGAAATGTCAAATAAATAGCCAGGGGGGTTGTGGCACCCAGGCATAGCTGTGGGGCAAACTGATCAGCATCCTTGTAGTAATTGAACCATTTCATTTGCATAATCTGCTGATAAATAATACAGAGCTGAGTAACTAATACAGAGGACTTTTATCAAGGTGGCTACCAGCCTACTTCAGGCTTATAGCATACATAAATTTTTAAACATAAAAATAGTTAAGCAGCACCTTATGGAGTTTGTTTAGCTATTTTCTTCTAATCCTGCTGAAGAGGAAGATATTTTCCCCTCAGAGGTGACCTTAGCATCACTGATGGGGGCAGGGGGAGGGAATGGCTAAGAGCAATGCCCAATTTCACCTCAATCTTCATGGAATCAGGAAATTGTCGGAGTTGGAAGGGACCTCTAGAGATCATCCAGTCCCACTCCCCTGCTGAAGCAGGATTGCCCAGAGCACATCACTCAGGATGGCATCCAGGTGGGGCTTGAAGGACTCCAGAGAAGGGGACTCCACACCCTCCCTGGGCAGCCTCTGCCAGGGCTCTGACACCCTCACCCCAAAGAAATTTTTTCTCATATTTGAATGGAACTTCCCATGTTCCAGCTTGTGCCTGTTGCCCCTCGTCCTGTCACTGGGAACCACTGAAAAGAGTCCGTCTCCATCCTCCTTCAACCCACCCTTCAGATACTTATAAGCATGAAGAAGGTCTCCCCTCAGCCTTCTCCAGGCTCAAGAGTCCCAGCTCTCTCAGCCTTTCCTCATCAGGGAGATGCTCCAATCCCTCCAGCATCTTTGTTGCCCTACGCTGGACTCTCTCCAGTAGTTCCCTGTCTCTCTTGAACTGGGGAGCCCAGAACTGGAGGCAGGATTCCAGTTGTGGCCTCACAAGTGCAGAGCAGAGGNCTTGAACCCCTCCAGGGATGGGGCAGCCACAGCTTCTCTGGGCAACCTGTTCCAGGGTCTCACCACCTTGGAAGAAAACACTCTGGGGAGACCTTATAGCCCCTTCCAGTCCCGAAAAGCCCCAAAAGGGGCTCTAAGGTCTCCCTGCAGTATCCTCTTCTCCAGGCTGAACCCCCACCAACTCTCTGCCCTTGAACCCCTCCAGGGATGGGGGCAGCTTCTCTGGGCAACCCCTTCTCATCCCCTGGTTGATGAATACATCGAAAGAGACCCAGAACCGTGGGCGGACACCGGAGGGAGGCCCTAACCCGCTGAAGGCCGCCTCCCTTCCCCGTCCTCCTCCGGGCCATGGCGGCGGGGGCGGGCCGGGGCGGGGCGGGCCGTTCTGACAGGCAGCCCCGGCCCGGTCGCGGTAAACAGTGAGCCGGGGCTTGGAGAAGCCTGGGGAAGAGGGGGGTTTTACCCCGGTCTCCCACCCCCGGGCATGGGCAACCGCCGGAGGAGGAGGAACCGCCGGCCCGGGCCCTGTGGGGGCACCAAGGTAGACTTGGCCGCCGCCCTGAGGGGAGGGAGCCGCCGCGGGGCTTGAGGGGGCCGCGGCCTGAGGGGAAGGCGGTGGGTGCCTTGTGGGGAGCAACAGGCGGCTGTGGAAAGAGGGGGACCGTCCCCACCGGCCTATTACCGTGGAATTAAGTGCTTAATTCCACGGTAAAGAGGCTTTTCCACCTTCTCTGTGGAGCCCGGAGGGGATAAAGCGGGGTGGGAGAGGAAGGTACCGTCCTTCCTCCTCCTCCTCCTTCGGTTTGGATCTCAGTGTGCCCTATGGAACGCGGGGAGAAAACCGCAGGAGAAGACCTCTGGGTCCTGAGGTGTTTGGGGAGGGGAAAGGTGGCTGGAAGTTTCACGGGAGACAGAGAAATAGTGGGAATTCCTGCCCGCTTCCCGGCGCTGGGTGGTAGCAAGAGAAAGAGAGAGTTGTTCTGGAGCGTTAAGGCTTGTAACTTTTCCTCCTCTTCTTTTATTTTTATTTTTTTATTATTTTTATTTTTTTATTACTCTGCGATGGTCCAGAGCAAAAAAACAGTTGGTTTCCGAGACTCAGCTCAAGCTCTGCAGGTGGTGAAGGGGCTGGGGGTGTTCTGAGGACCCCAGATCCATGGGATTGTCCCTTCTGCTGCCAGGTTAATTTCGATAGAGCTGGCGTGGAGGTGGAAAAAAGTCTAGGAAGGAAGGAAGATGGGGGTGGAAGAGGGGAATTGGTGTGACCAACATCAACTTTTGCTGCTGAAATTAGTTCTGGAACAGCGTCAGATCGAGCCGAGGTTGATGCAGTAGCTGCCCTAATCCAAAACTTTCAGAGGAAAGTTTTCTTGGAAAAAAACCCACCAATCCCCACACTTATTTACCGATACTAAGATGTTTTCTTTGAAACCTAGCAGCGCTGATGAATTTCCATCCATGCAGAGTTCTGCCTCTGGACCGGGCTTTGCTGGAAACACTGAGGTCCTGGCCCCAGCACCTGCCGAGGGCTGTTTGGAAGCAGCTCAGCTGTGGCCCCAGCTTCTGGGTGCCAAATTCC
Source organism: Thinocorus orbignyianus (assembly GCA_013400375.1). NCBI lineage: Eukaryota > Metazoa > Chordata > Aves > Ciconiiformes > Thinocoridae > Thinocorus > Thinocorus orbignyianus. The sequence goes on along the minus strand of VXBW01007297.1, from coordinate 212,811 downwards.
CCCCCCCCAGAACCACCCTGTGGCTTCTCAGCCAGAGAGAACCTTCCCCGGGATTTAATTCCGCTGCAGTTGCTGAAACTGATAGGTCTCCCAGAGCTTGAGCAGCCGCCCGTCTGCTGGGGACTTGGTGCGACCTTGGCAGCACGTCTGAGGTGAACTTAAAAATTCACAGTTCACCCAACGTTTGTTGTTACGGTGTTGGGGGTGGTTTTTTTGCTGTTCGGTTTGGTTTTGTTTGAGGTTTTTTTTCCTGCTTGGCTTTCAGCCAGCCCTACTCAGCAGTCTTGCTTGTAGAGGTGAAGTAGTTAAAAAGAAGTGTTTTTCTGTTTTGTGGAGCATCACACCCCGAGAAAGGCTACAAACTTTTTCACGCCTCGGTGTGTGGATACGTTGGTGGAGGTGTCCAAATCAGGCAGTTATGATTCCAGTGCTAGAAAATCCACCTGTTCCCTGTGTGCCCAAGACTTCAGTTTTATGAGGGTAGGTTCATTCAGGAGTTTGGTTGAACTGTCTGTATTCCAGGATGAGATTTGTTTAATTTTGAAAAAGCACTTCAATTATTTTAGGTCTAAACTTTTGGAGTCCCGTGTTCAAGGGTGAAGGGACTCAACCTTCCCAGATGCCAAGGCTGTCACACGTACTTTGGGCAGTGTCCCAAAGTCGCTTCTCTGGCAGCCTTGATTTCCTTATTGCCCTTCCAGACACTGGTGGTGGTGGAGGAGGCTGATCAGTGCCCGAGCACGGTGGTTCCCAGCAGTAATGCTGCTCAAGGAAGGAGCTGTAGGTTCTTCTTACAAGTCCTGAATGGATTCTGCTCTCTAAGGAAAAAGGAGTCTTTCCTGCCGTCTACACCTCCGAAGCAGCCAGCCCTAACGGGACTAAATGATAGCCAGCTTCGGAAACGGGGAAGAACGGAGTGAGCAGTGGCCGCTTGCCAGGAAAAAATCAAAAACAGGAATGAAGCATCCTCTCTTTAAGTTAGTTATTTATTTAAGCTTATTGGTTTGGTTTGTTTGGTTTGTTCTGGTCCTGCCCTTCCTCCTATCAGGAGCTCTTGCTCCCCTAGAAGTGTATTATTCCATAAGAGGCTGTAGTGGAGCCACTTTAAAAAGTAAACGGGCTTTGGAGGAAGGAGCTTGCAGGAACCCTGGGCATCGTTGTGTTTGGACTGTGTCTCTGCGTGGCAGGTGGGTAGAATCATAGAATTACCCAGGTTGGAAGGGACCTTTCAGATCATCTAGTCCAACCATCAACCTCACCTTGATAAAATCCATCACTAAACCACGTCACTGAACACTGTGTCAGCCCGGCTTTTAAATCCCTCCCGGGATGGTGCCTCAACCCCTTCCCTGGGCAGCCCATTCCAAGGCTTAATAACCCTTTCAGTGTGAATAGTTCCCAAACAGCAAGAGATAATCTCAACCATCAGCAGTTTCTAGTGCTTGCAGTTTCTTTTCCCCGGGCACCAGGGAGAAGGTTGGCCTTTATTGTGTGCCCAGCTGGTTATCAGGTTTGGGGTGATGAAAGATAAACATAAATTACCCTTCAACTTTCTTACCTTTTAAAATTGGTGCCACTCTCTGGAGTTCCCCTTTGATACCAGCAGGGGGGTGAGGTAGGGGAGCTTGGTGGCACACCTTGAATTTAACCAGAGACCTGGCAGAACGTCATGGTTGGAAATGTTGATGCTGGAAATATGTCTGGCAGGTGGAAAATACTGAAAGACTCTAGAAATTGCAGCTGAGATTTTCCATAGTTTGGTGAAATCAAGTCATCTGGTAGGTGAGCACTCGATCCCTGGAGACTCATTTAAGGATCCCGGTTGTAAACCTTGCAGAATACGCGGCCAGAATCAATATAGAATGTAAATAGTATATATTTGGGGGTAGATAAATAGACTTTATCAGTTAGGCATGCCTTGATACTTGCTCCTTAAAGTTTCTGTGTGCCTTCAAAGGGCATTAGGAGGACAGAGTACCTGTCACCAGTCCAATCCGTGGGTGAGGCTGGTGATGAATAACCACACCGGAGTTTCTCCGTGGGAAAACAGGCACTGGGTTTAGTTGTATCGCTTAACAGGTGACTGAAAACCACAAAGGGGAGGTTTGTCCCCAAGTTTGGCCATGGCTTCAGTAAGATCGTGTGTTTATACATTCATTACAAGGAATAAAAATATTCCTGGCTGTTCTTCCCTGAACAGGTAACTTGACTTCTGTCATGGCCTGGACACAGGACAAGAAATGTTTCTGCTGGAATCAAAGGGTCAGTTGGATAAGACGGAGGGGAAGGAAAGAAATGGAGAAGGATCCAGGGTGACAAGCTAAAAAAGAAGGGGAAAAGATGTAGCAGGGTTACAGAGTTGCTGATTTTTTAAAAAACATACAAATCCTTGGTGCCTCCACTTTATTTTTTAAAAAGCCTTTCGGTTCCTCTTTACTGTGTGTGCACCACACCACCTCGGGCCTGCGAGGAAGAGTGTCTGTAGGAAAAAAAAACAACCAACCCAACGCTTCTTGACAAACAGATAGGCTTCCCTTGGGTCTGATCTGCTGATTCTAATGACCAGAATAATTTGTCACTCAGGCTTACTTACTGCTAATAACTCTGTGCCTCGGCGCAGCTTGAGGAGGGTGGGGGAAGGACGTGCTTCTGTTCTTGTCCCCAGGGCTGGGCTTTACGTTCCGCTTTTGTGTTGGAGGAGAATTTGTGTGGGGGAAGCAGTTGGGTGTCCATGCGCTGTCCTGACTCCTGGCTCCGAAGGGTGGATGCTGTCTTCTGGATGTGGCTTTTTTTTGGGGTGAATTTTGCCTGGAGAGGACCATTTGAGTGGTGTCGATGAAGTGGGAAGCAACAGCCTCCCTGTGTGCAACCTGCCCACTAGCAGAAGTTCAATATTGAGGAACCATACGGTGAAATCTGGCCACTATTATGTGTTCAGGAAGGCTGAACCTGGCCTTTACCTTTCTGGGAGATTATTAGCAGGAGTTTCTCCCCTCCCAATTACTGCAGGGTTTATGGAAGGGATGCCTTTGTCTGATTACATTCATAATGACCTCTTAAAGCATCTCTTGGTGGAAGAGCCCCCTTCCAGAAACCAAAGGGGGCTGCAGCGAGACAAAGAGGCTTCTCTGCCTATTTATATTTGCTTTCACTGTCGCTGGCTCCTCCTGCCATCCAGGACGGAGGATTAATCTCCCTGATCCCTGCATTTCTAGTTGTAGAAGCGCAGTGTGCTGTGGAGGGTGGGTTACTGCTAGGCCAATCCTTCTTCACGTCCTTGTAACGACGGACGTGTTAGAAGAGGAAGGCTAATGGAAAAAATGGGGCCTATTTCCGTGTCTGTATACATATTTTATTTTTGTTTTCTGTGTGTGTGTATATATTTATGGGAAGGTCGATGGGTTGAAATGATGCAATCCGGGGCTCTGCCGTGCTTTCGTAACACGGGTCACATCCCAACAAGAAATCCTTGCCCTGAGTGGGGGTTCTCTTCTCCCCTTCTCGCCCGTTTCCCGTGGCCTCCTTTAGCAAAGCACCCTCCTTTAGCAGGATGAACTCAGTGACAATAGATAGAAAGTGAAAGTTGGCAGTGACTTTTCTGTTCTCAGTAAGTCTGACGTACCGGAGCGATGCAGAGAGCACAAGGTGATATTTACCATAGGTGATGACAGGAAAATACACATGGGAATGTCTGGATCCTTCTGGAGTTAATAGTAGCCTTTGGGTTTTGGTTTTTTTTTCCTTCCTTTCTGGTAAATGAAGCGTTTCCCTTGAAGTTCTGCATCCAAAACCTTATCTGTTTAAATGTGATTATTGTCATCGTAGCTTCCAGGGTCATTTTCATCTAGAGCCTGCCTGCCAAATCCCAGCTGGAAGTGCCAGGACTAGAAAGGAAAGTTGTTACTGGTGTGGTTTTTTCATCTAGATCAGCCTGTGACTGATCATTTACATGGAAACCGCTTCTGTAAATTCAGGAATACACATAATATATAAAAAAAAACCAGGTAGGCTGAAGACTTTCAGAGGAGACACTGCTCTTTAACATTGGAAATGATCTCTGGATGAGAGAGTTTTCTTACACCCAAAGAGCATAAACACGGACTGAACTAAACCCTGCCTTGTTGCAAAGAGAGAAAAAAAATATAAATAAATCTACTTAGCTCTAAAAAAGAAGAGGAAGTTCACCCACAGCTGAAGGTTTGGTGTGAGAGACAGGAAATCTGGGTCTTGCTGCTGCTGCTTCTGGCCTCTCTGCTGGTTTGAGCTGCTTCGTCTCTGTGTATCCTAGTTTCCTGGTCATCTTCTTGGCCTCCTCTGGACCTGTTCCAACAGGTCCATGTCCTTCCTGTGCTAAGGACTCCAGAGCTGGACACAGGACTCCAGGTGGGGTCTCAGGAGAGTAGAGGGGCAGAATCACCTCCCTTGCCCTGCTGGCCACGCTGCTTTTGATGCAGCCCAGGATGTGGGGGGCTTTTTGAGCTGCCAGAGTCTGCTGATGGCTCATGTTGAGCTTCTCATCCACGAGCACTCCCAAGACCTTCTCCTTAGGGCTGCTCACCAGCCATTCTCTGCCCATCCTCTATTTGTGCTTGGCACTGCCGTGTCCCAGGAGCAGGACGCTGGGACGTACTCTTCTTGCCTTTGCCTTCTTCCATTGCGAGGCATTCCGAGAGCCCAGGGGAAAAAAAGTTAATTATTGTTAGTAATTTGGAGCTGGCAGGGTGCAGCAGGCTCTTTGTAAAAACTGCCGTGGCAGGGTGCTGCTGGCTTTTCGTGGAATTCATGTTTGATAACATAAGGGGGCGGAGGGAGGAGAGATTCCCTTGTAAAATTACAGGAGTCTTGTCAGGCTGGCTTGATCTTGGGAGTTAACACAAAAAAAAAGGAAAAAAAAATAGAATGTTTGATTAAAAGAGGGAAGGGGATTTCTGACTTTGCTCTTGGCGTAACAAGGCAGTAGCCAATAAAACTGAGATCAAATTCCAGCTTTCTGGACACGTGTGTTCTTATGCAGTGTGTTAACACTGACACTTGGAAATATCTCAGTGCTTTCGGACATGAGAACTCTAAATATTGCCTTTTAGCCGTTCCTTTGCATGAGAAGTGTAGTTTCTTTCTGTGATTCTCGTGACAGCAGCATTCAGCTCTTTTGTACCCTTTGTCCTAAGGTGACAGAGGAGGATAACTTCTGCCTGAGACTGTTGGAGGTAAATCTTTCAAATATTGGGAAAATAGTCCCCAAGTTGCTTTCCTTACAAAATCACAAGGCTTGAGAGGTCTCTCCGTGTTGTTCTCTACATGCTGGTACGTGCTTTGGTGGGTGTGTGGGAGAGTTCCTCTCTGGTACCCCTGTGGAACTCTGCAGCTCCTGAAGCTTATTACAGGTGAGAATCTCTTATGCACCTTCCTGGAAGTGCAGGAATTCTGCACTGTGATGTTCTCCAGGGAAATTGCTGGGTTGGTGGGATTCCCAGCTCCGTTGTGCTTTGAAAACAGCAAGAAGTTCAAAATTACTACTTTTTGGCCTTTCCTGATCCACCCAATTGCTCTCTTAAATAAAAGATGTGGCTTTGTTTCTAGTGGGACAACTGTACAAGTGATTGACTAGAACTGCAGCGTCAAAGCTATGTGTCTGAAGGGGCAAGAGATGGTCCTACCAAAGCTCTGGACCGTCTTCCAAGGTTGCCCAAGGGTTTCTGTGCTTTCTACCCCTGCCCAGAAGTGCTGCATCCAAGATGCACGTAGTGAAGGGTGGAAGCATCTCCTTTACCATACCCGCGTGCCCAGTGCAGTGGGGTAGGTCTGATGTATGCTTTGTAGTTTTATTGTTGTTTTTTTTTCTGTTTTCTTCTTCCCAGGATCAGGGTCTGTCATGGATTTTGGTGTTTTGGGGACCTGAGGCACTTGTACCTACGCCAGACATAGGTTTTTATTCAGCAAAATCATAGAATTTTCTAGGTTGGAAGGAACCTTTAAGATCATTGAGTTCAACCATCAACCTAACTCTGATAAAAACCATCACTAAACCATGTCTCTAAGCACCACATCTACCCATCTTTTAAATACCTTCAGGGATGATGCCTCAGCCATGATCCCTGGGCAGCCCATTCCAAGGTTTAGTAACCCTTTCTGTGTAAAATTTTTTCCTGATATCCAAAGTGAACCTCCCCTGGTGAAACTTGAGGCCATTTCCTCTTGTCCCATCGCCTGTGACTTAGGAGAAGACACCAATCTCCTCCATGGCTCCATGCTCCTTTCAGGGAGTTGAAGAGAGCTGCTTCTCACAAGACTTGTTCTCCAGACCCCTTACCAGCTCCGTTGCCCTTCTCTGCATCCTTGTCTCTGTGGAGGTGTTGATGTCAACTTCTCCAGCCGAGGATCCTGGCTCAGCTGCTGTAGAACACATTTGAGTCAAGATAAGGTTTCTCACTCGCTTTCCTTTGTTAGCGATACCCTCTGGCAAGAAACGAGCACGGCGTTGTGTGGTCCAGCTGCCTGAGAGTGAGGAAGCTGAGTCAGGTTCGGTTCCTTCTAAAGAAAAGGAATTGGATACCTCACACATTTTGTTCTTGGCTCTGATCTCCATTGTGTCTGTCAGACGTTTGTTATGGTTGTTTTATTTCTCTGTGTACTTGAGCTCTCCTCATCTGGGACACGTTTGGTCCATCTTCCCCATCTTTGAGCAGCTGCTGGGGAGTGTTTCAATCGATGTCGTCTTCTTGTGGTGTTCTAGAGGTGCTTTGCATAGACTTGGTGGGCCTAATGTGGCTGGTTGGATGCTTCTCAGTTGCCTTTTTGGGTTCTCCAGAGCCACTGTATTTAGGTTTGTAAGACCTGCATGGATTTGGCTTAGCCAACCCATGGAGCAGGGCTGGTAGGAGGAAGCTGCAGGGATGCTCCTGCTTGAGGATGGATGCTCATGGAAAGCTATGTCTGCCCATCACATCTTGGGCTTTGGTGTTATGTTCCTTTCCACGTGACCCCACAAACCATCTCCTGAACCCTTGTCACACAGTTTTGGTTGTTGCTGCTGTGAATAAGGGAGGAGAAACTCAGGGAGGTGATGATCCAGACTCCGAGTGGCCTCCTTTGAGCTGTATCCACAGGTCTCTGTGGTTGATGCAATCTCACTAATGCATATGAGGGACATCTGAGCCAGGAACTGGGAATTTAATAAGCTGACCAAACTGTTGGGTTTCAAGTCTGAAAGTGATTCTTGTCAGCTGGGGATGGGAGTGGAAAGCAGCACGTCCCACCGAGGCCAGGAACACGGACATACTGCAGCACAGACCTGCTTTTCTGAGATGCTGTCAGTTTTTGACAAGCTTTTGCCAAAATTTGTCAATTGTCTGAGATTCCTCCGCCTCCAGCGATCCCTGGGAGTGGAGGAGAGTTGGCAGGTTTCTAAGCTGAGGCTTTCTTCCCTGTGCCTTTTGTTCTTCCTTTGGTGGGACGTGCCAAAAAAAGAACAAAATCTCTGGCAGGCAAAGCCTTGCTGGAACCTGGTGAGCAATAAAACGGCACGATGTGCTGTTGCTGGATCTTCTACCCCCCTTTCCATATGAGATGCCACTCCAGGGTGACAGGAGTCAGAGGAATGGGTTCCTCAAGCTTGTAAATGTCTTCACCACTAGCGTGTGAAGGTGGCTGTGCCTTTCCAGACCTCTTCCTCTTCCATCTTCATCCAGGCTTTTCACCATCTGAAAAAGAACTGCCGTTCTTTCCAGGCTTTGGGCGAGAAACCCGAAGATCTTAGGATGTCTTTTCTTGGCTGAGTGATAGCTGCTCCCTCTTTTCTCTCTTCCTGGCAGAGATGACTGGTAGATGATGGCTTTTGAAGAGATGCTGAACATTGTAACGTGTGGTCTTAGGAAAGGCAGTGACTAATTTACAACAGCTCTGGCTCCATCAGACGATGGCTAAAAATAATTCACCTTCTAGTTCCACAGCTGATCTCCAATTAGAGAAGTATTCAAATTCATAACCTGCAGGTAGAGCACGATCAGAGACGGAAGAGATATCTTTGTTTTGCCAGTCGGGAAAGTCTGGGGAGAAACAGAGTTTGGGAAGGGAATTTAGGAGAGAAACCAGGTGGTGTGAGGGTGATGGCACTGACTTTGGCCTGGATTCATGCTGACTCTTCGCCCCAGCTCGATGCTGTAGGCTGCAGTTTTGCCAGTTTCTCCAGGCCCTCCTTGGTGGGCAACTTGGAAGTTTACAGGTTTTAGCACAAGTTTACACGTGTCCCTGTAAAACAGGAAGAGTAACTTCCTCCAGGACCAAGGTTTTATGCATCTGTTGCATTTGAAATAGGGAGCAGGTGTGGTTTGGTTTTTTTTCAATTAAAAAACACCCCACCACTTTCATTACTGTATAAATCCAGTTAATAAAGAAGTATGCCCTCATCTCTCCATTAGCCTCATTCAGCAGACATTCCAGTTATTTATCCCTGAATATTACTGTAATGACTTTGAGAGGGGAATCACACGGTCAGCAGGTATGGATCCTGGGAAAGGTGAAGGAAAGCAGGGTGGGATTTGGGGGGTTTATCTCACTGCAGCTCTGAATGTGACCTCTGCAGGTTCAATGCTCCCCTCTTTCCAACAGTATGTTTTCCTTCAGGAAGGATGAGATTTTCACTTAAAAAAACCCCCACAAAACAACCCACAATTTTTCTTCTTGTCTTCAGTTTGAATAGATACCTGATGGGATGCTGTTCCTCCCAGGTTTTTGCCTTCCTGAATGTGTCGTATTTTACAGTCATGCTCATGTGCACCAGAAGTGCGTGGGCCTTGGGACACTTGGCTCATCTCTCCGTCTCCTGTCTAAACTAATTTAAAGCAAAGAGCTTCTCTTAAGAGGAGAAGACAGAAAAGCTACTTCTAAATGTGACTGGGTTGAAAGATGTGACATGTCAGTCGGCATCGGTGATGTGGCCACAATCCTGGGGTTTATTTTAAGACTTTCCCTGTTTGGACAACTTCCCATACCAGCTTATTTGAC